>LR991004.1:17610262-18210262 GCA_905163435.1 Mamestra brassicae
ATGGAAGCGTCTCGAAGAATTTTGATCTGGGTGGGTTAACATTGTATGCGTAGTGGTTATGTAATTAAATCGATGAATTATATTTACTGCTGAAGGTATATTTTGTAGCTGAAAATAACTAATCCAATAAACTCTAAAATTAAAGAGGCTGAAGAAATGTAAAGTTGTATCTATGATTAAATTTTAAGTTCGTCGCAATGCCGGCGCATTCTGGACTATTTTAAACTTATTGACTAGGTAACACTATGGGCGCACGAACTACCTGCTTAAAAAGTATTTAGGCCACAGTCCTCCCGATTTTCAAATATTAAAAATTCGATCAACTGAGGCCTGAGCCAGACTTTCAATACAACATAAAATGTATAATTAATATTATAAAGAGGAAAAATTTGGACTTTTGAGTGTGTGTATGTTTGTAATGAATAAAATCAAAAACTCCTGTGTCGATTTGAAAAATTCTTTCAGCAACGGATAGCTACATTATCAGCGAGTAACATAGTCTATATTTTATCCCCATACTCCCACGGGAACGGGATCTACGCGGGTGAAACCGCGCGACGTCCGCTAGTACAACTTATAAGTAGAAAGCATGCGTTATGTTATGTGTCTAGTCAAGAATTAATAGGTTACTTCTAGGCAAGCGTGCTCCATCATCGCTTTACATCAGGTTAGTCAAACGTGAGCCTGACAATAGTAAAAAATACCACGAAGAACGTATCAATAAACAGCAACCTAGGTGAGCTTCACGGTGAACTCCTTACCGGTACAATACCTAGTCCTGCATTAAACATCGACATCGATTGCGTCCCCCTCTCATTATATCGATTATCGTTCAGCAGCGACTCGATACTGTCAACTCGAGTGTGTCGCAACTCCTCGTTCTCACGATTGCTGGATGATCACGATTCGTGTTAATAGAAGCTTTCGGGTTTATTTGGCATTGTTCGTGTGTTTGGATATTTCTGTAAATTAGTTGGTGTTGTGTGTGGTAATGATTCTGTATAGATCTTAAAGCAACTGTAATTTATGCCAACAGGATTTGTCTAACTGTACCTTCTGATCGGTTTTGAGATACATTTTCTGTTTGTGAATTAAAATGTGCCTACTCAAAGACATGATCTACCCGTGTGCTAAATTTAATCGGAATCCGTTCAGTCGTGAAGAGGTACCCAACCGACAAATGGTCAGAGCAACTTCGCGTTCATAATATTGGCAAAGATAGTATCGATATGGATTATTTTTTCAAGCATATTTTATGTCTGGCAATGCCACCGTTATTATTCAGTATCAGTATGAACCTAACTATGATTCATTTGGCTCCTCTTTTATTTTTATCCTCAGTTTTATGATTATGAATGGGATGAATTCCATTATTAGTTTTCCACCCTCCTTATTTCTAGGAACTCGGGGGTTTTATAAATTGGCAACATTTCAATTAAATCTGTCTTTGATCAAATAAGATTTTTTGCTCTGCAACTGTATTCACGATTCGTGAATGAATCTCCAATTTCTGAGTTATAAATGTATTTAAACTGCTCTATTAACAAACTCGCAAAGTCAAAATACTCCTTGTATTTTGACTTTGCGAGTTTGATATTAAGTATTTGTCAAACTCTATTTTAGCTTGAAACCTGTCAATCTTCTTCATTAAATGTGACGTGTAATTCCAAATACTCAATCCAGAACCGGCCCCGTCTTAGACCTAAATACATAGTATTGCAGAAAAAAGGATAATTCAGTTCATTTTCAAATCGACACCTTCACACACGATCAACACAACAAAACAATCGAATCGATCACCTCACCTGCCTCCACAAACATTATCCGAGACCCACTTATCCCGAATATCGTGAACAATACACAAGGGCCCGATCATCGATTGTTTGGTAGAATACATTACAGATAAGCGAGATGAATCGGGCTCCGTTGACGGATGACTTGAGACTGGGCAGCTGGGCGCTGGACCACTCGCTCAGCCGTGGGCTACTGATAACATGACTAATATGAAGTTACAAGGGTTCACAGGTTACGGAGAAAGCGTTTACTTTGGTGGGTCTTCAATCTCTTCGATGATGTCAATGGTTGGGTTGACGTAGATAGTTTTAAATTAAATTCTTATGATTTTGCCTATAGAAATCCTAGGATGCTTATATCTTCATCTATAATTATCTTTTTTTCAAGTTCTAAAAAACATGTCTTGTAGCCCTGAAAGGCAATTCTCGTACTTTTATGTAAAGTTCACATTCGAATATCAGTCGCAATATCTCCAAAACACCTGTGCCAAATTTTAGAAATTAATTTATAGCAGAGATGTAAAGACATTAAAATAATTCAAGTAGTAATTACTTGAATTTGAATGTTTTTACCGAATTGGTGTTCTGATTCAGAGGACTTAGGTATGAATGATATGAAGCCATGGAGGTTAAAAATACCATAATTTACAAGAATTACTCATTAAGACAGATCGAGTTCCAGGCCACGGACCTCATTTTACCTACCCTCATTGAACACAATGTTATAACTGACAAACACGCTGATGGTCCATTAATTCCGTTCCTGTAAAAGGACCATCTTGCTAAGTGTGTCAGTACTGCGTCAACGTACCACTGATATTAAAATCATAGCGGTGACATTACATTATTTTGCATCAGCTCGACGGCTTCAATAAAAACGCCATTTGTCTCGGTTACAATGCACTGATCAATTCAATTTGTCTGGCTGTGTGTGTCCGTTGAAGCAAGGAGGAGAAAGGACAGAAGACCCAACACAGCTTAGAATATTCTGCGAGACTTTGGTAACAGAAGGGTCCTATCTTCTTTCCTCTGTGTTGACGCAAACAGGGTACAGAAAGCTGCCCAAGACAAAAGATCTCCTTTTGGGATGACGACCATGTGCTGTCGGTGGATTCCGTCATATAAGAATAGGCATGTCGAGACTTGGAAAGTTTTAGATTAGGGATGTTATAGAGCTCCGGTTCCGACTTCGGCTGCGACACATTTAAATTGAAAGTTTTAAGGCATAGCGGATAACGTGTAAGAATAGATTTATGCAAGTCACGTGAGAAGAACCCTCCTCGCGTGCTTTCTGATGTCGTTTACTCTTTCACCGCCCTTGGCACATCACTCTTCTGGCACCACCTCCAACTCCGCCACTGACGCCGACTCCGGTTCCGGCTCCAACTTCAGTTCTGATATACCACCGTCGTAACATCCCTAGTATATACCCAATGAAGGACGAAAAAGAAATTAAGAAGGAAGAAATAAACACAAAAGCCCTAGTATTAATAGCGAACATCTCCTAAAGTTGAACTTCTAAACCTAATACACTTCGTGACCCAGGTTTCTAAGTACTGCTTACTAATGCTAAACTAATTTGCCGTATTCCTAGTATTTCCTAACTATTCAGGGGCGGGTATACCGACTAGATAAAGGTTAATAGGGGTCAGATCACTTGCTCGCTGATGCAATGTAAAAGTAACGTCGCGTAGGTACCTTAATTATGATTTAACTGTAGTTTTGAATCGGTTTTTGATGATGCAAGTATTTTATACGCTAAATGGGGTACTTAACTTTATGAATTTATTATTATATGCCACGCCCGATAGAAAAGGCGTTTATAGGAATTTATTACCGCACTACGTGCTGTTGCTTTGTTGCTTGTACGAGTTACTTAATTACCTCGCGAGAAAATCTGCTTGCTGTTAACCTAAGGCTCTAGCTAGACAAGTGACAGTCTGCCAGCGGCTGCGTGGTGGAGGCGATTGTATAAACGTCAAAAAATATGAGATTGACAAATTTAATGCTGTTGAACTGTCACGTGATCAATCCTTTATATTTTGGCATTTCGACAATCGCATTCGCTAATGGATTGGCACTTTGTCTAGAGCCTCTCTGTTATTGATAGCTTATAAATTTGGTCCAAGAAGCCAGAGAAAATGAAGGTGGAGTGTATGAGGAATGATGTGGAAGAAAAGGGAGTCAATGCTTGCATAACTGTACTAGCCAATAATGCTCATACAGCAAAAGTACGCCTATTTAAGTACTGCACAATATAAAGTAAATTAGTCGTAACTTAACTCCATCACGCGCTTATTTGCGTGCTGACGTAACTCAATATTAAGTGCGGCTCAGGTTACTAGAAGCAACCTTAAACTGTGCCCAGAATAAATATTTGGAACTTATCAGTGGTTTGGTGTTAAACTAACTTTTACAACTACCGGGTTACTCTTAAACGAAGAGAAAACCCTTACATCTTTATGGTCCTTCGAGCCGGATGAAATGGAAGCGTGTAGATTCAACCTCAAGTGACTTGGAACAAGGGCAGGAAGTTGATGATTTTGTGTAGTCGAAAACAAAAGTCTATAGTTGTTTAGCATAGATCTATTCGCATAATTACTACTTACTTATTACCACGTAAACTGTTAACTTTCACTAGGTAGTATTAGCTAGGGTATAAACGGAAATTGTTTATCCAAAACAATCTTTCGACTACCTCTTTCAAGATCTCCATAGACAATACCTACCATGCTAGAGCCAAGCACTTAACACCTGTCTCTATCACTCAAAGATTTGCAGAGAACACTCAACTTTGAGTTAAGATCGCCTTTGTTCATAAACTATAATTATCACTGTAGATATTATATGTTGTTTTGGTGTACAATCAAGAATTGAGGAATTAGCAAATCAATCAAATATTTTGACATTTCAGTAGTCAGAAATATAGAATAAATGATCTCTTAATGGAACGTATACTTTCAAAATGTTCAGTTAAGTAAGTAGTAATATAAGGTACAACCAACCATCAGGTGCTGAGCGAATTCTTGAAGCGTACGTCTGGCGCAATGGCGTGCATTTCCCCATTGTCCTCTCGGCACAATAAGCCATAACTTACGACTCGCCAAGTAAATTTAACTTCGACACAACAATATTAATAATTTAAACCATGTTGCGTATGGAAATCGCTTTTAAATTGCTTAAGCTGTTAACAAGTGTGTAAGTAGAAATGTGAAAACTGATGGATAAGGTGGAATAAAGAAAGTAGGTCTGTATTGAAATCTAAGTTCCTGACTCGCTGAAAGACTTCTGTTCAGTTGTAAAGTGCCTGGTTACGATCTAGCTATGGTAGATTTATGTAGATTGTTTATAAGCTCAAATGTTTCAAGAATATTTTGAACTTTTCTCTCTGTGGCAATTGGCAATGAGTGCTCAATGTATGACCTCGAGTCTCTCATATCTATACTTTTTCAAGTAATAAAGTATTATTTAAATAATAAAGTATTTATACGGACATTTTTATTGTGATTATCAATTTTATTAATGTTAAAATTGATAATCACACTAAAAATGTCCGTAAGTAACAAACAAGAAAAGCTTTTAACAAAACAATTCAAAAGACATTCTTTATTAGAACGCGATCTCTGAAAACTTGTTAATAATGGCAAAAGATAAAGTTACAAGACACAAAAAAAAAGGAAACATCGTTATCTTAATTTGAATTATTTGTAAATCGAATAATAATTCACCTCAGGGTTTATACATCAACGTTGTGATAAATTAAAAAGAAACAAGAACGAATGTCCGTCTCTATTGTACTGTCATTACTCGAAAGTTGGCATTTTAGAGAGAGTGTCGTTTTTAAGTCACATAGTCGGTGGTGATAGGCGATAGGTGAAGGGGTTTCGTATTTCTTTTCCATATTTTATGGTCAAAATTTTCCACGTATAACAGTCTCTCTGTCTAGTTCTACACGTTCTCGGGAAAATATAAATCATGTTTCCCGAAAATATTTGTAGAGACATAAATTGACGTGAAAATGTTAGGTAACTCTTCGGATTTAGCCCAGACTCGTGTTTCTGTCAACAGCATCATTTGACACAACGCGTGACGCTACGTCTTAGAAAAAACATCTATTTTCCACACAAATTCTTATCACGTCTGCTACAGAAAGCATCATGAATAAGTGTTTCAAAGCTGGAATTAAAAACAGTACAACAAATTGAGATATATTCAATCAGTCGCCACTAATTCAAATATCGATTTTAGTGTTGTGTATTTTAGGGTAATTTTTAGGCGATCATTTGTATTAAAAATACTCTGTAGTAATGGGTTGCGATTGACATAACGTTGGTTGTTCCAAATTTAAATTATGACGAATTCAAAAATATGATCTATTATTATTACACACGCTTTGCTTAGGCCATTGCCGCAACCGCCAGACGCTGTTCAGCCAGTCATGTCAGACACGCGACGTTCTATTTTCAAATGATTACAAAGCGTCGGGTGCGTTCCGATTAATTTGTCATAGTATCATCGCGTTCCGAGGCAAGGGAATGTTTATTTTTATTACAAACAGCCTAATCTTCATCTCGGCGAATGATTTATAACGTGTAGCGGTTAAGGCAATTATAAACGTGGGCGCAGCGGGCGAAGCCGCGAGGAATGTATAGCGTATTTGTTAGCGACGAGTTTTTATTCGTTTTGTTTAACTTGTTGCGGAAATTAATGTTTGTATTCGTAATTGTCGTGTCAAGTAGAAATTTAATTTTAATGATTTGTTGCTCTGTTAATTTTATTGCTGTTGTTTTAACAGCTTTGCTTGTCCGTGAGAAAATTATCATTACTGTGCACGTAACTTGTATCGGTTTTTAAAGTTAGCCTTATTTTCAGATTCCCCGAAGCCAAACACGGATATTTTTTAAACAACAAAGCTGTATTTTTATTCCAGGGGCTGGATTGTTCGAAAGGATATAATTACATATTATTTCAATCAATACGGGGAAGAGGCTGGCGTGGCGTGGCGTGTCGATAATGCCGAGTATCGGGCACCCAGCAAAGGTGTGAAACCGCCTAGAGCTGCACTATACTTAATACCGCCGAGATCTTGTGAGGTAGGAGCGGCAGCGACTTCTTAAGTTCAGCCATTACCTAACAGTATTATAATAATTACATTGTTTTACATAGCATAGCTGCTTTTTTTTCAAGTGTATAAAGTAAGGCGGTCAGGGCACGCCACAATTGCGGCGGTGCCCCTCTTTGGGAAGTGGCTGGAGAAGCGCCACTGCGTCCTCACCTTCCGCCTGACGCAAGTACACACCGGACAAGACTGTTTCGGGAGGTAGCTGTGTCGGATTCAGCGGAAGGACACGCCTGGGAGTCAGCACTGTGAGGATTGCCCGGAGGACACATTATAGAGCATATGGTGGAGGTCGCCCTGCTTGGGCGGAACACCGCCGTATCCTCGTCGAGGCGATCGGCGGCGGCGACTTCTCGCGTCCAGCCCTGGTTAAATCCATGGTCCGGAGCGAGGAAGCTTGGGAAACGGTCAAAGCAAAGGTAGCAAGGAGGAGGCGGGCCGCGCGAGGGAGAGACAAGGTCTTCTCCCCAACCGCCGCTACAGAAGAAAACGTCCCGGGCATCGGGAGTCGCAGGGCGATCCCCGGCCACCGTAGGCGCGAGCCTGCGGACGGCGAGCGTTGGGTGGCTCGCTGTCCAATCACTACCAGGCCCGGGTCGATGGCCATTCTGACGTGATTGAGTAACAAACATCCATACATCAAAACTTTACACTACTTTAAACTTTCACATTTACAATATTATTACTAGTACAGATTAGTTAGGAGTAAGGACCATTAGAATACCTAGTTTTAAACTTCAAACTTCAAAACAATGATAGCATCGCTGCTTAAAACTTACGCGTTTATACCTTACACCACAGCCCAAATGCATAATTCTCGGCTAGAGTCACGAGCGATGACTTTTAATAGTAATATGATGGGATCAGCTCCGGGCCGAGCTAATGCGTTCGTGTGTTCCCAATCATTAAGTAGATCGAACTCGACACACTGCGTCTGATGTATATAGGTATGAACACATTCGTGGGCTTTTGGAACATGAAATGGAGTGGATATTGAGCCGGACAGGTAATCTTTGGGTGTGTTGGTTTGATACAATTAAGCTTTCTTGGGTTGTGGGCAGTGTTAGTGAAGTTATTGCTATTTAATTATCATTATAAGTACTGTATATTCTCCCCATTGCGATATTTTAATCTATCTGGTGATTGAAATGGCGATATTTCAACTTTTAACTGAGAAATAAAAATGGCGGTGTGACCGCTTTTGTAGAGTAAAATGTCAAACCAACATATTTATTCTTTAGTTAAAAGTTAACTGATTACTGAAAAAAAAACCAGCCAAGTGCGTGTCGGAGCACGCACAGTGTAGGGTTCCGTAGTTACCCGTCTCCTAAACCATGCCAGAAAAATAGCAAAATGTACTTAACCATTTATTAGATCAAACAATCTTTAAGACTTTGAGTATTTTTTTATGGAATTATTAGGATTTTTTACTATATTTTTATTATTTTATCAGTTTGCCGGCGTGATTAATACCTATACACACCAAATTTTAACATTCTAGCGCTAAGCGTCTCTGAGCTAAACCGCGGACGGACAGACAGACGGACATGGCGAAACTATAAGGGTTCCTTATTGACCACGGAACCCTCAAAATCAGTCCTAACATAAACACTAGCCCTTTTTTAACAGTTTATTGATGTAGAAATAATGTTGTGCCTATTGAAACCATCACCAAAATATATCTCAAACAATTTTCTTCGTCCTCAATCAAAAAGGACGTCTAATCCAGAATCTACATAACCCGCTACAAGTTGCCACCGCCTCCACACAGCCAGCAGTATCTACTAATAAATCTGGAGATTATCAGCGTCGTTTATAAGCTGAGACAATGCAGCCACTTACGGCCACTATCGCTGATCGTGCTGATAGCAGATAACGAGACTTGTTTCTATTAAATGCTCTTAATTTATACTGATTATAAATCTTTGGTTCTGTTTTATGGGACTAATGGGGAGTATTACTGAGTAAATCTATCAATCTGCCTAGCCGCTTCCCATCTTTATCTGTCTAGCCTTGCTCAACTATACAGGGTGTCTCAGAAGTCTATGGGCATAGTAAAGGGTGGTGTTCTGCAACTACTATACAGTAAAGAAACAATATCAAAATAAAAACCGGCTAAGTGCGAGTCGGATTCGCGCACGAAGGGTTCCGTACCATTATCTATAAAAACGGCAAAAAAATCACGTTTGTTGTATGGGAGCCCCCTTAAATATTTATTTTATTCTGTTTTTTAGTATTTGTTGTTATAGCGGCAACAGAAATACATCATCTGTGAAAATTTCAACTGTCTAATTATCACGGTTCATGAGATACAGCTTGGTGACAGACGAACAGACGGACTGTCCGTTTTACTCTTTAGGTACCCTAAAAATATTGACTTAAAAAAACCTAACCTTAAATTCTAAAAGCATCACTTTTCAAGCAGCCGGATTCATTAGGGTGTATCTTATCTGTGATTAAACTAAAATAAACACCAACAACTGCATTCGACTGCTTATATTTTTTTTTAGTCGAATTCTGAAGTTAGTTTAAAAAAGTATTTTTTTATATTGTTTCTTTACACCCAGTATTGGGTTCGACTTCCAATCTGGCCGGATACAACTGAGAACCAGTAGATATTATAACTACCTATCCGACCTCCACAACCCTGACTCCTGACTAACTGGGCCATACCGTATCGCTAATTGCCAAGGGGTAGGGTAACCAGGAGCCAGGGTTGTGGAATTTGTTCGAAAGAGTCACCGCGGCCCTGGAACGCAAAGGGCTTTAGAAGGAACACGGATGGGTTTCAGTCAGTAAGAGTCTGACACGCCCTTCCGCTCCACCCAAAGCGAATGCGCGTGATAATTAAATAGCAAAAGAAGTCACTGAATTCCCATACTTGAAAAAAAAAAGGGTAACCAGGAGGACCTTGGAAATTGGGCAAGACGGTAAACGAGGATGAAAATATAATTTGAATATGTTAAAGTGCTGAGTCTGCATACGTAATTATGTTTTACGTGTCTCTTGTAGGTCAAAAGCAGTCTAGATCTGTCTGGCATTAAGCAGGCAATTAGGGCAGCAGTTTCCTTAAACAAGATAATCATGTTATTATTAGTTTTTTACGAAAGACCTGTACCAATTTAACACCAGCGCGTCCCTCTTGAGACCATGTTCTTGAAACAATTAAGCTGAAACAGTTCGAAGTCGATATTACCTCGATTTCAGGTGAGGGAATTATGCTGAAGGCACAAACAAACAAACTATTTGGCATTTATTATGTAGGTAAGTTCACATATCTTACAAGCAAACCTTGGGCGACTTTTAAGTGTAACAAAATAACACAAACATTTAGTCCACAATCAATAAAATACATTTATAAAGCCAAAGTGTACTTGCCGGAGATAGTCTCAACAATGATTTTATTCCGCTCAGTGATATTCAAAGACGGAATTAATCAAATAAATCGGTTTATAATTAACAAAGCAACCATTGATACTTGGTTTTATCTGCTTGATTTACGGACGCATTTGACCCTCTGACCATAGTGTGGACAGTGGTCGGCCACGTCTGCCACCCAAGCGTACACTCATAAATTCTTAATACTACTCATAAAATTGATCGGTTTTATGGTCCTCATTTAAGAATGTTATTGTAGATTGTACAAATAGCTGATTTTGCATGCAACTATTAAAATTATATAGTAGGCGCCAGATAAATATGGAATAAAGTATATTGACCTTTCCCTAATAACTGCTCATAGGTACCTGAACAATTAAATATGAATCGTTTTTCATTATTAGACCATGTTAAGGATCACGAGAGATGATGATTCGGGACAGTTTTGTGTCATTAATTCCGTTTTTCAAATTAACAATGTCAATAAATGTAGGTGGGTCAATGACCGATATTCCACGATTATCTGGCGCCTACTATAGTAGGTTATAATGGTGACACATTTCTAATGGTGACTCGACTGAGAGAAAGTTTATCCTTTCAGATTCTGAATGGTTACATCAAAAAGGGATCATGGTTTCCAATGGCCAAATGCAAAAGTTAAGATAGAAGCGGGGTGTCAAAGTTTTAACAAGAAAACGCTACGTTTTTCATAATAATTAGGTAACTCTTCTAATTGCGACAGGAACTACTATAGGTATGTTAACATTGCAGTTTTTTTCACAAACAATTCAGGTAAGTAACAAGGTCAGACGCTTTAGAATATTCTGCCGTACTGACATGCGTACAACTTCAAGTCGAAGTAACATGTATGTGGGGCATTACGACGTCATCCTACACTTGAATGAACAGCCTGAAAGAATAGGTTTTGATCGCCATACGTCCATGAAGGTTACATTAAATTATCGATATAATCTGCTTCTCGACGCTGCATAACAGGCAATGGATTTCTGTCAACACATCTGACTGTACAATCATAAGTATAAGTAAGCCGGTAAGCTCACTCCATTGCCGACTTTGTCTCTGCCATGCCACCTAGACTAGAGTCAAAAAAATACGTTACCAGGTTATTCGGAGACGCTTTTGAGAATAGTGTATCTGACTAAAATCTACACATTACTCAGTACCTTCTATTTACGTCTTTCTCATTTCCTGTCAATCAATCTACAGAGTTAATCAAAATGCAGTACCTACCCCGCTTCCTCATACCTCGGCTTGTAAAGAGATATACCTATACCTATGACAAAAATTAGGTATCTAGAGAGGGTAAACATTTGATGGAGGTGACCTTCCAACACATGAGAGTAAACAAAAGAACAAAGAAGCAAACCACAAAGAAACATCATAAAATATTAATTCTCTCAGTAGCACAGAGTCCTTTGAAGTTAATATTTGCGTGAAAGAAAACCACGGATTTATCAATAATATCTTATCTAGCTGTCAGACCACGCAAGTTATAAACGCAGTAAATAATTAACTGCGAGGCGGTTAGTTATGAGCCAGGCTTACACAGATTATCATATTAACACCAATAGATAAATTCAATTAATTTTTGCTATTGCGTTAGACGTTGAGACGCCGAGAATTGCCGTTGAGTTGGAATTAGCTGGATAAACACGCATCTTGATAGTACCAGTTTAGAATATACATAGGTACATAAATATGAAGTGTAGAAATCGCGGCTTTAAAAATGATAAACCGAGAGAGAGAGACACAATCTTAGAGGCAGGAAAGAGGCAAAAAGTGAAGTCACACATAGGCGTATTCGACATAGTCAAAAGGAAGCTTCAAGATGTAAAATACAGTCAGCTTTGTAGTAGCAGTGTGATTTACAGAAACAATTCAATCAGTAGCAATCAGTCAATCAAAAATGAGGCCATAAGTATTGCTTTTTGGAGCTTCTGCCAAAATAAAACAACCATTTAAACATAAGACTCGTCATATATTTACAGCATCACAATTATTTCTCAATCAGACATCACCTCGTAACAACAATACGTCATCATCTCATCAATGGTGCAGGACTTGTAGCAGCACTCGTCAGCGGGTCCGCGCTTGCTGCGCACACCTGACAGCGCGGGCGCCGGCGGCCCTCAGGCTGCGCGCTTGTCCTGTTCGGGTTCCCAGCACAGCGCCGCCAGCGCCTCGGCCAGGCGCCGCCCGCAGTACACGCCGCGCCCGCTCGCCCAGCCCGCCTCCGCCGAGCTCGCACAGACGCAGCACATCAGCGCCGCAACCAACAATACTAACTTCAACATGGCTAATGTATTTCACGATGTTTAACTACTCGATGTGATTGTCCCAAGGGATGGTGTTGGAATGTGTTCTACCCTTAGATTAAGATCATTTTATACCTGGATTAAGTTCATTAATATTCAGATGTTTTCTGACGCCTTTAAAATAATGTGTAGGTCGTGAACATCCTACTCACGATGAGCACCTTTAGATTAACTTACGATACATTAGAACGTCTTTGTTCCTATGAGATAAATTAGGTCGGCCCTTTTCCACCTCCCAAACAATGTAACCTTTCATAATATTTTAGGAACTTGCTTGTCATATCCGAATTAAAAGTCTAAACTGTCGAAAGCTACATGCAAACCGTCAATTGAAAAGTCAGTACCGTTTGTTATAACTTGCCATTGAATATGTACGAATGATACATTCATTTTATGAACGATGGGAAGAATGACAGTTACTTCTCTTTTGAAGATGTTCAATGATAGGATGGATGGTAGCAAAATGTCCAACTCGTTTTCAAAATGTAAACACATTTTGAATTATTTGATGGATAAAACTTTTTATGTTTGTAATAACGAACTCTAGGCTGTTATTTTACACCAAGTTACAAGAAAATAGTGGGAAGTACCAGGGTCATACTCATAGCCCACATATAGAAAGGCGTCAATAATTAGCATAAATTAATGAGATATTTCTTAGTATAAAAGGGTAGCAAGCTAAGAGAAGCACACATTCCAACCCCATCCCTAGGGATAGTCACATCGAGCATTAAGACATCGTTCAGTAAAGCAGCCATGTTGAAGTTAGTGTTGTTCGCTGCGGTAGTGATGTGCTGTGTGTGTGCGAGCTCGGCAGCGGCGGGGACGGGGAGTCGCGGTGTGTACTGCGGGCGGCGCCTGGCCGAGGTGCTGGCGGCGCTGTGCTGGGCGCCCGCGCAGGACAAACGCGCCGCCTGGGGGCCGCCGGCGCCAGCGCTGGCTGGCGTGCGTGGCAAGCGCGGCCCCGTTGACGAGTGCTGCTTCAAGTCCTGCACCATTGAGGAACTGATGACGTATTGTTAGCGATGAGGCTGTGACTGATTGAAAAATACATAAATGTGATGCTGTAAATAAACGACGAGTCTTATGTTTAACTGGTCATTTCTTTTTCAATCTATTCGCAACTATAAACTTTTAAACACGAGTCTAATTGCAAACATTTTCCTTAAGAATCACCTAAAACTTAAGCTTGCTTATCGATTTTCAGGCACCAACACACACTGCTATTGAGTTCGAAATCCTGACCATAATAACATTTTCCAAGAAATAAACACCGGCACACCACAATTACCTCCTCGCCCACCAGTAGAACAGCTCCGCGCTAATCTAAAGCTCTTCAATTACAATAACCATCACTTTCTCCCGAGTACATAGTACAAATAAATAGTACATACAAACGATGTTGTTTAATTTAGTACGAGCTATATCGCTTTAACGCACAGTTATTGTAGATTATTCGCTAATAAGAAAATCAACACGACCATTGAGGATTGTTTTACATATTATGGAAACGTTTATAAGGACCAAGAATGTGCTTTATTTAGCGAAACATCGCAGATGGTGTTTTTTTTTGCGAGTATGACCCTATCTCTTGGTAAAGGACATTGGTCTAGAGGTAGAACACCACGGGGCTCTAGCAGGTAGGAGTTCAACAATTTCCTTCCGTTTCCCTAGGAAGGAGGCATGTATGAGGATTGCACCCCAAATAATCACATCACACAAGTTTGTGAATGTGTGTGTGTGTATGTTTGTTACTTCTTCACGCGCAAACGGTCGGACTGGTATGCAAGAAGCTGGCACCCTGGATTAACATATAAGCTACTTTTTATTCGACATTCATGCGGAGTGTCTGATAAACCGCGGGTAACACCGCGGGGCGCAGCTAGTAAAAGATAATCCTGAAATCCTGAATCCTGAATCCCTTTAGTGTAAAGTACACTTATAACTTGATCAATCCGACTGTCTATTGATGAATAGGCTTTGTGTTGTATACGTAATCGGAGCCAAATAAATGTAAATAAGACAAGGTTTTAACATGAAACTTGGCAACGGCATTTTCCTGTCCCAACTCTATAATAGTTGAAGTCCGTCCCAGTCTATCCGTAGTATTCTAATAGGGCTATTAAAGTGTAAGTGTCTCTTCACTGAATCCACAACCACCTCATTGAGTGTTGTTTACGTCACAATAAACTTGTAACTGCTGAGTGCTGAGGAGGACGTCACCTCGGGTCAGCGGATTACCGTTAAACCTAACTTATAGAGTTGTAACATTCTATTGAGGAGTTTGATTCTCTGATCAATTGGCAAAGACCGTATTTATGGTTTGGTAATTTACTTGTATTTAGGAATGCTTTTGTTCACATTGTAAATATAAGGACTATGTAGGTCGTTATCTTCCGGGTTCATTACATGGTTGTCTGGCAGTTTGAGCACAATATACGGCCTACCCTATTTGTCCTTACTTTGGTACTGTTCGTTGGAATGTTGAGCTCCTCAAAGTTCGAAGTTGAGCTGCACGATGACTGACAAATGTTTGTACTGTCTGGACATGTCCACTCAAATCTGTGTGGCTCTTTCTTCAAAAGACCACCTCAGACATTAACCTACATGGTTCTTTTGCTGCTTAACCAGAAATCAGTCCCCTGTTATCATTTCACTAGCATCAGGCCCATTTTTTTCCACTGGACATTCAAGACAAGTGTCCTGGGCCCCCGCGATCGATGGGGGCCCCCTAGTTTCTGCCAAATGTATTTAAGCACGAACAATTAAATATTAATGATTAACTTAGATTTTAGTATTCACAAAATACTTAAAGAAATTATGTTCCGAATAGAATTACAATTACTTTTTATCAAATGTCAACTTTATAAATAGTCGAATAAATGTATGATTTTGTTAATGCCTGTTTTTTCGAAATGGTCCTCTGTCAAAGTCATGGGGCCCCATTATCCTATACCCAGGGCTCTCAATTTGCAGAAGACGGCTCTGCCTACCATCATTCCCCTGCCAATACTCCCCTGCCATCACTCCCATGGGGGTCAGATATAAACTATCACGTCATGGTTTACAACCATCCAGCTTACGCTAACAGTTGTCGTAAAGGAGTTACGAGCTGTGCAAAAAAATTTTGTGTTGATCGCAACAAGTGGACGGTCGCCATTGTGTGAAGGTGAATAGGGAAGGATTGGCAAGCTGGTGTTACTCCAGTAAATTTTTTTAACAAATCTTCTGCTTTGTCCAAGGAACAGACTGGAAATAATGTATCAACCATACATTATTTCCAGTCTATAAAAAACATTTTGTATTCAAACATGTTACGAAGCATTGCTTGTTCACTTATTCAGGTTAAATGAAAGGATCCATGAATGAAGGCCATCGCGGGTAGAACCTGGATGAGGCTGGCACAGGAACGTGGGGATTAGCACAAGAGAAGAGAGGCCTATGCTCAGCAGTGTGCGAAGTCCGGCTGTGGATGATGATGATGATGATGAAAGGAATGAAATATAAGTCAAATTATCTGCTGTTTTAGGAATTATTGTAGTCATATTTTAGAACTTGAGTAGATACAGCACAGCAGTAGAGAACAGTTAAACTCTTATGTACTTCTTCAACCTCTTCAAATCAATTTTAAAAAGGTGTATAACTCCAGTGTGGGCCACAGTTATACACTTTTCGGAATAGTTTCATTGCAATCGTTTCATTCATTTTCAAGAATAAGACCGCTGTTAAAGAGCTGTGAATAGTTCAGATTCGTCACCTAGTTAATTTATTTTGTTAACCCGATATTTAGAGCAACTTAACCCCAACTGAAACTTAAGTAAGTAGGTAAACTTCACTTTATGTGTCACCTTGAATTCACATGTGAACGAGCACCCCACTGGAACTGACTTAGAAACAATATCTATTATCCAATGTGGCTGAACCTGGCACGTACTTTGTCATGCTAATATTATGTCCAAGAAACTACGAAGTACAAGTGCCACTTACGTATTTATTTTAAGTTTTACTGTTTCAAAACTCATTTTCCTGCCAGTTAGGTATTTGATAAGATAAGGTAACATGAAAGAATAAATTCCTTACATTAAAATTTGGATTTGTGCACTCACTCGTATTTGATTCCTATTGATATCCTAAAAAACCTCAAAAATCAAGTGCACCAAGTCCCAAAAGAATCAATGTGGAACTTCTCGTCTTCAAGTCTAAATCATCTGCCTAGCCTTTTCCCAATTATATTGGAGTCGGCTTCCAGTCAAACCGGATTCAGCTGAATACCAGTATTTAAGTCTTCAAGTCTAAATAAACCAGCCATAATCACATTTTGTAAGCACAAAACTTCAGAACCGGAACAGATATTATTGTAAATGTGCAAGCTATTTAATTCACAGTAACCGACCATAACTTCACTTTCATATTATGCAAGATCTTAAATGAGAACTGACGGGGAACCTGCGTATCCAGTTCAGATATTAATTAATGAATTCAAATTGAAACAATCGCTCACAAGACTTTGTTAATTACCTATTCAAATGTACAATTACAGTGCGGCCTGCATTAGATACGCGTTAATGTAATAAGCCTTCGAATTAATTGACAATTTAGTACAAACACTGACTACGAATTGGAGGAAATTAATTATTTGTACCTACTATCAAACATATTAGGTACTAGTAAAAGCTCGGTTCGTTCAAAAAAAAAATAATTAAGAATTTAAACAATCATGTCAAAATGTTAAGATTGTTCTTAAGCCATTCACCAAAGCGTTGCAATGGAGGCAAGGAAGTCGTGTGCTCATCGTAAATTAAGTTAACAATTGCAATCGTTTAGAAGTATAAGAAGGATCTCTGTTCGGGCCACAAGTGTCATGGCTAGATGACCTCTCCAAAGAGAGGTTTTCAGCTGACAGCGATGTAGACGATTTATTTTATGCCTCATGATTTGTTTCCTTGCCCCCTTTTTATATACTCTTTTAAATTATGTATTATTGTTATCTACATTAAAAATATGTTTGTTGAGAATGAGATCCTGCTATTTATACATAGGTCCAGTCTTCGTCTATCTATTTATTTATGTAATCAGTTTATACTATTACATCGTATTGACAGTGCAGGCGCTGCCATCATCAGAAGCCGTACTAGTGAGTGCATGCGATGAACAAACAGCATACATATACCTCTAGGTTGGAAGTTGGATTAAAGGTCGATCATAGCGTGAGGGGCAGATTGAAAGTCTACTGTGTGTGCTATTTTAAATGGGTAATTTTGAAATGGATACAAGAATGATTTAATTAGCGTGCTTAAGCTGCAACCCATATTTTCATCAAGAAATCAGAAATCATTTATTTTGCGAAGAATGTGGGTATGCAAAATAAGATGTCGATGTTTTTAATAAATGATAATTCCAACACACTACCTTCCGGCATGCAAAAGTAGAAAAACTTACATAAATTCAAACATAATAAAAATTTAAATTAAAAAAAAAAAATAGTTAAATGACCTTGGATCATAACAAAAATTCACATAAATTATTAACACAAAAAAAACAACAATCTGAGATCATATTGACTCCTTTAGAAATACAAAAAAAAAACTACATTACATTACATTAAATTACATAATATGAACGAAATACCGAGGGTCGACTTGGAGCGGGAAGGTAACTCAAAACACTGGACTGGTATTGAATCGCGTATAATGGTTTATATTACCGAATCACAGTGAACTGTGTGTACTGCTCATCCCAAAAAAATATTAATCCTAGCCTACATACTACGAGCGGTAACGAAACCATAGCGACTTCTAACTCGACGCCAACGCCATCTATCGAGCAAAGTGTTAAACTCCCAAGTAATAAATTAATATTGATCGCTATGATTCCGGTTCCTCTTTTTAAACCTAAACATACCGCCCACCAAGGACATTATTTCCGAATGTCCTTCAATACCGCCCACCGTGCTCAATAAGGCAAAAATATAATTAATGCTCTGAAATCTGACCTTAGTACATCCTTGGTGAGAAGTAATTACAAAAAATATTTAAAACCCTTGACATGTTAAAGTTTACATTCTTAGAACTATTAACAATAAATTCACTTGACAGCCAATTATAACAATAATTTCGAAATGTTGTTTTACATCTAATACAATCGTGTTTCAATTGGATACAGGTAATACACATAATTTAGACGTAGGTCTTTTTATAGTAGACATTTGTGTTCGTAGAGTTACGACACGAGTAAGACCGTCACAACCAGGATGTTTTTGTTCAATCCTACCTAGTAACCACTTTCCAGGAGGCATATCGTCCTCTTTAACTAGAACTACTTCACCCACAGATGGTTCCGGAGTTTTATAATGCCACTTATATCGTTGCAAAAATTGGTGAAGGTAGTCGTGCGACCAACGACGCCAGAAATCTTGCATCATTCTCTGATGAAGTTGCCATCGTCTCAAACTATTAACATTTTCCCTTTCATAATTTGAATCAGGAGGTAAAACTAGTGGCTCCCCTACCAGAAAATGCCCAGGAGTTAGAATGGTCAATTTATCTTGATCCTCCACATACGATAAAGGCCTCGAATTGAGACATGCCTCAATTTGAGCTAATACGGTGATCATCTCTTCAAAAGTAAGAGTCGAATTCCCTATCACCCTCTTAAGGTGATACTTAGTGGACTTAATCCCCGCTTCCCACAGACCTCCGAAGTTTGGCGAATGAGGGGGGATGAAGTGCCACTCCGTACCATTATTTCCTAATTCTTCTGCCAATTCTGGGTTACAGGCTGACCTTTCTTTGTTAAATAAATAAAGTAATTCGCGCGCTGCCCCCACGAAGTTAGTCCCATTGTCACTATACAGTTCCGAACATCGACCACGTCTAGACACGAACCGCTTAAAAGCAGCCAAAAAACCTCTAGTGCTTAAATCACTAACCGCTTCTAAATGCACTGCCCTAGTGGCCATACATACAAACAAAGCAATGTAGCCCTTGTAGGACTTATTTCCACGACCTTTAGAAACTCGGATACTTATTGGCCCCGCGTAATCTACTCCGCTACACAAAAAGGGTTTGTTCGGAATTACACGCGAGGAAGGTAATTGCCCCATAAGCTGAGTTTTTACTTTAGCTGTATATCGTATGCACCTCACACAGTTTCTTACATACTTCGTTGCCAAAGCCTTTACTCCCATGATCCAATACTTGGACCGTAAGTACGTAATCATTAATTGCGGACCTCCGTGCATAGTTTTCTCATGTGCGTCAGCTATCAAGAGATTTGTTAAAAATGATTCCTTTGAAATTAGTATTGGATGCACTCTTTCATAATTTAATTGTGACAATTCAAGCCGTCCTCCAACTCGAATTATTCCATTAGAATCTAGAAAAATATTCAATGAATCTAATTTTGTATTTTTTTTTCTTAACTTGTTATTTTTTAATTCCTCCAATTCATTTATAAATCCTTCTTCTTGACACCGCTTTATACACATTTCTGTTGCATCTTCTATTTCCAGTTTTGATAACTGCTGTGACCTAGCATCAACACTTATCGCCTTATTTTTTCTTAAATTAAGAAACCTACGGCAATAAGCCATAACTCGAATCAACCTTGACAACGATGAAAATTTATTCCAAAATGAAACTTCTAAAATGCCTGTATGCACTTTAACTTCTTCTAGCCGTGTAACAAGATGTTTTGGTCTTTTATATTCTACTACCGGTTCCCTTAGGAAATTTGGACCTTCCCACCAAAGCGAAACATCTTTAAGTTCCAATGGAGAAACCCCGCGTGAAGCACAATCTGCTGGATTTTGCTTGGATGCTACGTGCGCCCAGTGATGTGTATCCAAAGTGTTCAAAATGTCGGAAACTCTGTTGGCAACAAAGGTTTTCCACCGACTTGGGTGACAATTCAACCAAGCTAACACCACTTCACTATCGGTCCATGCATGCCAGTCCGTCTTTGGTATAGTCAATACCTCGCCTACTTCCGCAATCAACTTTGCTGTGAGAACCGCCCCACATAATTCCAACCTCGGGATGGACACCTGTTTAATGGGTGCCACCTTTGTTTTAGATGTGATTAAGGAGATATGAACTAATCCCATGTCATCAATCACTCTGAGATAAACCACGCCTGCATAAGCGTTTTTAGATGCATCAGAAAATCCGTGTAACTCCGTCTTCAAAATACTGGAACCAATATGTAACCATCGTGGGATTTTAATGCTAACCAGAGAAGCCAAGCTATTGCGGTAAGTCTCCCATTCTTGTAATAAATTATTTGGAATTTCTTGATCCCATTCCAACCCAGCTAACCATAATTTTTGAATGAACAGTTTAGCTAGGATTACGCTTGGTGCTAACCACCCTAACGGATCAAATAAACGCGAAATGTCCGAGATAATTTTTCTTTTTGTTACAGGTCCAGTTATTGACGTAAGTTCCAGAGTGTATTGAAAACAATCATCACGAGAGTCCCAGGTAAGTCCCAATATTTTTGTTACTTCGTCTGTTTTAATTTTTAATTCTTCATCGTTTCCATCTCTAATTTTGTTCAATAATTCTTTGCAATTGCTTTTCCATTTTTGTAATTGGAAACCTCCCTTAGCGAGCACTTGAGATAATTCCGTGTAAATTTTAAACCCATCTTCTATGGTTTCAGTTCCTGACATCAAATCATCCATATAGAAATCATTCAAAATTATTTTAGCTGTACCTGAATTATCCCCGCACTCATCATAAGCTAACTGTTGTAGCGCTCGTACAGCTAAGTATGGAGCCGAGGCCGTACCGAATGTAACTGTTATCAATTCATACTCCTGTAGTTCCTTTTCAGGACTATCTCTCCAAAGTATCCGCTGATATGGCGTATCTTGCCTATCCACTAAAACTTGTCGATACATTTTTACAATATCCGCCACTAGACATATCCTATGTGCTCTCCAGCGCATTACAGTATGTCGGAGTTCATCTTGCAAAGACGGACCAATCATTAGATCATCATTTAGTGATCTGCCGTTAGTTCCCTTACAGGAAGCGTCAAACACGACACGCACCTTTGTAGTGTCTTTATCCTCACGGACTACTGCGTGATGAGGTAAGTAAACAGAGTGTTTATTTTGTTTTTCTTGCTCTGTTATTTCTACCATGTGGTTAAGCCTTAAATATTCTTGCATAACATTCACGTAGTCTGCTTTCAATTTAATGTTTTTACCTAACCTTATTTCCAACCCCTTTAACCGTTTTTCAGCAATAACCTTGGATTCACTGCACCTGCCGATCAGGTTTGGTTCGCGTAGCGGTAATCTTACGATGTACCTGCCATCTTTATTTCTTGTAGTGGAAGTTGTAAATAAACTTTCACATTTTATTTCCTCCTCCGTTAGCATCCTTTTTGCTCCAGATGGTTCCTCTAATTCCCAGAATTTTCTCAACAATTCATCATCTTGGACGCTGGCATGCATTACGGTAATTTGTGAGTGAGTATGTGTCCTATTGTCAACTTCGAATGCACCCGACAAAATCCAACCTAATGTGGTTTCTTGCGCTAAGAGAGTACCGCTTATATTCTTCTTAATTCCGTTCTGAATGACTTGGCTGTATACATCAGCACCCAATAACATATCAATTTTATTAGGCTTGAAATATTCCGGATCAGCCAAATCATTATCGCTCAAGTCTACCCATTCTACCCGGCTTACCCTTGAAGACGGGAGAAGAGCCGTAACCGACTTCAGAACGTAAGCATTGACCTTTAGTTGAAAAGAAGGATTCAATCTCGATCGGAGCTTGATAACCACCGTGGATGTCGAAGTTGTACTTTTATTTCCACCCACACCTAACACCGTATTTTTTGACGGTATTTTATTTAAACTTAAGTACTGAACCATGGATTCTGTAACAAATGAACCCTGGGATCCCTGATCCAGTAAAGCCCTAACCACACGGTAAGTCCCATTCTTCGACTCAGCCTTTACTAAAGCTGTGGTTAATAATACAGTTTTTATACTGTGTCCTGTCGCAAGACATGAAACTAGTGGTTTATCCTCCGCCTGATTGGCGGCTTTAATCTCATTTTTTACTGATGAGGATTCCGCACGAGCAGCACTACTACCTTCACCAATATCCGACCCTAAAACACCTTGCGGGTGTAACAATGAATGGTGGCGGCGTTTACACACCTGGCACCTAAGAGTGTTTCTACAATTTTTTGCAGAGTGGTTATTATATAAGCAAATAAAACATAAATTATTTTCTTGTGCAAACTTACGACGTGCTTCATTGTTTTCCTTGCTAAACTTAGGACATAAACTAATTTTATGATCCGCTGCGCAATAAGCGCATGATCCTTTTTTGGTTTTAGTAACATGAAGTGCCTGAGTAGTCCTTGGGACCCTGGTGTCCGTTTTAGTTTCTATGCTTTCTAAACCTCTATATCGACTCACTAAAAACTCCCTAAACTGATCAAACGTAGGTAGGTCATCCGTCTGATCGGATGCTACCATCAATTCCCAAGCCCTTCTGGTCTCTCGATCTAATTTAGCACTGACAATGTGTATAATTAGTATATCCCATGATGCCACATCTATTCCTAAATTTTTTATCGAGTCTAAACAATCGGATGTTGTACTAATGAGTCCTTTTATGTCTGTTGCGGACTCGTTAGTTATACCCTTTTGATTTAAGAAACGTTTTAAAATCCCGTTTGCTAGAAATCTTTTGTTATTGTACATAGACTGTAATTTATCCCAACTAGCCTTATAATTGTCAGATGTCACGTCGACATTTCTCAACAAGTATTCAGCTTCCCCGGTTAAATACCCTTTCAGATAATACAATTTCTGTACATCATCCAACCTACTATTGTTGTGTATTAAACCTACGAATAAGTCTCGAAATGTCTTCCACTCAATATATTTACCTGAGAAAACGGGTATTTTGACCTCTGGTAATCTAAAATTGATCAATTCTTTACTATTACTAGGTCCCGAATTACAGTTAGGTTCACCAGATTGGCCGTTACATTTCATTATTAACTCCTTTAAATCGCTTTTGAATTGTATATATAATTCTTCAACATCATCATAAACACAATTTTTATGGTAATTTGAACTATATAAATCTGACTTTTTTATTTCGCTAATTATTGTAACGTGGGTCTTACTAAATAATTGCCACTGTTCTTCTAAACTTTCTAAGCGTGTTTGAAGATATGACACAGTACGACGATCTTTTGGGCATTTTTTGAAATTAGTTATAGCCCTGCTCATCTTGGCCTTCACGTCTTCTTGGATATCATTTAATGAATCCATTTTGAAAACAATAATTCAAACTACCAGAAACACAAATTACTGAGAAATGGTACACAAATAAAAACAGCTACCCACAAATTATAAGAATCCACACAAAACAAAAATAATCAAAGATGGAAGATTCTAAGTAGATATTTGTTCACTAAAACCTTAATGTTCACTAAAATACAATCTTCTTGCACTTTTTAAGACCACAAATTTGTAAGTTTAGATTTTAAGATTTTACAAGTCTTTTTTCCACTTTATTTCTAAATAAGTTCGGGCATAGATTTCTCGTCTGACCACTTTTCTTTAAAATTTTACAAGTTCAAGATCACTCACGAAAGTTTAAGTTAGTTTTATTAATAAAGTTCAAATTTAATGGCACTTTCTTGGAATCTTCAAATTAAATTCTTCCTGACATTATAAGATTGCAAATTGTACTCACGTTTTTTTTTTTTCACCAAATTCACTCACTGACACTGACTACGACCTCGTGATGCTGCGTCACGATGTAATGCACCACACAAGTGGCGCCCTCTGCTTGCCGTCTTTTCCTCCCTTGCGTCGTTCCTCCGGTTGTAGCTGCCACCAGTAGTGCTGCACCACGCTCCACTGGCCGCTCCCTGCTCCAACAGCTGCTCCCGGCTCCACCTCCAGGCACCTCTCACCTGGGTACCCCGCTTGAAGGGGATGCTCTGGACAGCGATCCACTGCCCAGTAATGACGCGAAGGGTGGTAATCTCTACCACCACCGGAGACCACCAAAAACACTCCCGACCACCCGACTCGAAGGACCATGAACGAAATACCGAGGGTCGACTTGGAGCGGGAAGGTAACTCAAAACACTGGACTGGTATTGAATCGCGTATAATGGTTTATATTACCGAATCACAGTGAACTGTGTGTACTGCTCATCCCAAAAAAATATTAATCCTAGCCTACATACTACGAGCGGTAACGAAACCATAGCGACTTCTAACTCGACGCCAACGCCATCTATCGAGCAAAGTGTTAAACTCCCAAGTAATAAATTAATATTGATCGCTATGATTCCGGTTCCTCTTTTTAAACCTAAACATAATATAACAAAATTACATTATATAACAAAATTACATTAAATTACATTATAAAACAACTTCACATTAAATTTGAAATAAAATATGATTAAATAATATGTCATTATAATCTTTCAAGTAAAATGAAAAATTTCATACAGGCCTAAAATAATATAAAATAAATAAAATAAAATTCGTTTGTTTCAGACTATTGAAAGCAGGGTGCAGTCGTTGGTTGATTTTTTTATTAAATGTCACCTTAGTTATGAAACATATGAAGGTTTATTAATACTATATATCATTGCCTACATACGTAACCCGGTTCACAAGCCGCTGACCATTTACGACCATTATAAATACACATTTTGTACACATTTGTACACACGAAGAACTTTAAAATATGACCAATAAAACCATTATAAGCCGTCAAAACGGTGTGTTAGAAACGTAATAAACATGCAGTCGTGGGCAGGGCAGACAGACGAGCAACAAACTAACAACCACTCGAGGAAACACCCACTAGCTTGTGAGAATAGCACATACTTAGTGAATATCTTTATTTTTCATAATTTTACGTCGTAAAAAGATCACAACAAACGATAGAGTAATCGAATCTGCATAACAACAGCAAAACGACAGGGGAATGTTCGAATGCACTATGTCTATATGTAAATATGTGTGTATTACGGTGTGTGTATAAATAAAAAGCCTATCGGACCTCTCGGTGTCTAGTAATAGAGCCTTCAAATAAATTAGAGGACCCCTGCGGAGCGGGTGTGGCCCAAGACATAAAATTGCGGCGATTTTGCCACAGTCAGGCGATGAATACATTAACGCCTTATTTATATTCAAGTCACTAAATATGTTGCTTGAATTATAATAAAATATGTGCTTTATATTGGCCGGACAACTATGTAAGGTAATATTGCGGTTATTAGACAGCGGTATCTGATTTAATCTGCAATTATAGTTGTAGCTAAGTTAGGTAATATTCATTCAACACTAAGTAGTAAGAAAATAAAGTGAAAGCTAGCTGAGTGGAGCATTAAGAGCTTATCCTTAGGTGGTCAATTAAACTGAATTAAATGGACTGTTAAGAGGCGACCAAGGGACTCACCAGAGAATGGGCAGCAGCATTCTCTGTGCATTGCAACAGCTACACTGCGATCGCCAACCCGCCTGCCAAGCGTGGCGATTATGGCAAATCCCTCTTCAGGGCAGGCCTATGTCCAGCAGTGGTTGTCTTTCGGCTGACGATGATGATGTAATCTAATCAAAAACGATAATCTAGAAGCGGTTTCACACTCTCTTATATCACTTTCTATGACTTGTGTTTTATTTTTGGGTGTCGTGTCATCAGTTCCCTTCAAAATGGTTGAGCTGAATGGTGCTGATGCACGCGTCATGTTCGTGAACGGGCGCCGTCAGTGGAGACTGGTCATCCCTTAGTTGCCACTGCCTCATTTTAATATTTGATACTAAAAATTGTGTTTTCTTTCTTTACATTGTTCTCATATATAGAAGCAACAAGGTTAATGTAACCAGGTTTTTTGTAAACATAAAATGATTTAAAAGAGTGTCCGTGAAGTTTCTTGCACGTTCTTCTTCATAGAGATCTACGCTTTGGAACGTGCAAATAGCTTAAATGCTTTGACTTTGACTTTGAATTCAGCATCACCTTCCAACAACACATTCATTCATATTCATTACACTATGCATATTTGTGAATAACTTTTTGTCCGATGATTAAATCCGAAGCCTGTCTATCCGATAACATGAGATTTTGATTATTTTGGGCCTAAATGAGGTGACATCATAAAAACTATGTGACGCATATCTTCCCAACTTGAATAACTTTTGTAATTTATTTTTATTTTTTGGTATGTGTCATGCTTGTCGGTAATAAACTCTTTTTCTTTCTTTCTAACTACCAAAATCTCATGATCATGCTTTCCGTCAGGTGACATAGTGGTCAAACAGGAGCCCGTCAATAATTTTGGTTAACAGTCGTTATCGCTGATAAAATGTCACATTGGCTTGATATTCTTCTGTGCAGTCTCTTATTTCCTGTCGCTCATAACTTACGCCAAATTCTTAAACCACGAAGTTAGTGCGAGGAAAAATTATCGATAGTTTTTGTTTTTTGTTTGATGTCGACACCTGACGACGTCGCCGTAAGAAATGGCGTTACTTTGCATTCGTAATTACAATTACTTGCCAGTTATTTATACATTAATGGCGTTTGGTAATTTTGTTTTATATTATTTATTTTACAGCTATTTTCTAATGAGTGTGAGTTAGGAGATGGCGAGGTAGTAAATATTGTGACGTGGGCAAAGTAAGTGGCCGTATTTTTTAATTAATAGTTTTTCGTATATGGAAGGTGAGTAAAACACGTATGAAGGGTTTATTAAACATTATTTTATTGATTGGAAGCGGCAAAAAATAATTGCCTTCAAGAACAGTAATTTTAAAATAATCTTGAGAGTAAATAATGCTTTATTACAGCGTAAGCCGGTGGCTCAAGGTTTTGTTATTTATTTCAAATATTCTGCTATTATTTTACCATAACCTATGTGCACTGTGGTTTCATTCGCGTCTACAAAACGACTTAACAGCCATACAATATCGAAATAATTTTCCACTTACATCAACACGAATAAAGTTGTTTTTTCTGTAATTTCCAATCAATAGTTATATTTATTTTAATAAATAAACAGTGATGGTACTTACAGTTACGCAACGCTACGTGGGAGTTAACTAATTACCACACAACTTCGTAATAACGTAACTATCGAACAGTCAATAAGTTTATTTTAACTGTACAACAAAAACAAGTCAAGGGCGAGTCGTTATTAATTCTTTAGCCGGTTATTGGAACAGACGTAAGTAGAGCCGACTATTGTGAAGCTCTTCAGTTTGAAGACAAGAAATATTGCTCTAAGAATAACTTCGATCGTTATGAAAGATCTTATTTTCTTATTTGGGTTAAGAGCCGCAGTACTTCTATTTTTGCGTCGACGTACAATCAATCTACCATACCAACTATGTTGTAGTTGGCTACCAGAGTAACCGGATGCAGTTGAGTTCCAATATTTTACATGGAACGAGAAACCTTTGACAAGGCCGGTGTCAGAATCTCTCGCTTCTAACTATTCGTACGTAACGAATGCCAAAGGTCTACAAATAACAGCTGATACCAACGACTTCATGTGCTTTCCGGGGCACGGATTACTCTCGGTATAAAATGGTTGGTTACCAATCCACGGATTAGCCTCGGCAATCGCTGCTTAACCCCGAAGATTGAACCGTGAAGCTGTAAAAATTGAAATCATTGTAAAAGACTCACCTGCTCACTCGCGACTTTTATGACTGACAGTTGAGTGATCCATCCGACTTGACAGTGCTTTTATTGGCGGAAGAAAAATACTGCTGGAGAATCCTATTGGCTGAAGAGGACACATGGAAACTGGTCACGATTCGCTTCAATGTGTAAAGGTTAGGTGAACCTTTTCGCTTTTAGAATAGAATTCTTTGGTTATTTTAGTAGTGCCTGGCCGGATATCTGGAATTCTGGATATGACTCTCGGGACATTCTTTTTCATTTTCGCTTTGTGATCAATATGAGAATGTAAGAAGGTTAGTTTAATTCATTTGAATAAATCAACAGAGAACGTATTCAATGTAACTTAATAGTTATCGTGACTAAATTGAAATTAGCTTCCAGCCGAGACAACTACAATAATAAATGTACTTACTTAATTTAGGTATCTATCTCAAAAGGTAAGGAATATTAGGAGTATTAAGGAATATTAAAATGATAAAATATAAGGTATGAAGAGTCCCTAATATGGTATTATTAGATCTATATTAAATATAAGTTTAGCTATTTAAAACTTCCTCTCTCCTACATATATTTGTTTTTTGTTGTGCCCAACAGGGTCCATAATGATCACAATCTCTTTTTTTAAATTTACCACCTAAGTACACATTGTGGAATGCAAATAAAGTATTGAGTATTGCCCTCATTGTAAATCTATTTGAATATCCCATGTAACATTAATACAAACACCATTTTAATGAGTCGTTAAGAGCTTATATTAAGCTGTGAATTTGATCTCCGCTTCAGAGCAGCCCATAACTAATGTTTTACATTCTCACCGCACGCCAATAGGGAATTTTAATTACCTGTAACAAGAAACAATAAATTTGGTTAAGACAAAGTGTGAATATCTTAAGTGATTGTACGTGATACGAATGGGTAATATTGTATGGTGTATCAATGATTTATACTGAGAAAACGCTGGGTTTCCCCACGGCATGGGCGCCGTTGCGTAATCATGAAACATTCTGAATTTTAATTGAGATGAGTTTTCTCTTGACTCTAGTTTAGGTCATAGATGACAAAGACAAAGTCGACGATGGAGCGAGCTTACCCAGAAGAAGCCTGTTCACTCTTAATTTTGGAGAGGTTAGGGTTGTATGCGTTCGGAAACATAGACGCAGGCGGAGAGTTCAACTCCTTTGCTATGCGCATTATAAAAGACGTTTGGAAACGTTTAGTGCGAATTAGTGGAATATCAACAAGGTAGGGATGGTAACTTGCTCAGATGGCTCTTGGCTTGTTCTTGGATGTGTTCAGTTGATTCACCTTTTCTCGCCACAACAATGGAATTTTCGATTAGTCTTAGTTATTCTAAACTGACTTGCCAGACGAGCTTGAGATCAAGTTTATGTTCGGTCTAGACAAAAAACATATTTGAACCTAAAGCAATTATCATAAGCCACTAAACGGCCTATTGAAGGTCAGGAACTGTTATTCAACACTGGTACTCATTGCCGATGCGAAACTCCTTGATAAGCTAGAATTTAGTATTTTAATTTTATTTATAATTTGCGTTTGATCACTTCTTCACCTAATGGTAAGCGATGACGTGGTCGACGATGGAGCACGCTAACCTAGAAGTAACCAATTTATTTTTTATTTAAATATTTCCAGATTGTAGCTTTAGAAACACAAACTCATACAGGGATTTCATTAATTAATTGCTGTTTATACAAAGAAAGTATATGCAGGTACCCAAAACGTTTCGTATGCATGGCCGGGATATCTACAATTTGAAATATTAGTTTCAGAAAGAGCGATCATATAAATATGCCACTAAATACATAAACAACAATACACAGGCAGGTGCGCCGTTATCGCCTATCAAGACAAAAGCATTTATTCAACCCTATCACAGATCAACGATACCAAGTTTAATGCAACGACCCAACGTCCTACCGGTCCAACAAGAAGCTGTCATATTCATATCCCTTCTCTATCGTAACTAAAACCCCGAAAACACACGGCCATACATACCGAAGTGCAGAACATACGGTATCCTCGCAAGTCCTAGGTCCCTGGTACAGTGTAAGATGACTATCCTCGCGTAGGAGGAACACCAGTTTATGGCTTGTCCACTGTAAAATAACACGCCTGTGAATGGCTACATGTGTTTTCCTTTGGAAAGGATTCTAGGACTTTTACTTTTGTTTTTGAGGATAGGTTTTGTCTGTTTGTGTCTCAAGAACAAGTGGGGTGGTGGATGTTTTAGCTGGTAAGACGTTTTGCTGTCTGGTTATCGTGTAGATAGATGAGAATATATCCTTCAATTTAGTTGAATAATACGGGACTTGCTTACTAGTCCAGCAAGGTTATAAGCTTAATAAGTATCTACTTAAGATTAAAACGAAATTATAGCCAGGAAATGAGAATATAAAAATTAAATTTATAGGTAGTACACATTTATGCAAATGTAAAACGTTGCAATTTAACTATCTGTCATAAACGGGACTCAGTAAAGATAAACACGTGCATTTCCTCAAGAATCTGAGCCGTCAGTTATTAGTGCATCTAGCAGACATTCCGTCTAGATTTCTATCTCGTCCTGGATCATAAACACTGGGTTACACGCACGTGGGGCGTATCGTATCGTGTACATAACTGTACATAGGTACACATAGGTGCCAGTATGCGTGTGATGTGAGGTGAAGCTATCAGGAAAGGACAGTTATTTATAGATACACTGCGTCTGCGTTGACTCATGTTCTATATTTGTAATTCTAATTGCTAAATATGATAAGTTTTCTCCACGAAGTTGCCTGGTATTATATAAGCTAGTCTATGAGTCAGCGCAAGCTTGGGTAAGCTAGAAAAAGTTAGAAGGTACAGCTTGACTTATTTCGGACTACAGGGCGTCCCAAGACTTTGCCACATGGAGGAAAAGTACCTAATTACTGTAGATAGAAAAAAATACTGCATAAATGAATCTTAAATAAACTCGCCTGTCTGAACCGGGAATCGCACCCGCTAAATGTGAAAAAAAACCTGTAATTGTACTATACCGATCGAAAGGCTCAATCATATACATTTATTTCTTCTCAATAACATAGCATCTAAAAAGGAAGACCATGAAATTGAACAGTATTTTTTTTTTATCTACAGTATTTAAGGTACATTCCTATAATTATAAAAACTTCATGCAACACAAACGTGGACAAAATGGCGTATCGCATTATTATTAAGACAAGACAAGAGATTATTAAAAGCACTTTATAAAGACCTTCTTGCAGCCATTCAAACCACAAACACCAAGGATCCATGATACTTCACACGTATTCCCCTTAAACAGATGATCGCTACACCGCCATGCCTTGTACTACAAACACTACAATATTATCAGGTCCTGTTGACCATAAAGTAGAGAATATGTAGTACTCTTAACAGCTAATGACAGAACATTTGCATTGACAGCCAGATATCGAATGGTTACTGCCACAAAGTTGATAGCGTAAAAAATGTTTTGCTAAGTTTACTGATGTACTATGTTAGTTCTATGGCATGTGGAGTGGAAGGAATAATTTATTTTATGGACAGGGTAATTCGTTAAGGATGCACCTTTGAACATCGTAAATTGGTCGTATGCTGGTGGATCCATGGGTTCCTAGAAACGACTAATATTTTAAATGTGCATCTAAAACCGACTACGGGAATTAAAATTCAAGATAGAAATAAAAAGGCGAGCAGTTTGAAAACTGCTCCTAAGTGCCATAACTATGACTTAATAGCGTAATTTATTTTATTATATAAACCCTGATGTTACAATATAGTCTAGCAAAGGTACCTATCGCGCAATTTTTCTTGAATTTGTTGTAAGTACTTACCTACTCGTTAGATATTTTTGCTAATCTCGTTTTATCTAGTATATTTATATTCACACACAGTAACGTGTTTAACTCAACCACCTACCTATTGGTTCTAGTTTTTCCTTTTGGGGATGAAGTACGAGCGATAAACCTTGAATTACTCAGCGATTGGCGATAATGCGCACATTTACGACGCGACCATCGCGAGACGCGCGATGTGATAACAGACACAGCTGCTACAATGAGTTGTCCTTTTAGTTTTCTCACCGCATACATTATGTAGTGATGACAGTGTGATATATCTACCTACCTTCTACATAAATGTGGCATTTTGTTACCTATTCAAAACTTTATATATGTGGTTTCGTTCCCGTTCTCGGAGATTGTGGCTAAGTAGTAACAATGCTGACTCGGATGCTGGGCTAAAGAAATAGGTCCGTCCAATCGCGGATAAACACCGGTATGAGGGGCGCGCAAAACCGAGAAGTATGGCGGAAGAACAGGGGAAGCCTGTACTCAGAAAAGAGTGAGTCTGGGCTAAAATGATGGTACAATAGAATATTGTTTTATTGTTTTTCCAGCCCTTTTCAAAATAAAGGTGGTTTGTATAATGACGATGTTATTATAAAATATTTAACGCAATCGTCAACGTTAATTAGACATCATTGAATATAATCGTAGATTGAAGCACGCCTAAGATTTTTTGAACGAACACAACTGCTACGTTCTATACAACGTGTAACAGAATAAACGCAATACCCCTTATGGGGTCATTGTACATATCATTATGACCAACTTTCACTATGGGACCAACACTGAAAACGCGAGACAAAACGTACTGTACAGCTGATTTTCTTTTCGCGATTTAGGGGTTGGTCCCATAGTAAAAGTTGTTCATAATGATGAGTACAATGAGCCCTTAAGAGGTATTGCGTTTATTCTGTTACACGTTGTATACCTTTGTAGTGTATGAAACAATCTCTTGCCATGGTACAATGATGAGCCTGTCTACCAGTCTGCAAGCTTGGTAGCGGTACCAGTCTGTTAGTCACTTGATACTGCACCCACAGTTAGTAGTAGTTATCTACGCATTTAACTCCAATAGCAGCAGGAAACTTTCGCACCCGGAAGGTATCAGATGTCACAGTTAACAGACAAATATCAGTTAAGCAATTAACCGCTTACTTGAGGCGGTAACCTTTAGTTAGAGACGTCTAATGATCAGTTAAATAGAAAGATAACCACCGGTTTTATGCGAAGATTTGAGATAAAACGTTAATTTTCTAGACGCTGTTGTAAAATTAATGCTTTATCTTCTAAAGTTCATAAAAGTATCTATACTGCTAAGATCTGCTAAGATGATATTTAAAATGCACTTACAAGACGGTTTTAATAACTTGTAATTACATATTTTTATTAATACCATTCGTAAATTTATAGAAAACTTAGATCTTTTAACAACTTGATACCGATGTTGCTACGGATAGTTTAAACTTTAAAATGTTGCCTTATGTATTGTGCACTGGTTTAAAAGAGTGTCCGTGGAGTTTTTTGGACGTTCTCCTCCACAGAGATCTCTAGAGGTACATTTAGACAACACATAAAATGTTAGCCTTCCATCATAGAAACAAATCTGTACTGTTTTAAAGCCATGTTACAACTGTAGTGACATCAATTACGCCACATGAAAAAACTAAGAAACGATATTTGTACGGCAACAAAAAGAACCGCAGCGCCATCTTTCCTGTCAGCGACGAACTACCAACGAAATCCTGCATCGCGCAAGCAAAGTTTTCCGTGTGATTTGAACATATACAACAGTCCGAATATCGACACAACAACCGTCGAGTAGGAGGATCCTCCCATTTTTCAGTGGAAGTATGCGGGACTTTACTCCTTGTTCTGCATACCTCTATACTGGAGACCCTCGACAAAGAACGTCAGCGCAGCCTTCGTGCAGCCATCTCATCATGACATCATCATCACTCCTCATCCTGACCTCAAGCTCTCGAGCAGCGAGTCATACAGCCAGCCAGTACCCACGGCTTCTACTCTCTGTACCGCATACCTCTATACAACAATTGTGACATATCCATCAAAAATACTCCTCTAAGTCCAAAAAACCGTGCAATCTTTTGCGGATCTGTCTCAACCTTGTGCCAAATGAGGCTCTTTGTCTCCGTGACATATTTGGGCAATAACACCAGTTCTAACAAACACGTAACGTTTGCTCCACTTTCCCCGGATTCAGATCTGTAAGACGTGTTACATCAAAGTCGAGCTTAGGAAATGTAACAGGATGTTTTGAGAAAATAATTTTGTGTAAAAGATTTTTGTAATACATTAGGCCCCTTTTGTCAACCACTTTTAAATATGGGACTCGTATTAAAGATCAAAGGAGAAATTTCCATCGTTAGGTACCTATGTAAAACTAGAGGAAGAGATCATGCTAAATACGATCACCCACGATCCGTGAATGGTGTCAATCAGAGACTCCTCTGTGCCTCGAAAACCAGGCTAAGTTAGGGGTGAGGCTGCAAGTCACAAAAACTGAAAAAAGGCAGTCAACTTGTGTGTTGACTGCCTTTTTTCTTACCCAGTAACTAGGTGCAGTTACTGGTTTGTGGCGATATTATAGGCAGTCCCTCTTTGAATTTATCTGTGTCCGGTTCAACTGGGAACCAACACCAATATACGATAAGGCTAGGCCCATTGTTAGGCCCCCATAATTAATACTGCCACTTTAGAATACTACATAATCAAAAGTCATTTATTCAAATTAGGCTGAGTGCCAGCACTTTTTGAACGTCAAAATTCTACATAAAGCCAGTCCCCCAAAACGCCCAGCAGTGGACGTAGGTCTTTCGACTGATATGATGATGATGATACCGTTGTAAAATCTGACTATGTCTCCAAGGACTCTATAAGATTACTTAGTGATATTGCCTTGGTCTTTTGTTTTTTGTTGGAATGACTAAATTGGCTGTGTAGGTGCCTAGTATGACTCTTACTGACTACAAAACGGATCGATTTTAGTCAGTAAGAGTCTGACACGCCCTTCCGCTCCACCCAGAGCGGATGAAGTTGATGATTCATTTGATGATTTCTTATCCTTAAAAAAAAGGTGCCGAGTATAGTGCAAATTTTGCAGGCAAAGGTTTTGCTATAAATAGGTCAAAAATCAGTATTATTGGTAACCTCAAACCGGGATATTGCTCGCAATCCGTTATTATTTCCGCATCGTTTCAATGTACCTTCCTACCACTGCTCATCTTGGCTTTACGACCCCCTCGGGATAAGAATAAGTGGCCTATTATTCCTATTATTTTCCGGGAAACACCGCAAGCCCTTTCCCTAATTTCATCGTTATGATGCGGAATAACAAGCAGGAAAAATCGTATCGTATGTTGTACCAACGTGTATTTATTTATTGATTGAAAAGAAACGCTATATACCTGCCGACTTTCCTATCCCGAATGTGTTCACAGAACATCGAAGGTTATTTGCGTAACAAGATAATATTCCGAGATTTGTTTTATGCCTTAACCGAAAAGATCACTGAAAATCTCAAGTTATCTCCCCAATTCTTTTACTTATATACTAGCTGTGGCCCGCGAATCCGTACGCGCATATCCCGTTTTTTTTTCGTTCCCGTACGAATTTCTCGTTCCCGTATCGCCAATATTCCTCTTTTTAATATAAGTATAGATGTAGCTATCTATTTATTTTATTATCGCTGATTGTCGTAGGCAAATGTTCATCTCGAAAAAAGCCGCAGCTCCTGTCCTGATAGAGACTTTTGCCAAGTATTCCCGACAATGTTGAGGAGGGCTTGCAGTTTAATCCGATGCAGCTGAATACCAGTATTTTAGACCCAGTAACTGGGTAATACAACATCCCTTGGCAAGACTGGTGTCTGTTTTTACAGAAACAAAGATAGATACGGAAATGATTTTCATTTGAATGAAACGTAGCACAACCATACTATATTTTCTTGTTACAATTCCTCTTACACCTTTAGAAATAGAATGACCTAGCTAATTAGTACCAAGATGCGGTACTTTCGCCATGACTTGCAATTAGAAACACTAAGTTGGCAAGACGCAGACCATGTTAACTTAGACCAAACACGAACTCACAAACACTACATTGAATAGGTACATTCCCGATACAATTTCACTTGGAAACTTATGATTAAGTAAGTACATAAATAATGTATAAGTTAGGTAATAAATAGTAACAATTTATTGCGCGTCTCACCCGTTTGAATGGGGAAGAAGTTAATCGATGCATTTGTAAGGAGCGGCCTTGGTTTCCGTGGAAATATGTCTTCCTACTCTAACTTAGCTCTTCAAACGGTATCAGTTAACAGTTAAATAAGTTGTATTTTGCAAATAGTAGATAAGTTTCAAGCTATTTATGTTTCTCTTTAAGACCATTGTATTGTAAAATAAATACAGATTTAAGCATCTACACATACCGTCTTGAAAATGTCAACGGTCTTAATTATTCAGATAATCTTTAAGAGTCATACTGTATACAAACACTAGCTCACTGCGTTTTTAGGTACCAATAAAGATAAATTAATAGTACCAAATCATTATACCACAAACTTACACTTTACATGCCATGAAAATTAAATATGTATGCAAAATTTCGTGTTGACCGTTTAGAAGTTGCTTCGACTAGCGCCAACCCTTGATGTCAAAAGTCATTTATTCAAATTAGGCTGAGTGCCAGCACTTTTTGAACGTCAAAGTTCTACATAAAGACAGTCCCCCAATACGCCCGCCCGTCACCACTTCCTAGTGTTTAAGCTGGGAAGAAGAAGTGGCTCAACAAGCTCCCCAGCAACACATCTGATTGTTGAGTTAGAAGAACTAGCATTTATACAAAGGTATGCAAAGTATTCTTACAAAGAAACCAATACAACAAAGTCAACACGTAAAAACCTAAAACTAAATAATTCGCTACTTGTAAGCTAGCACACTCCATTATGCCAGCATAAGCAGACAAACTCAAGCATAAAAACAATATAAAATCAAACTAAATAAGTCTCCAGACAAAAGGCTGGCAGACATGATGGATTATATTATCAGGACATAGTTAGCAAAATATTGTCATCTGAACTGAACGAACATAGAACATTTCAAACCTCAGCGATAAAAATAAGTGACTCTTATTTACCTTACAAGATTTGACCTGACAAATATAACAACTCACCCAATTTGATAATGTCACTATGAACAGCAACGCACAAATTATGGAGGAGTTCCCCATATCCTGATATCCTCGTATTTTACGAACTTCTTCACCATGAAGCAGGCAGCAGTTCAAAGTCATACTTCAAGCCAACAAATGCCTTTAAGAAGAACAAACAAGACTGAAAGTGACTGAAAGAAAATGTCCAAAGAAAATGTAAGAAAGTTAATAAATAAGAACTAATTTCCCGTTGACACAAACGATCAGCAACTAACAATTAACGACACTTTAAATCCGTCATCTTCGCAGCAAATATGCATAAACGATTGCTGTAAACACTTTAACACTCTCAATTACTATTTAAACATACCCGAAGTCACACATATCATAGCGTTCTAAAAGAATCGATGTCAAAATGTGACGCTTTCTTGTTTGGTCACACTTTCGCGCGGTGAATATTCATAAAATGTCTGACAACATTGACGTGTGTTGGTACACACACTGTCCGAGGTTTTTCGAGAGGTTTTCGCTATAAATGTGCGTGCTGTTGAATAATGTGGACGTTTCCTTGACAAGTGGTTCAGGCTGGACCCACCATAACACGACTGTCTGTCTCTCAAGTAAGGAAAATGATAGGTTTTCTCGTTACCGACGTACGGCAAGGTGCGTATGTAGAGGTAAGAATCGTATTTTTGGTGGAAATAGATCCAGTCACTCCTGTAATAAAACCTCTTATTGCGTGTCTATTGGTCAATTGGCAAACATGCTCTGATGTAAAATGTTGCGACTCGTAGCAAGCAACTTCAACTAACCTTGTTATAGGACGTCAAAAGAAGGACTGCTTAAGTTATTACCTTCCTACCCTTGTCCCTTGGGGCTGGTCTTTCGCTTAAATAGCACTAAATAAACATTTTATTACAACCAAAGTCATCTCTGACTTGTACTATAACTAAAAGCGATCTGTGTATAAGCTAATCCCAAATTGCAAGCTTCAACTTAAATCCCATCCGAAGTGCACACTGCACCTGTGGTCTCCCCGACCTCTCGGGACCAGGTGTGTTATTAACCCAATAAGCCAAAGCACACAGTACACTGGAGATGTGTTTGTTTGTCTGTCAGCTTGTGACGAGATGGCAGAGTGGCTGGCAGTCACGATACTGTGCGCAAACACGGAGACTCAAGTCGCCGACTACGCGACTGACTAAACAGTGACATGATACTGGGCTGTTTACATGGGTAACGTTAGTTTAATAATTGATGAATGAAGGGAGTTGTGGCCAATAAGGAACATTTTCTTTGATTAAAAATCATGTGACAGTTAAAAAAGATTTGATAAAACTGATTGATAAATACAATTGTCGCGTGACACTTTCGGTATGGGCGCGCTAAGAGCAATTTGTAGGTACCTATCATACTATTCTATTATTTCTTTTACTTTGTGGTGTTTACTTTTGTATTATGTCTGTGTTAAATAAATTTTGCTGTACTATTCTATTCTATAAACATAACATCATACCTGTATTCCCCATAGGGTAAAGCTGAAGTGTACTTACGAGGATAGTGCACCTAGGTGAGCCTATTGCCACCATATGTACGGGCACGACTCCACATTTCGAGCTGCTCTACTAAGTACTGCAAGAAAACTTGACCATCCGTAATTCATGCAAGTAGCATTTAAGTACCTACCTAAGTCTGATTAGAATGTTCCGTTCTGAGTGTCGTATTCGTATCTCAGTTTCTATTTTCACAGGTTAGTGACGGTAACACTTCACGTTCCTCTTTCTAACGAGACCTAGACGAGTTTTCACATCTTCTTTCATGGCAGTACAGTGCAAGCGTACATCGTATCTATATTATTTTATAAGACCGCATTCTGTAGAAATGTGAAGCTTTTAACACTGAGCTGAGAAGTATCTAGCAGGTATGTATACCTATAACATTAAAATCCATACTTCTATCCGGCCTAACATAAATGCAAAAGAAACATTGTCTGTTTGTTACCTCTTCGCTTGTATATGGTAATGTCTCTCGAAGATAGGCGCAGTACGACAATGAATATTAATTGAAATTGAAACTTTTCAATCGATTAAAATAATTTAAATGACAAATCATTGTCGCATTTTCATGTCACGCCTTATTGCAGGAATATTTGTAGCGGCATCAGTGCCACCACATGAAAAACCAAGAAGCGAAATTTGTACGGCAACAAAAAGAATCGCAACGCCATCTATCCTGTCAGCGACAAACTATCAACGAAATCCTGCATCGCGCAAGCAAAGTTCACCCTGCGATTTGAACATATACAAGAGTCCGCATAGGTATCAACTATCGGGCAGTTGCCCACCAGACACAACAACTGTCTGGTCGGAGGATCCTCCTATTTCAGTGGAGGTACAATTACCTACCTCAATTCTCAATTCTTTATTGCGTACCATAATGTATAAAGTTGTTAGGAAATAATTATATTAGTCACAATTATGGACCCTGTCGGGCACAGCATAGAACAAGTAGGAGAGAGGAGGAAGAACACTGAGTGATTAATGTGATAACTTTTATTAGATATTTGTTAGTTTTACTGGTTTATTAATGCAGAATTTAATTTAGGAATTATTATGATTGTTTTATAAATTATATAGGTATTTTAATTAATTTAGTAACATTGTAAAAACCATTTTTATTATTATTTTACTAACTTATTATTATTTATTACGTAATTATTATTTACTAGTTGCCGCCCGCGGCTCCGCCCGCGTGATTGTCGAAAATTATCCCAAGGGAACATATTCCCGGGATAAAAAGTACCCTATATGTTATTCCAGACTATAATCTACCTCTGTGCCAAATTTCATCAAAATCCGTTCAGTAGTTTTTACGTGAAAGAGTAACAAACATCCATACATACATCCATACTTACAAACTTTCGCCTTTATAATAGTAGTAGGATTATCGGTAAGGTAAGTAATTTATTGGAAGCTTCGTATTCATTTAGAAAATAATTTTTACGTTTAATGAGGGCCCAGCACGAATGTTTTGACGTGTAGTAACGTTACAGTATCGTTAACGTAAGAAAATTTTGAATTTAAAAAACTACAACTCCATAGTATTTTGATTTATTTTTAACCGACATACACTATTTGTATCATACAAAATATGAATACATATCCAATTCAAATAAATTTAATGTGCGAAACGAGTATTATTATACTAATAAGTAGTAAAATTTTAGGGTACGTTACTATACGTCCAAAACATTCATGGTAGGACCTCTGTTACCAATTTTAAAAGCAAATCTTGAATGTTCTCTCTATTCCCAAAAAAAAACAAAAAAAAAACGTTCAAAGGAACCGGATAGAAGCACCAGTGACAGCGGGCTGTCAAAACATTTTTTGCGCCAACTTCCTCTACCGGGTTTCTGCAGAACACTTCTACATTTGAATATTTAATAGAAAACAAATTACTCTCTTAGAAATAACAGAGTATGCAGTTATGGCTCCTAAGGTGAGATCTTATGAAATAAGTACCTTGGTACACGTATACTTACCAGTCCAGCCTCAGGCCAGGAATAGAAAAGGCTTAGGAAATATATAAAATGGCATTTATGTTGAAATTATAATTGGCAAAACTAGTTGTATTGCAAAACATCATAATATTTTACATTTCCTACAGTGAAACTGTAATTCACATGTAAATTGATCTAGCAGTTGTATCAATACTGGGTGACTTTTAAGGTCTCTCTCTCTCTCTCTCTCTGAAAAGTAAGTTGAAGTGAGCTGTCATTGCAATTGATGCTAGGGAATGGGAATTTCAGGTCACTTCAACTCAACTAAATGATCACGGTGAAACTGTCACAGATTAGCACTACTGTAATCTTTCAGCGGGTGAACATTCTCAGTAATACGAACAAACTTTATCTATGGAATCAACTCTGATAGGACAAAATCTGCTGTCTGTTAAATTTTAATTCTTATAACTCGACAAAATCTACAGAATAACCTTTAAGTCCCATCCTCTGTTGCAGAATTTTGCTCTCCGATTTTCCATCACCATTCCGGATTTACATAACGCACTAAAGTGGTCAAGTAAAATGTAACCGGCTGTCATCAAAATATTTGGATGCTCGCTGTAAACGTAGCGGAGCCGGTAGTTCCACTATCGATGCGCCTACGCATCTTTTGAACACCGCTCGGTAGTTTCACTTGACCATAAACGACGTGGGAAATTCAAAAATTCGAAACGAAAGCTAACTGCAAGAAAATTGGTTCAATAAGTACCCAAATACGGTATTTTAAAGCAGTTAATTCGCCCAAAAGAAATTGCTAACTGGACCGAAAACAATGATCAAGCTTTTAACAAAAACCAAACTTCGAATTCTTTCTTTATCACAATCACAGATCTACAAGAGAAACGCAGTTGAAAAGTAACTTTAAAATCATAAAACTCGTCTGCTTTCCGCTTACAGGAAGCGAAGTTAACTTAAGTTAGTAGTTGAGTGGTTAAGTTGTAGTCAAGTTGACTTGCAGTAAGCCACTGCTGGCGGCGAGACGGTGACAATGTGTTTAACACGGCAAGCGATGAAGACACCCTGCTGTTGGAGACATACGGCGCGAGAGGGTGGTGAATGTTGATGATTGCATACATTTAGCCTCGTGAGATTCAGTTCTATAATACTTTCAGTTTTTTGTTACGTTTACTTATTTATTTACTTCGGGAAAACAAACAGTTACACAAAATAGGTACAATACAAGTGTTTAAAAATACTAAATAACATTTGTGTAACCCACGACGTTATCTACATTTTAAACACAACAAAATGTTTTTGGGACTAATTACACACGAGTAACATGAGCGAGATAAAATAAAAGTTTTCACGCCTAAACCCCCGAACCTATTTTAATGATAGATTAGAAAAAGAACATGATATTTGATTACCTCGGGAGTACGAAACCTTGGGATAATTTCCCACTTTTACGCGGGCGAAGGCGTTGGCAGATGTTAGTCTCACAATAATCTAACTGCTTTCTGTATTAGTAAAAATAAAACCACAATTTGTATCGCTGATAAAATATCACTTTGTGTAGAACCTAAGTTCTATTAACGTTAAATGCACACGCTGAGAATATCCCAGCATTCTCATTTTTCAAACTGCAGCACAAACATTTTTGAAATCACACATTATAAAACCAAGCTTGTGCCAATATTGCCACTAACACGCATGCTCGCCACCCTTCGCCCCCGTATGTCACAGCAGTTAAGTGCGTCTGCGAGCACCACTAAAACCCAGCTAGTTAGTAAAGTCGCAGTCCTATGAATAAATTAATAATATTCCGCATTATAGCCGCCACTCGGAATCTCGTGTAATGGGAATGGAACTCATATTCGATCAGCGTTTTATCACCGCGACGCCATTCGAGGTGAACGAAAAGTGTGAAAAAGCAACTATTTTATACTTTTTAAAGGGCAACTTTACACTTATACGCTTTTATGTCGAATGAGAACTGGTGTGGAATATTTTCTGGGTTGTTGATGTTCATGTTAAATGAAAAGGTTTTCTTATTTTCCGTTAAATTAATGCTGCTTCCTACCACTTATACTTATGCTACTTTAGGTAGGTACCTATAACTAAACGTGGAAGTCTGTATGTTAGAAAGTTTGGTATCAATCTCACTTCAAAGGCTGACCGGTTTGGATGAAATTTGGAATACGTGTAGACTATTGGCTGGATTATGGATTGGAGCCTGGAACATCAGGTGCTTTTTTGCTGCACAATGCTCCCGTGGATCAATTTTAGACTTTTACGAGTGAATGCGGGAAGGCGAAATTTATTTTTCTGTTAATGCAGAGAGTAATTGAAATAAATAAAAATAAACACGGCAGATTACACACAAAACGTCTTGATTTTATTCTTGAATCCGCATAAAATCTCTACTACGGCTTAAAATGCCAGCGGTCTTTTTTTGTTAAAAATAAAATGACAATGACAATCAATATTCAATATGGAGCGTCCACGGATATGTACCGAGTTTTTGTGAACACGGGAATATTATTACAGGTAACAGGTAACCTGCTGCCACAATACGGTTTTTCGACCCTGATTGGTTAACTGTAAAAAAATCGTGTCTTGGATATTAAACAGCAGTTTGCCAAATAGATTTACCATAACAATACAGATCAAATACTACACTCACTACTATCGAAACGGTAATAAACTTCAAGTTGCTTTGTTATAAATCCATGTCAAAACATGTCTACCTTAAAACTTGCACAAACCTCGATCTAAAGTTTAAATAGCTTTTGTTTCGTATTCTATGCGCCACACGACCGATGAAATAAGCTGGCAAAAAGAGAAATAGACGCGTATTTGTTACGTTCGGAAACGGATGGGTACTGTGACAGATGTATGGATGGATTATCCGACTGTGTGCGGATTTTTTCTCTGCGGATTAGCTGAGGACATCGACGTAGGGCTTCTCTGCCAATCGGTGGCAGGAAGTCTAGAATAGGGAGAACTGGTTAATGAAAATGCAACAATATTGTAGCTATAAATTGTCGGTTGTGTAAAGGGTATGTAAGTTTTTCAGATATGTGCCTAAACGTGGTTTTAAAGCATGCGTTATGTTCGTGAACGGGCGGACGCAGCTTGGACTGGTCATTTCTCGGTGGCCACGGTTTATTTTAATTGTTTCTTTGAATTGTTCTTTTTACTCCGGACGCTTTTATCCTGCACGTATTTTACATTGTTCTCACATATATGTATAATTTAAACAGGAATGATGTAACCATAAATTTGTAAAACATAAATTATTTTTAAAAGAGTGTCCGTGGAGTTTCTTGTTCGTTCTTCTCCATAGAGATCTACGCTTTGGAACGTGCGAAGAGCTTCATCTTTTTGACCGACCGACCTTGACAATTCAAAAGTGCCTGTAAATGGTGTAATTGAAATAAATGCTTTGAGTCTTTAAAGTTACTGGTAGTTATAAAATTTGCATTAAATTAAAGATATATAGATAGACAATTTTAAGATAGAAAGATACTTCATAACTAAACTAAACTTGCAAGTTTTAATTCATCTTAGTTCAGACTTTTTATTAAGCTTCCGCTGTTGTGTACCTTAAGATCCGTAAAATAGGTAAACAGTTAAAATTGTGTATTTACAAGTATATTGATACTTTAACAACTAAAAATAAAAATTTAAGTAGACTCCCATACAATAAATGTATTTTTTTCGGTTTACGATACGGAACTACGTGTGCGAGTCCGACTCGCACTTTTAAGGGTGCGTTTCCACCGGAGAGGATGCGAGGAAAATAGCGTAGCGACGTTGTGAAACGGTGCGCAGATGATCGATGCGAGGATGTGTACGGACTCTTTAACGTTTTGAACGCCAGAGCATAAACGCAGCGGCGTGCCCCTGAAGCCAAGCCACAAATTCGCCGTACTTTTTGTCACATATTTGTGACATTTGGCGTACAGGGCACGCGCTTGCTTCACGTCACGTATAAGAAAAAATGGCGTTCAAAAGGTTAAAGTTTCTCGATCGCATCCATCCCTAGCACACATGTCTCGCACACATCCCTAACGCCCATCCTTTGCTTATTTTGTTATATACTCGCGCCGCTTAGTCATTTCGCGAGCGAGGCTAGGTAAATGAAGTGATTCTATTGGTTCTTAACAAACATATCCCTCGCTACGCAACCTCGCACATCTCTGGTGGAAACGCACCCTTATACTACCGCCATACTCCGCAATCATGTATTCGGCGAAAACATAATCATCCCATCTTATTCTAGTTTGGATTGCGTGCAGACTTAAATACTTAGTTATGTCAATTTACACAACAAAATACACACAGTCTACTTAAACCGAGTAAATTATCATAATAACTTAATATCTGCGAGACTAGCCGTATTACTACTATCTGATTTAACAGTTTCTTTGACAATAAGTCAGCTAATAAATGGCCCAGTGTTGGATTATCGTAAATAATAACATAATATAGTTTGCGAGGCTGGAAGTGGCAATAATAATTATTATGACAAGATAATTTGTTGTTGGCAACACTTGAAGTATTGAATGAATGGAGTTAGCTGGTAATCAGTGGAGGATTATAGTGCTAATTATGGGTGTGGGCGATGGATTTGTGGTGTATTCGTGACATGCTTCTTCTGTGGTTATTTGCAGATGTATGAAACAACAGGTTCTCATTTAATTCGCATGCTACAAAATGATTATTGCCAACAATAGATATTTTTTCATGCATATGCTCAATATTCTTTTTTTTCATTTACATGATAAGGAAATATTCAGCATAGTGTGTACATAGCCTTCATTTTGTAAAACGACAGAAAAACATAAAAATATCGTAAAAAAATATCTCAAGGACTGCATACGTTCAGTTACAGCAAAAAATAAATAAAATTAGCATAGCTCTGTGCGAAGGGAAGTCTCCTGAAAAGAAAATAATTTACGTAGTAGGTACCTGAAGTCGCACCGGAACTGACGTCATGATTTATTCATCCTGACTTCCTTTGGAAAATTAACGAGATCCATTCATCGGGGAAAATAAAAAGGTGTCAGTTTGAATGTTGAGAGCTCACAGAGAGGACACGATCGTTGGTGTAGTGTAAATGTACCTTAATTAAACATTTTGCTAATTGAAGATTGCTGACCTTTTTAATTCGTTCTTTGTATATGTAATTAAACAAATTTTATAATGTTTTGAGTTTTCTTTGAATTCAAGATAACTTTGAGAATTGTAATGTAATAAAATTAACATAATGACTTTTGCCCTTAATATTCATGTTCCAGCCAAGACTCTGTTATTACAGACATTTACGACATCAAAAGGTTATCCAACCTTTGTCGAAAAACTTCGAAATTACGACATTACGGAAAACCTGAGCGCACTAAAGAAAACATGACAGTCAAGTTAGCCGACATTTTAATACAACTTAAAATTCAAGAAACGTTCTCGTGAAGGCAAAATTATAATAATTTCCTGCTCACACTGCCAAGATCACAGCGTGAATGGACTTTTTACAACTCTGTGCTCAAAGAAAACATAGTTTTGGAAACGGATTTCTAAGAAAAAATACCTTCAGTTCCTTAAAGTAGAGTCCAAAATCCAATGTGTGGAGTAAAGTTGACAAATCATCACCAATAAGAGTGTGTGCCAATGATATTATGCGTAGACACGAGTTCTGTCCCATCCACTATGTTTGTTCTATGTTAAACCAACAAAACTCTACCCTACTCGATGCTAATAAGATCCACTTTCACCTAAACCTACACAGAGCTTATATTTTTTTACCGAACTTTATGTAACCTCCAACAATTGAAATTAACCTTTAGGACTAAGGTAATAAAGTCGTAATTATTAAGGTTAAGTTGGTTCATTAAGGGGAAGTACTTTCGGTAGAACTTCCGCGGCATTATGTCGCGTTAATCCGCGAGAGGTATGCGGGAGCGCGACGCACGCGACGTGCCCTTAAGGCGACGGCCGAAGGATTTTAAAATATTTTTTATTAATGTTAGCTGACCGATGTCAGTGAAAGAAATGTTCGTAAAAAATGTTTCCTCTGTCGCTTAATGGTCGCCGTAACCATTACAAGGCCAGCATAAAGATCAAACAGTACGGTGAGCTTCGACAAACTATTTGTCATGAATGAATCGAAGCTATTCATTCGCTTTAAAAAAATAAATAGGGCAGACACGTTGCCCCAATAACATAAATGGTAAAAAAATCTTACATTTTCATAAAAAAGTTATGACACACTCAAGTAATAAATATCCATTATGTAGCTTTTAAAGGCTCCCGATATTGGTCATAAACTCATAATACATTTTACTTGAAGGGAACTTTCCCGAGTGATCTAAGGAAGCTGCAAAGTTTTTTCATCTCATTACGGTTAGAAACAAGTCGGAACGTAAAAAACTTAAGCAAAGGTTTTACTGGCTCCCGAAATAACTGAAAAATCTTGTTTCCGCCGTTCTATCGTATTTAATCACATTTTGCCCGGAATGTTTGTTTTTGCAAGTTCGGAAAGGTTTCGAAGTTTTTTGGAAAAGTGGCCGAGCGCGTAAATATGGCAAGCGTACTTTATAAGTACATTGGTATTTTTTTTTTTATAATATTGAATCTAACAGAACAAATGAAAAGTTCCGCTTCTAGCTTTTCATTACACTTAACTGCTAAGTAAAGCTACGTAGTTAACAGGGTTGAATTACAAGAAGAATAAATACACAAATATTAATTTTGTAATCCCAAGTTATGAAGCAATATTCCATTTGTCTCCCACATCCGACACTATCAATGAGCGCAGTTATCCTATAAGTTTTCCAATTACGCGTACTTAGCATTGTGTCGTTATATTAAGTTAAACGTCTGTCCGCGGCCGGCTGCTCCATCCATCTCCGTCATACAGCATCATTTGTAGTTCCCGCCACTCGCCAGCCAGCCCCGGCCCCGGCCAATCCCCGTATTGAATCTCAGCCCGCTCTGTTTGACTAATGGCAGCCCGCCATCCTCCAAACTGATTTATTAAATAAATTAACGTCCGCTTGATAAACGAGCTTTTTAAAAGCAAATTCTGATGCGAATTATCTAACGCATAGACTTCGCCTTAACTTCGGTTAATCTCGTTTCACAAAAGAACTCGCTTTATTTTGCTGAACAGCCAAATCCCTCTTTTGATTCGTTTGGGCTAAATTATATGTGTTTACAAACGTCACGGGCGATTCATCAAAAAAACTGTATTTTCCGCCAATTTTAACATAACCTCAATAAAATCCAACCTTTCTTGTAACCTCTATTGTGCGTGGCATAGACAAAAAATAATGTTTTCATGCGTCGCAAAAGAAATAAATCAACATGGCTAAACTCACCCCAGTGGAAACCGTAAACTTTAGGGCGCATATTGCTAATAAAACAGGGGCAGTGCCACCCCCGCTGCAATGAAACGGATACAATAAATAAATGCCGTAATTAACTCTATTCATACATCAAATTATCTGCAGTATTTACGAGTTCCCCAAAATTTTGGCGTGCACAATGAAGTCGTACAATTTGTATAGAATGCGCGCGAATTGGAATCGGATGACAGTTGGACGGCCATTTTGTATTGGCAATAATAGTGCGGACTGCAGGTCAAATGGGGGTGTCAGTGTCGCAGTTGCAGGCCGGATGTCACGCGAACATCTGCGTTAACTTTGGGACTATTTAATTTGTCGTAATTGAATTGTAACATTACACAGCTGTTGAATTATAGCGATTAATGTTATTAAGCTAATGAACGCGTGTGAAAGGGACACTGGCCATTGTCATCATCTGTTGCTTGTCTGTGCATAATGACTGCCACACAGTATACTGGACATAATTCAATGTCCACCTTTGGTACATAAACCATTGCAATTAGTCATACACAAACAGAGTGTTCACTGTTAAAATTACGCGTCCAAAAAATATGAATGACGATTTTTTAAAGCAATATTTCTTCAAAACCTACCTAATGATAGTCTTTCTTAAAGAATCTTCATTTCAGCACAATTACAATCAACTTGTTTGGTGCAAGTCATGAAGTGAGTATGTTTAAGTTAATATTGGTTGTGTCTGCAAAACAATTACAATTCAAAACCACTTAACAGTTTCCTAGAATCAGAAGATAATGCAACAACTCATTGTTTAACGACATCTCAAACACCACGACCACATTCATGACAAGTATTTCACGCACGCCACTGCCCCACTTCTTACCTAGCTATCCCACTTCTGATGACGTCATAAATTGCACGAAACGATTCAATGTGAGATCTGAAGCATTCATCTAAACACGGTATTTGTGTGACAACTCGGAAACATACTTATTTTGGCGGAAGGCCAATTTAGCGGCCATGTAGAGACTGCAATGGCTGCTAGCCTGAAATAGAACAAATTGCTGTCATTTGTAAGACAACGCTGTATCTTGTTATAGGCATGCTGCAAACGTGTGGGAAGGTCGGACACAACTTATATAAGTTTCAGGAAAAAAGATTTGGTGTATTTTTTTAAGTTGGTGTAAATTAGGACTAAAATTGGGTGTGGCTTTAATAGTCCTTGATAGAATATGATTTAACCAAATTAACATGAGCATTCTGCTTTATGAACACACATTTTTAGCAATCAATCAAGCATTGCACATCAGCAATTATGTACAAAAACTGCGGGATTTCTTGTATATTTGCGACATATGTATATCGACAAGAAAAAAAAACGAATCTTATGCCAAAATTTCCAAGATTCCTTTCAAACGGCCTATCACATTACAATACGGAAAGAAAATAGCTGCCCTATTCCCCACAAACCACCTGTTGTTTCAACAAAACGTTCATAATACGTCCTTATTCTCAAAACAAATACGTATATTCGTATTACATAACAGAACTAGCAACAAACGTTCCCATTGACGGCTGTTTAAAAAAAGCAAAGAGTACTGTTACCGGGCGCGCCATAAATCTAGCAGTAACCGCGCGTTTAACGCCAAGTTAAAATAGACCTGAGGTTAGAGTGGCCAGGTGGACGGGAGTTCCGGGACCCGGGTTTAATGTTTAACCTGGATTTTGTAATGTAACTTTGAAGTAAGCTGTCAAACGTTTCGTTTCCCTGTAAGGTTTTATGGATGAATCATGAAGGAATGTGTTATAATATTTTATGCTAATGGCATGTAACTGATCGTTTTAAAGTACCGAATACTTCTCTCTTTGATGTTGTATTTTTTGCGAAAACATACAACATACGCAGCGTTTTTAATGTGATCAATACTATCAATGAAAATGATCAATATTCCTTCGGCATCAAACAAAAATAAGCCACAACGTAAAAGGTACCCTTGTCACGTTCGTAAATTCAAGTATAACAAAATAAAAATACCTGAAGCATTAAAATTCCGTATCCCAAATTGTAGCACGCCATATCTGGCAACACTACACCGCGCTATAGTTAAAGCGTTAGTTATTATTACAACGACGGTTTTATGACTGATATTCGAACTAAACGTATCGTTATTTTAAACAAATGTGACGTTAAAAACTATATAATAACTGGGGACTTTCATAGCTTCCTTGAACGTTTCAAATAGAAGCACGTGTAATAAGGAAATGGGATTCATAATATATGAGACGATTTTTTATGAAGTTTGGGATTGAAGTGACTTTTTCCTAGAACTTTTTCCAGACTTTGTCAGAAGAAACAATGTCTACTAGGTTTTGAACTAGTCAGTATGAAAACATCTATAAAGACAACTAAATCAGTTTTTATTATGGTACAAAACTGGATCAACTCCTCATTCATTTCTTTTGTCCAGTTTTTTACATTCAATCCCCACCCACCTTTTTAAGTCATCAACATGAATAAAAAACTTGGCAACACTTCTTAATAGGCACACGTCAACACATACACAGCCTTAAGCTCCAGCTAATGACATATTATTAGAAGAATATCCGAACGTATTTAACTGTCATTACTGTCATCGGCGACCATCCATCATGGCGGCTTAAATTCTATCGGCGGCGTCCTCTGAACAAGGCATTTTTGAATTATCTCGTTGTGTTCCAATACGGATGGACCTATTCTATAATGTAATCTGTGAATAGACTAGTGGCCGTCTCGGCGTCATCTGGAGGAAATATTTTGTTTGCAGTTTAGTTTTGAGATTTTAGGGCCCGTTTTAGTAAAATTCTAATGGTTTTTTAGGTAAGTAGCTACTTACTTAAATGTTATTTTCTTACTTTTAAGGGTTTTTTAATAATCTAAATAGGAAATTTCTTGTTTGCAAATGAGTTTAAAATCCGAGTGTCATTTTGACAGATGTCCAGTTTGACACCGAATATCAGATGAGCGTACCTGCCATTGCCTCTACCATAGAGGAGTTGTTAACTCTTAGCCCTTCCCTAGCATTTTTCCTATCTAAGTAAATTAATGATAAACTTATGCACGCGATTATTGCCATTCAAAATTAAATGGCTACCAGTTAAATATTTGAAGAAGGAGTCATTACATTCTGTCCTGTGCAGCTATTAGTTAAGTTTGAGTAAATTAATCTTGGCACTAGCAGCAGGTATTCTTGCGGCTTATTTATCAGTATAAAGTGCGAAGCTCTGCACGTGGTAGGTCAAAGATCAGCGACTGAGTACTGGTTAGTAGCGACCTGCTGGCACTACTTACCTACGAAGTTAATTTTAAAGTAAGGTTTTTTATAACATTGATTTTATGTAGGTAATGCTATGTATAATTTATAAACCCGCGTTCAAAGTCATGCTGGGTTGTAGCGGTCGCCAAACTTTATTTTATTTTATTTATTTACAACACTTAAGTATGTTATTAATATTTTTTTTCCGGACACTGTTAACTACATTATATTTTTTTTAAACACTATGTTGAGTCCTGCTATTGCAACACCTCCCATTTAGATGGCTAAATGGGAGTTGTTGCAATAGAAGGACCAAGGCGAAGGTTAACTGATGAGAAAAGTAGCATATTAAACGGAGCCAACTACCTTACAAAACATGAAACTTTTAAAACAGACGACAAAAAACCCAAAAGTTGAACCTTCATCTATCTCTAAGTACACATAATGAGGGCTGAATTATCATTATAAAAGCCCATAACTATTAACTCGACAAGCAGCTTCACAATTTTATATTTTTGAGAACGCCTTATCATAATAAGCTCCAACATACCAAATTACCTTGACCTATCAAAACTTCCTTATTGTTCCACCTCCAGTACAAAGTTTGATAAATGAGGGGTCATCTTATACTGGTAGGATAGTAATTGAAGCTTTGCGTGTTTGCATATATAATAGTAAAGGAAATGACTTAAGTGCTGTTTTGAAAGAAAAGTGAAATAAATAGTGTTTGTTTTCATTGAAAACTTGTTTCTTATGTTAATAAGTGTTGGTTACTGTGAGAAAATATGTGCTGGTCTGGGAATGTGAGAGAAATTACTGTGCTTATCATTTTGATTGGTTTTAATTGATGTTTCGGATGAATTATGAGCTTTTTGGAAGTGATTGCAACACTGAGAAATCACATATTTTTTATTATTTAATATGGGTTTGCTCTTGACTCTAGTCTAGGTCATAGATGACAGAGACAAAGTCGACGATGGAGCGAGCTTACCCAGAAGAAGCCTGTTCACTCCAATTTTGTAGAGATTAGGGTTGTATGCGTTCGGAAACACAGACGCAGGGAGAGAGTTCCACTCCTTTGCTGTGCGCATTATAAAAGACGTTTGGAAATGTTTGGTGATAATTGATGGAATAGCAATATACCTATGCCAGTAGACATTGTAAGGAAACCATAGAAAACTATGGATTAGTACTTTTCTTTCCGTTTATTATGTAGGTACAGTATTAGTGAAGTAACTAAACCACACGCCAATAGAAATAATTGGTCCAGAGTGAACACAAAGGTTGGCTGGTAAAGAATGCCTTGTTACTTTGAGTTCGCCAATGAACATAAAGTTTAATTAAATAAAAAACTAGACTCCACAAAACTCAACCACTACTAGAAATTATTCACTTCATTAGGATTGGGCCAACAAACAGGTCATGAACCAGGAAAAAATTGGTTGTCTGTAAAGTCGGTTTACGGACGATAGTTTAACGTGACAACGACATAACAAAACATTGATGTAATGATCGTTACGTTACAATGAGCGTAACGTTACACATACATCCTCGCTATATACACATTCCTCGCTACGCATCCTCGCACATCTCAGGTGGAAACGCAGCCTTACCAACATCACGTCATAAAAATCAGTGCCTAGGCTACAAAGCTAACGAGTCCAGCCGAGCAGCCTCCGTTACGTTGGCGCTGATCTCTGACCCCGCACGCCTCGCCAGGCTTTGACTGATGCCGACACGGTGCTATTGATACCACGGGTCTTGCTCACCAGGTTAGGTGGAACTGGATTTAATGTTGTATTAAGAAACGTGAGCGAGCATTCATGGAACGTTACTGAAGATTCTTTATTGAAATTTGAGTTGTTTCAATTAAATAAGTATCAAATTTATTGGCACTTTTCAATTGTCCAGGTCAAGTATGGTCAGTCAAAAACATGAAGCTAGTAGCCCAAAGTGTAGATCTCTATCGAGAAGAACGAGCAAGATACTCAACGGAAATTTAAATCAGTGCACAAGTACAATGGTATGATGGAGATATTTGTGAAGAGATTCAATTATGTGGATGGGTGACTTAGCAATATATTTTAAACCTTTATTAAGTTTTAAAAGAGGATTGTTCTTTGTTCAACGTCGACTTTGTCTCTGTTATCTATGACCTAGACTAGAGTCAAGAGCAAACCCATCTCAAACAAAAAAGAGAGGACTTAAAGAAGGGTTTTTAAGTTATTTAACTCTACGCAATGTCTACCTCCATAACATACCGAAAACACTAAGTTGTTGATCCTGGATGTTATTTGTAGATCTTTGACAGTCGTAAAGTATCCGTAACTATACGGACGTATACTTTGGTACAGTGAAATCAGAAAATCTTACATCTGAATAGCCAATATGTAAGTACCGCATTACCCAGCTACTGGTCCTGGACGTGACAGTTGCTCCACGTAAAATACTGCTACTTGGCTACATCCAGCTAGATTGGAAACAGACCCAAATATAGTTGGGAAAAGACTAGGCAGATTTATTGATCGTGATAAATATTTAAAGTGCCCATTTGTCATTTAGGATTTTACAGCAAAAAAAATGTTTAAGAACAAAGAGAGTCCTGAGTAAGAGAGCTGTTCAAGGATTCATTTAACTCAAAAACAGCGGGAAACCTATTCAATATACCACAATTACCTTCCAGTAATTTATACAAATTTAGCCAAAACATCCTTTCTTGGATCCAAAGCAACTATTATTCTGCCATTGTTTTTGTTCTAACATTGTACTAAAACTAAAAAAAAAAACACTTTTAGCATTGTGGGCGGTCAAAACTTGACTACACATCAATTATATTGACAGTTCAAAGCCTTATGTCATTTGCTTCCACTCTACGTCTTACATGCCAAACGATTTTAAGACTCATTGCTCAAAACTTAAGAGTGTGATGTGATTTTTTAGGCATGGCAATAGTAAGTTTGTAAGAAAGAGTGACACAAAAGACAATATGTCAGTTTAGTTGTATTGAATGAATATGAATATACAATGATTTGAATGATGACTTCCGAAGGTAATCATCGGTATGACGTGTTGGTTTTAATCTGAATGCCGCTGACAATGATTCATTTGAAATCGTTTCGCTTGATGATGATTGCGGTCATCATTAAGAAAATGAATGGTTTAAATGTTTTGTTTGTACTGTTTTTTATGCTCTGAGTTCAACATTGAACTTGTAATAAAATAATATTAACCCTTTCTGACACACAATAAACTTAATACCCGAACTGACCAACAAAGGCAAATAACCTACTGAAAAGAAGGTCATTTTTAACCACCGACCTTCCGACGACCAAAAAATAGGGTTGTTATACGTTTGACGTTTGTATCTGGGTACCTAACCTATATGTGTGTCTGTCTCAAGCATTGTAGCTCCTAAACGGATGAACCGATTTTGATTTAGTTCTTTCTAATTATGGTTTAAAAAAATTTTAAGGTATAGAAAGGAGCAAAGCGGCGATGTGACACCAATACAAAGACGATTTCTGAATTAAGAACTTGATGTTGAGTATTCGTCAAATTCTTCTTTATCTTGAAAACTTGTCCAACTATGGAACTCCAAATACTTAACACAGAAAACGGCGTAAGTATCGTTCTATCTGTAGAGCAATTTTAGAACAATCTCTAGGTATGCGAAGTCATTTTCATTCATAAGAAATGGCTACAATAAAATACCCAAAATATAAAAATAGAAACAACAAAACCGTTTATGAAAAATAAAGCTAGCTACAGACAATATAAACAGCAGTAGTAAGTCAAAATGAATAACTCGTAAGTACATCATCGGCTCGTGAATGCCATCGCTTTATTGGAGACTTGGGGAGCCGCCAACCGGAGGTTTTAGCGACACTTTATTATTAAGGATAATGTTTTCAAGCTAAATGTGAGGCGGTATGGAAAATGCATTGATGCATTGAGAGATGTTTTGCACCGAGCCAAGAGATTAAGGAAGTACCTAGTAACAGTATCTAGAGCTTAGAGAACTTACAAATGGCGACCACAATAAGTATTAGAATACTAAACATTAAATAAATGGTCACTTTGTCATACAGTTAAATGACACCAAATACCAACTACCGGCACAGGCCCAAAACAAAAGATAATTTCTGAAGAAGAGGAAAATCATCTCGATCGACAAAAAATAAGAGAATTAACTTCCATTGGGATATTCATGTACCAAATCCCGCATTATTTTTCATAACAAAGTTTTTAATTCACGATAAACAACTTTATATGAACTTGGAGCCTAGAGAAGACACCTTATTCAAAATAAACACAGAAAAATGCCACCATCATGTATCACTAGCTTCCGAATGCTTCGCCGGCTTGACGGTCGGAAATTATCCCAAGGGAACATAGACAGGGAATAAACTATGCTGTGCTATTCCAGATTACAATCTATCTCTGTGCCAAATTTCATCCAGATCCATTTAGCCGTTTTGGCGTAATCGAGTAACAAACAAACAAGCATCCATCGAAACATTCGCGTTCTTTTTTTTTGTGAAAAAAGAAAACGTTGCCCCACACTAGTATTTCTCCTGTATCGTGGCCCACGGGTGGATGCGTTTACAAACATACAATCTCACGTCATACACAAACAGCCAGACCCGGATCAACTATCTGTAGGCCATACAAATAATTATAAATCACTATAAATACCAATACTAGGCAGATTCAGACTAAATAAGCCCAATATACCGCTCATACTCAATACGATCCGTAATGGGTCAAGCAGTAACCGCGAGTGTTATTCCAGACCAGCACTCGAGCCCAGCCGATGAGCCGAATAAATACGGGCAGTTATGATAACTGTGTTATTTGCTCCACAAGTGATGATAGTACGCACACTGTTAGGTAATGAGAATGATGGGAATTTCAGGTAGGTACATATAGCGGGACTTTTTTGTGAGGTAGCTTTCGACTTTTCTTGTCCAACTTGGTAACTGCCTGCGTCTCTGCCCGCATGACAGTAGTACGTCCCCCGATTATTAATTGTAGCTTATATGTTATTCTCATATTACTACATTTTCATCGAATTTAGTATTACAAATGTGGTTTTGGCCGAAAGGAGTAAAATATACATACGTACCTACATACATCCATCCTTACAAACTTTCGGGTTTATAATAGTAAGCAGGGTAATAAAAGTAAGATAGGATCCCAACCCAAACGAATCAATATTCCCCCAGGTACACGGCACAAAACCGCTTTTGCCAAGCACCAATACCTCAGATTAAGATCACTAATCTACAAGAAAATTCATAAAGAACTAAATATACTAGATTGCAATAAATTTAAGTTAAAAGCTAAAGTGACTGCTTCAATAGGACTATGCACAAACTGAATCACTAGTGAAATACATTGCCTAATATTGCATTTGCTGAACTTCTACTTCTTCACATATAAATCCTCAGGCTCACTATTTTTCACACAAAAACTCACCACACATATCATATATACATCCCCACACACACACCCATTCCTATTAGGTACATACCTAGGTTTTTAATTGTTATTCCACTTTCCATTAAAACATTTTTTGTTGTTTTTCTTAGAATATAATATCTATGTTTAAAAGTAAATCTGATTGTAAACACGAACAATAGGTTGGTACAGCCCGCAGTTGTATAATCCCTATTTTAAGTAACCTTCTCACAGCTGAACACGATCTCTTAAGATACAGGTTATCCTAGTTTGAGAGGCAGGGCTCACAATATCTGTATACAGACTTCTGCAGCGTAGTAAATAAGCATCTTGTTAATCAGTGTATACTAATGTATGTTTCTTTGTGACAATAAAACTTATTATTAATTTAGGATGTGAAAGTAGTACATAAACATATCCTTAATTTAATTTCCGCGTCACATTTTAGTAATTAAAATGTTTGTCCTTTATGTATAGGAGAGATCGGGGCTAAATGTGCCGCGGAGAAGTTGTACCGATTGAAATAGGCTTTATGAAAGAAAGAGATGCACATATCAAGTAAATTCGTCAAAAAACGGAACGCTGCAGCGCACCGTTGGTAACTATTTTATTTTGGCCAGAAACGTTCGGTATATTGTTAAATTACATCGGAACAACTTCCCCGCGGCACTTTTAGCCCCACTCTCCCCTACCTACTATTAAAATAAACCTGAAGAGTTTGTTTGAACGCGCTAATCTCTGGAACTACCAGTCAAATTTGGAAAATTCTTGATAGCCACATTCTTCTTCTTCTGGGTAAGCTCGCTCCATCGTCGACTTTGTCTCTGTCATTTATGAGCTAGACTAGAGTCCAGAGCAAACTCAACACAAATTAAAAAAAATCCTACGGCAACGGAAAAAAAACGGGATATACGCGCACGAAGTCCCGAACAAAAGCTAGTGTCAGTTAATAAAGGAGTTAATTTTATATAAATATCTGAGTAATTACTTTTGATTAAATTAAGAACTTTATTATTCAGTCTTGAGTTGTTACTGAGAGAGAGTTTTTTTATGGTTTGATACATCTTATTGATAATAACAATATCAAGTAAGCTATAAATCTATCAACTTATATGGGAGAAAAGTTTATTTTTTTCTGATTTAAAACTATAATTCTAAACACATAGACGACACGGTAAGTACGCCAATGGTGACTACCATGATACTTCTATGCCTCGTTCCATACACAGGTAAAGAAAAATACGATTTCCATTTTATTAAATAGTTAAATCAAAAAATAAACAACTTGATTTATAAAAACGCACATTACTATTGCAGGCTCGTTTTATTGCAAGAAAAATTACAAGATAGGCAAGATTTATTGAATGTTTATTATTTTATGGATGCTGGGAACTGGTCGACGTGGGTCTTATAGATGGAGTTCAACTGTAAAGCATTACTGGGTCTGTAAAAAATATCGTGTCATGCCATAATGACCGTTGACTAATGATTGGGTAGAGCATCTGTGATCAGAGGCCCTACTATGAAGTCTTAAAACGATCATGATTCCGCTCTAAGAGGGAGACGGAGCTATACATAGCGAATAGCACTATCCCGTTTACATCATCGGAATTGGATGGCATTAGCGCGTCATAGTGGGGCTGTAGGTACTCTTCCATTTCCGAATACTTATGTATTTCATTGCACCAATTAAATGTAAAAAACTTCTCTTTTTACACGACTGCCTAAAAAAGGTGTGTTATGTTTTCAGAGTTCATGTGTACATATGTAAGTAACTAGGTATGTACGTATGTTTGTGAGTTTTTTCGATTCTCCTTTCACAGGTACATAGTTGTGGTTCTGTGGTGCTTCTTTAGAAATAACCATCATTTTTGTACTTATTCTTCTGTTCCTTCTTCTTGTCTGTTTTTTATATACATAGTTGGTTGGTACATTAATTATTAGACAAATAAATAAATATACGCGAAAAAAATAACCATTAACAAACAAAGGAAATGTTTAGATTCCAAGTAATGCACCATGAAGGCACAATATCGCGACCAATGAGTAGAACAGCCTTATGCAGGCAAGTAATAAATAAAATAATTAAACAAAAAAAAAAACTACTTGCGACAAATTAATGGTCACAAGCATTTTAAAATCAAGCTTTTGTTGTGCTAAAAACAAGAAAACATATGTAGTTATATCATAAAAAAATTTTGTCTTCGAAGCCCAACACGACAAATTTCAACTCTGTAGGTTAAGAGCTAAACAAAAGAAGGAACATTGCAAGTAAAAGCTTGTCATAATAAAAACAGTCTAATCAAATAAACAAACAATAAACCAACAACCAAGATACAAATGTTACGAAGCCAATTACGTTTATCGCTGGCGCTAGTAACTCGCGCTAGTAACTCGCGCCAGTAGCTCTCCCGTTGAGGCGCTGCCAACTCGACTAGATAGCTCCGGATAAACACTCGCCCATAAATACTCGCTTATCTGTAAAGTTTTTGTTTCTACTGCGTTTTGTTGACGAAATTAGTTAGGATGTATCAGTCATGGGTTTTTGGGACAGGGAGAGAGAAGAGTGAGTTGGCAAGTAGCTTTTTATGGTGGTACGAGTAGAAAGGCCACTAAGAATTTTATTAAGCTTTAATTTAATGTTAATGTAATGTTTTCTGTAATTTAAACGGTGTGCATCATAAAACGTATTTTAGTCAAATTTTATCGATCTCGGGTTTATAGCTAAAATGCTTTCATTATCATCAATATTACAGCTGAAATACGTCCACTGCTGGACACAGGCCTCCGCCAAGAGTTCCAAATCGACTGCATCCAGCGGATTCCGCTAATAGGTAGGTACTCCAACTTGTCGTAAATATTTTTTAATTAGCCCATATTGAATTTAATATTCATGAAACCTTTCAATACTTGAGATAGAAATCGCCAATGTTTAAATTGAAATTGAAAGTCAGTCTATACCTATACGTATTTAAATATTTTGCTTAGCCTGCATGACACCCAAAGCCATTAAAATCATTAACAACAAAAACATTACACTTCAACTCATTAAAAATCACCATCAAATTAGAAACCAGCCAGTATCATTAATTCACTTACCACAAACCATCGCCCGCATTACCTTACCATAGACAATAATACTACCAAGAGATAGCCGATTGTTCCTCAAAAATAGCCATTAGATGTGTCGTAAAGGAAATAAGCCATTGGTAATCAAATACATGGTTTTTATCACTTCCTAAGGCTATAAAACATGCCTTACCGACATAGCTCGACAAATAACTTGATAATATCAATCACTGGAATCCATAGGGTTGCTGCGACCAGTTTTTACGGCAATACACTTTACTTTAATAGGATACTTTGAATTCCAGTGCTTTTATGAGTCGGTTCTGAATTCAACTAGGTATTCGAAATGTTGCCAAACTGTGGATTGATAAGTGTAATTCCTCAACAAGAATTAATTCAGTTATGTTTGGTCAAAAAAGGTTTGGTGTTTTGATTTTAAACACTCGAACAACTATTGGACATAATCGTAAAGACTCGCCAAATGTTTTCTGAATTACTTCAGCCATTAGAACCATTCTGAATTACTTCATGCCATGCCAAAGATATTATTTACGTTAACTACCATTAGATACGACATGAGATCACGGACCTGCTACAATCCACTTACACTGTATATTGCCTTATTTTGCACCTTGAATGCAATTTAGGGAATCGAGGTTTAAGCTAAAAATTAGTGACTCATCCTTGTGAGTGAACGTATCACTCGGCTGATCGAGGAGCTCCTGCTGCCGATTCGAAGTCACTCTTTTGGACATTAAGATTTGTTTCTACGCAAATTCCGAGTTATCTGTTGTTTCCCTAGCTAAGTTATCAGAAGCAGAAAGCATTTTGTGGTCAAAACTTTTTTGGAAAGATTACCAAAGGCAAAACACATTAAAAGAGTTTTTTAGTTTGTGAAATGACCACATTTCGAGATCTGCTTGCGTCTGTGTTTCCGAACTCATACAACCCTTATATCTTCAAAATTAGAGTGAACAAGCTTCTTCTGGGTAAGCTCGCTCCACCGTAGACTTTGTCTCTGCCATCTATGACCGAGTCAAGAGCAAACTCACCTCAAATAAAAAATAAATCCCTTGCTTTCAATATTTCTTACTTGTTTTAAAAACTACAATCAGGTACACTAGAGGGCCTTAATAATAACAATTATTGTAAAAAAGAATCAAATGATAATATGGGACTAGCTTTAGCCCGCGGTTTCGTTTGTTTTAATATTGATTACCAAAATTGACCAAAATCTTTTGATGATTGAGAAATTCATTATTTAGGCGTAAAAGCGTAACAAACAAACTCTCTTATTCATTTATAATATCAGTTGGATAAACTTTTTCTAGTACCCAAAGCGAGATCTAATGCGGGTAAATAATAAATAATAATAATATCTTGGGACAACTCACACACGGTCATTCGATCCCAAACTAGGCAGAGCCTGTGCTATGGCAACCAGACAACTGATAAACATACTTATATATTTCTAAATACATACATATTATAGATAAATTACACCCAGACACAGAACAAATGATCATGCTCATCACACAAAGATTTGTCCTGGGTGGGAATCGAACGAAATAAGAAGAGAGTCAGGGTCACTATCCACTCGACCAACAGGCCAGTTTAATATGCTCTTATTGCGGAGATATGCCATAAAAATCCATTTCTTTCCGCGTCGTGCCAGCCCTGCTCGGTGTCTAAAGCAATAAACTAGAATTCCGAGACAAACAGCACGTTTAACACTAAACTAGCACAATAAAGTAACATTATCTGATGCCGATCAACGCGCAGTCATTCATCCTAATTTTTATCCTTTTTACTGTCAGTACTTTAAAGGAAAGAGGTCTCATCGGATCCTTATCGGTGTGACATAAGCGTGTAAGTATTAAGCAGTAAAAACCTTGTATGGTATAAGGATAATGACATATTTAACCCAGATCTAAGACATTTTTTGAAAGCTGCTCTATGTATAAAAGTTAGGTAAGGTCTTGATACTGGATAAGATGATTATTGCAACTTGCATAAGGGATATAAGACGGGTTATAATGTAGATACTGTACCTAATAACAATAAAGTCTAAGACACTTCAAATACTATTTTATCTGCATTTTTTTAAATGGTAGTCTCGCTTTTGGTCACAATCTGGACTATACGACAATGGAGCACGATTGCCTAGAAGTAACCTATTCGCCCTTGACTTAAAGGCCCTAGGTTGTAGCCATCAGGTAACATATACTCCGATAGGGAAATCCACTCCTTAGCACGCACCATGAAAGTATTTCCATTCCATTCCATTTTTTTTTATTTTAGATGAGTTTGCTCTTGACTCTATTCTAGGTCCTAGATGACAGATTCAAATTCAAATTCAAATTCAAAATATTTTATTGTGGGCATATGTTAGTAATTACAGGTCTTAATAATAAATTAGAGTTCCAATATGTCCTGCCTAATAGGCATACAATAATTATGTACCTAGTGGAATTACATTTGAAATTGTTTTACATGTCAAATTTTGTTATTATAAATGTCAAAATATCAATATACAGTCAAATTAATACATGGTCAAAAATACAATCAATAATTCAAGAAATCTTGGATCGTGTAGTATGCTTTATCAATTAAAAAGTTACGAAGTTTATTTTTAAATACTGGAAGTTCCCTAGTGCTCAGAATGTCAATAGGTATTTTGTTGAATATTTTTGATGCCATGCCAAAGAAGCTTTTGTTAAACAGAGCCGTCTTATGTGGTAGATTAGAAATTTTAAACATGTGTCTTTTCGATTTGAGTTTACCAAATAGATTTTCATTTGTCTTTATAAATACGGCTACTTCATATATATAGATTGCAGGAAAGGTCAATATTTTTAGTTCTCTGAAATGTGGTTCACATGAGTCAGGAACACGGATACCAGCAATCGCACGTATACACCTTTTTTGCGCTTTAAACACTAAATCTCTATTAGTGGCATTGCCCCAGTATATGACTGCATACCTCAGTGTCGACGAAACATAAGCATGGTATGCGGTCAAAAGAACTGATTGGTCAACAATTTTGGATAATTTATATAAAGCATATGACAGAGACAAATCGACGATAGAGCGAGCTTACCCAGAAGAAGCCTGTTCACAATAATTTTGAAGAGATTAGGGTTGTATGCATTTGGATACACAGCCGCAGGCAGAGAGTTCCATTTTCCATTTTCATTTGAATCGTCAAAAAAATACAAACATGATGAATGATTAACAGTCGCCTTAAATCGATTTTCGCCACCATACCTTTATAGCCGGATTAGTCAAAATTACTCCTTATCACAAAATTTCATATACAGGTAATAAAAAGCCCAATTTTTCAAGCTTTCCTTCAGCTGCCTCAGCAAACAACATAACGTTATTGAAATAGTACAAAGTTAAGTTATTTATATTTTTATTTTGTCACGACCATGAATGTGGGTGCTTCTGGTCGGCCATAGCGATGCTGAAATGTCTCGAAATGGCCTTTATTACACTGAATCATGGTTTTATGACTTTATTCTGATACCGTTTTTGTCGAAACTTGTTTTTGAACTATATTTTATGCAGTAACTGCAGAAATAAGACGTCTCTTTTACGTTTTTCTGGTAAAAATAGTTACGTTAGAATAGTGGAGGAATTTTGATCTGGTTTTCAATGCCACCTATGTAGAAGAAAAAGTTTGTTTCATTGTAAAATACTTGGAAAGTGAAATAGGTCAACATTTTAATAAAACTGGTTTTGCATAAAAGCGGGGACTTTTATTTTAGTATGAAATACCAAGCTGTTATTTTTCGGGCCATTCTCTTGAAAGTTATTGCCAAAATTAACATTTTTGTAACATTTTTCGCTAAAAACCGAGAAGCAAGCAATTTCGTTCTAGTTTACGTAAATAGTATCTCTTGAAAGTCGAACAATAAAATTCAATTTGCTCTGTTACCATAATCAATTTAAATATCCAAAAAGAAATTAACGATCTACATAAAAATCTAAATAAGTCTTTGTCCATTAATTTTAAGGGGAGACTATAATGTTGAAAAAATAAAAAGAAATATCCTTGAGACGTCTTTAAAAGTGGAGTTGGTAAATTTATGATAATATGCGTTTGTGGAGCACAAATCATAGAGGTGCGATGCGTGGGCGCAGCTCTATTATCGCGCCAGAGTTTGTTAGCTCTACATTGTGATACCAAATGGATGGGTAATTACGTGACGACGAGAATACAAGATAATTGTTGATTATAATTCTAGTTTGTTTTGTTTTGCGGTTGAGCTTAAAACAAGCTTAACAATTTATAAACCACATTAAAATAATGGTTCATATTTCATAATTTAGAAGCACATATTTTCAAATAAAACTCAAAAAGCCTAAAATTTCAGCGTTTCATCACCCACAAACACTGATTCTTCTGCAAAATATACAAAACGGCTTCCGTCAATTTAGAAGCTATTTAGGCAAAAGAGCTTCCCACCGTCAAAAGCTAACCAAACATAATTCAACATTAACTTACATTAAAGTTTCATCTTCATAAGCATACCTAAACCCATGCCCTGATTCCCATTCAATAAAAACAGTAATACCGTTTCTTAAAACTAACTTTTTACAACCACGGTCTAATTTTCTAATATGTATTCTCAGTTCAGTTGACGGCCATCAATCTATGACGGATGGGGTTGCCGCTGCGCTTGCCGCTTACCGCTGCGCTTGCCGCTGGCTTGCCGCTCAGCGTAAAAATTTATAACTCATAAATGTTAATTAACGGACAGCTATGCCGTGCAATAAATCAATTAATTTAACCAGCAGTTAGCCGACGGGGAACGGGTTAAATGTGTCTTATACTTTAGATTAAGTAGTGTGTGTAGGAACTTATTATTTGGTGGGCATTGATGTCTTTCACGCAGTGTTGTAGATCGATCTTGGTAGATACGACTTTTTTTATTTGATTTATTCATAAGTGAGTACGTACAATACTCTTATTTGTCAAATTTACAAAAAATAGACAAGTTATTTTAAATTGGATACAAGAACAAAGTGTGACATTGTAAAATTAAATCCCTTTTTCGAAAATGAGATTATTTTATAGAGTAGGAGTCAGTGATTCCTTCAATTATATCATCAAAATATTATTTAATATTAAATTCAATCTGTTTCAGGTAAAAGTGTTCTGTTTTTATTGAACTAATCGGATTTAAAACAAGATCCTTATCTTATAGTCTGATTGATTGACCCCTCTGACTAATCAGAAAGATTTTACCGGATAAACTAAGTACAAATGAAACATATTTCGTAAACCCGAGAAAAACAATTAAAAATATTTCAGGATAATCTGAACCCGAGGTTGGGCCGTGCCGTAGGCACAGGTATCTTTATTTCACAAGTATTACGGAAAATTGTTATTTTTTATAAGCTTCGTTTAAATAAAATCTCGCATACTTATTTCACTGGAAAACGGTAATAATACATTCAATTAAATTCCTTATATTTTCATGCAATTTCATTGCAGGTACTACGTTATATATAAAATCACTGACTTGGAAAAAATAGACTACCAATTTGTAAGTAAGGACTCCAGATAAATATGTATGGTATGCTCATTTCAATAAAAATAATGTTGTAATATTCTGGGCTCTATGGTATGAAGGCAATTCTATTGAACGTAGGCCTCACATTTAAGTAAGTAGTGTAGGCGAATGGTAATCTCCCCTCGTTGGAGACTTTTACTTAAGTTCAGCTTTAAAGCTAGGTTTAAATAAGAACGGAGCTGATTTACATTTTCTGATCCTTTTATTCTATTACTTCTGATTTGATTTTGCGATTCCGAAGTCCTTACTAACGGATAACACTTAATTATCTCTTCATCATTAAGATTTTCGATTAAGTTACAGATCGTAATTAATTCAACATTTTTTATCTCACCGTAACTTTGTAGAATTTAATGATGGCTCCACAATTATTGCGAAGTAATTACGGAATAACATTGATTGGACAGTCGTAAAACAAACAGAGAGCAACAAAAAATAAGCACGTCATCTAATTGTTTGAAAACAAGAATGTAAATTACCTCTCATCTATGGATACTCAAATAAACCATAATCGATTCTAAGAAAGAAATATAAAGTATCAGCAAGCAGGATAACGAATGGGGAACTGACCTTTGCATTCGTTGGCATCCCTGGCGGTGGCGCGTCCCCAGGGCCGGTCGAAGTGGAAGGGCTTGCAGCGCTCGCAGTCCCTCCCCGCCGTGTTGTGCTTGCACTCGCAGGTCAGTTGCGGCACCCCCCCGGTCACCTCGCCGCCCTTCATCGGAATACATCGCGAAGCGTGACCATTACACTTGCAGCGACCCCCGACCGCGAAGTCCGACACCGCGTAGTGCTGGCTGCCCGGCGCGGCCTGCTTCTTGTTGTCGATCTCATCGCCCTCGTTGACCATGTGCAGACGGTTAAAGACCACCCTGACATCGGTCGCAGTCACCCAGTCTTGGAGAACAGGGGATATGTCGAAGTTAGCAGCGCTCGGACGACCCTCAAGGGTGCTGAAAGCCAGCCTCGCTCCTCCAGAGCTCTCCCCAGTCAGTCTATGACTGTCGGAGCACCTGGCTTCCTGCTCGTTGGCAGCGGTAACAGTCGCCTTGTTGGGCCTCCCGTACACCCGCCGGCATTGACTGGAGTAGAACTGGAAGGGCTGCCAGGTGACGCCATTGTCCGCGCTCTTGTAGATAGCGACAGAATCAGGACGAGCGGCTTTCGGACAGAACTGGAGGCTCACGTAAGTTAACTCATACTTTTTACCGAGAGATAAAGTTAGGGAAACATTGTCGGGGGGCGAGTCGTACGAGGTTGGAGGTATCGGAGCGGATCTCCAGCAGGTGACATCGTGAGGGTTGTTCAAGTCAGTAAGATGGGTCGGCGGGTGTCGTCGGTCGGATCTGGCAGCATCGCACACTCTGCAGGAGTTTTCCGGGGGTTGGTCTCCGGGAGGGTCACAGAGGCGCTCGGGGCCTCGTCTTCCGCAGATGGAAGAGGCGACAACCGGGGCGCCAAAGGCAGCATTGACGAAGTCGGGGATGCAGCGGCGCGGGCGGCCATCCTCCAGGCAGGGGTCGGGCGGGGTGGCGGCGAGCGCGAGGGCCGCGGTGGCGAGGAGGGCCACGACGCGGGCGGGCATGCTCACTCACTGTCACTGCACTCGCGTAAAGTTTCTGTGGGAAGGCGATGCGAGCGGCACGTACTCGCCGGTCGACTGCCGCCGGCGGACTGAAGGGGCGCGGAGCTTTGCGAGCTTTGCCGGCGGAGCGCTCCGCGGTGTACAGCGGCGTACGGCGGCGCACGGCGGCGCGCAGTGAAAGTTTACTATTTTTAATATCGTGTGTGATTTGATTAGATAGCAGATAGTATAAATTACCTCTGTTGTACAAACGACATCAACGAGCCGTTCTTTGGCGGTGGACAGCTAAGTGCTCTCTTCCGTGATTGGGTCTTGTTAACTGTAATCATTCATGCTATTTACGAGATTGTTCGACTATGACTGGTCGGATTAGTATGCTATTATGTTTGCTATTTTTTCTTGTATGTCTTATAAAAGCTATCCGTGTCTAAACCACTTTATTTTGGATCTTTCATACGGTCGGAGCATTAGGGTCGCACAATGGACGTGTTCTCAGTCAGACGGTTTGATCCCGCGTGTGTAAGAATGCGCCCCTCCGCGCACCCATCATACCTGAGACTAATTCATAACTCGCTTACCCCCGGAGCCCCGAGCCCCGAGAGCGCAGGGTTCCCCACGGCTCCATTGAAAACGTTTTGTTTTGAGTCGTCCGCGTTATGCGGTCTGACTTTATTATGTTTGCTTGTTCAGCTTATTTGTGTTTTTTGTTAGAGCTCTGTTAATTTTTAATTGGTAGGTTTATGTACCTTCGCTTTTTAGAGACTTGTGTAGTGTCTGGCTGGTATTAACAACAACTACAGACATCTGTGTGACTCTGAAACTAGAAATATGTGTTTATATTACCTATTAGTGTAATAAACACAAAACCTCTTTTTAATACGATATGCCAATCGTATAAAGCCAAAATATGAAAGTAAACTAACTTCCTGTAATATTAAAACTATCATTAAAAGCTCGTGCAGTGGAAAGTTTCGATTTATGACGATGTAGGCCGCATCAAACTAGCGCCTCAGGCCTCCGGCCGAAGTGACCGTGGTACGTAGCCCGGGAATAAAACTGAAAGCTTTTCACAAGTAATCCTAACACGCGTTTATCAACAACTCAATGAAACCAAAAAATCAGACATAGCACTAAAAAACTACAATGTAACATTGTGTTTAATGGACAAGACAAATTAATGACAATTGAAATGAAATCATGAATAAAGTTCGTTTCGAGATTTTTTAACATACATTCCTCGACAAATTTATTTTTTTAACTACTTTAAGTTGACTTTCACTACTAGAGTCTTGGTTTCCAAGATTTTATAAAAAGCTGGGGAGTTTGTTGCGCCACTTCTTCTTCCCAGCTAAAACACTAGGAAGTGGTGACGGGCGGGCGTTTTGGGGGACTGTCTTTATGTAGAACTTTGACGTTCAAAAAATGCTGGCACTCAGCCTAATTTGAATAAATGACTTTTTGATTTAGATCAATACCTAGATACTTAGATGTTGATAGAGTGCTTTGAGTACTAGTTGGCACCTCGCCCAGGGGCGTACCCAGCTAGGGGCAGGGCCCCCTAGAAGATAGTAAACGTCAATTTTCTTGGCAATTAGTATAACTGGAAACTAGAACGTGAGAATAAACATCTTTTCACTCATTAAGTTTTTATTTCACTACGTAGGGTGGGCCGAATACTCCCAGTCACACAGTCCGCATGGATTGTGGGGGCGACTGGGAGTAGGAATATTTGGGACGGGCGCCGGCACCCGCACTCGTCGACGGCAAAGTGCATAGTCGTCGGCCATGAAGCACAACAACCAGCGAAACAAGTACGAACTGCCCCCCTCTAGCTCAAATCCTGGGTACGCCCTTGACTCGCTGTATAACTTAAAATTAAAATTGACAGAAAACTTTTTAAATAAACCTCAACTAGGTTTAACTGTACAAGCTAACTATCTCTTATTTCCCAATATTAAATATCCTTAGCGCCATTCAAATGGGTACCTGGTATTTTTTTCTGACATAGAAAGCTCTCATCAGTCATATGTGCAAATTACGTTCATCAATCACTCAGTTCATTATCCGCTGGCATGTAGTTAATTAACTAATTAAATACCTTTCACAGCACATTGTGAGTTTTGTTTGTATTCTTAAACTGTTTCGTGTTTATCGAAATTGGCCGTAAGCCGCTGGCAAAGTGCCCGGTTATATTAAATTTGCTTACGTTAGAGACAATCTTTTTTTCTAGTATTGTATTCATCGGATAAAAGTGAAAGTTGTGAATGTAAGAAGTACTTGATTCAAATATATAACTGAATAGTTTTCAGTTCGACAACCATAAGTAAACAAAATAATATAGGTTTGTGTCACAAGCATCCATTTATGAATAACTACAAAGTAATGGTTTTTTTTTTGAAGGATGGGAAATCATCAAATGTCTTCTTCCGCTCTGGGTGGAGCGGGAGGGCTTGTCAGACTCTTACTGACTAAAACCCATCCGTGTTCCTTCTAAAGCCCTTTGCGTTCCAGGGCCGCGGTGACTCTTTTGAACAAATTCCTATACCCTAGCAGGCTCTGGCCCCAGCGGGCCCCGTCTTCTATGCTGACATCTCTTTGAGGCGAGCGTGGAACACAACGCGCCATCACAAGGTAATGGTTTCAGCTAGAATGTGTTTTCACGAAGAAAAATCACCTCAATTCTACCGGGACAGAAAATAACCGTTATTCTAACTCAGGTTTCGGCCTACGCATGTGTCAAGGTATCCAAATCCCTTCAGTAGTTGAGAAGTGATAGATTAACAAAGACTCCGACTGTCACATTTTATAATATTGGCACTGTATGAAAATTTGGTTAGAAAGGGATATTTACCTAAAATTTTCAACGCATTATCACAAATACGTAAGATTGCCATGTCTGTCCGTCTGTCACGTGTCACCGAGCCCCAGCCCGAGTACATTACATCACGCTTGACTCCAAGGGGGCTGGCAGAGGCTTCTTCATTATTTCACTTAAGCCCTTCACGGGCTTATGACCAGGGTGTATTGATACCTCCTTTTGGTTTGATGATAGCCACTGTTTGTGCGTTCATTTGCACAAATAAGACGATTCATATTTACTTTATTCATATTACTGTTTTGCTGCGAATAATATTGGGTCCTTTCCTCTTCCAAAGCTCAAGTACTTATGAGTTTTATATCTTCTAAACATTTTTGGTGCATGTTTTTATAAACCTTCTATCTCGCATTTAGGCAGACCGTACCAATATAACTTTTGCTAACAGAGAACGCATTCGCAGTGCATCGTTGTTTCGGTCGATGTGCAACCAACGAGCCGCTACCGACAATTGTCATTCGACTGTTCACCGCTGAATGTTGACGTTTATATGTAATCTATAAGTTAAATATAAACGTCAACAAGTAAAGAAAATACGTATGGTTACTAATATCTGTTTTTTAATAGGAATCATCAAAAGAGTCCTCTCGCTCTGGGCGGAGAGGAAGGGAGTCCCTATCAGACTTTTACTGACTAAAATCCACCCGGGTTCCTCCAAATGCCTTTTGCGTTCCAGGGCCGCGGTAACTCTTTCGAACAATTCCGCAACCCTGGAACTAATAGTCCTGTTTTTTTTTTTTTAAGGATGTGAAATCATCAAATGACTTCTTCCACTCTGGGTGGAGCGGAAGGGTGTGTCAGACTCTTACTGACTAAAACCCATCCGTGTTCCTTCTAAAGCCCTTTGCGTTCCAGGGCCGCGGTGATTCTATCGAACAAATTCCGCAACACGTATATGTATAATGGAGAAGAGTCATGGTGTTATTAATTTCATATTAATGAAAAATAACGAGTAAATACTAAACAAATACGAGCCGCGTCAGTTGTCAAGCTGGTGTGACGAAATAAAATTATTTTGCAAGCGCAACTTTTATGTTTTCGTTATATTTATTTTTATATTAATTTCGTAAAAAATGGAATCCTCGCTATTATTCACATGAAAACTATCACAAAGAGTGACGGGAGCCAAAAAGCAAAACTAGAATAAAACTCATATAACAAAATGCGCACACTATACAATTCCGGAAGCTTTCGACTAATTATAAAAAGTCCTCTTTAAGTTTCGTTTAAAATTCCGGACGTGCATAATTACATTACTCTGCACTTGACTGGCCCGGCGATGCCCGGCCCACACTCCGGAATGCATGGATGACGGAGTTAGGTTAGGGATGTTACGGAGCTTCGAATTCGACTCCGATAATGGAATGTATTTTATTAGTATTATACAAGCTGACATTTTAATAGTTGTCTTCCCGCAGCGAAATGAGTTTGTCTTGGTAATACAATCGATTTATGAAAAATAATAAATTTAAAATGAACAAATTACAGAATATTAATTGTGATAAACAAAAAAAAGGCGCGAGAGCTTATTTTGCTCGGAACATTTATGAATCGCTTTTCTCTTTGGCGGCTCGCCACCGCTCTGTCAGTAGTACCTACGTCACGTCTAGTGAGTTACTATTGCTTCTCACGCTTTCGAGTTTATGAATATTTTTTTTAATTATTTGAAAAACAAAACATTTTAATTTTTTAGTTCAACTTTATGTTTCGATAGTACTACTGATGGCTAATCGTTCTGCCGCGGCAAAACAACCCTTAAAATTTCAGCGTGTATATTTTATTTGTTTCCGAAACAAAATTATATTTTAAATTTTATTAATTTGCTGTACACCTACCACAATGTAGTCTTTTAACCCAAAGCTTGACTCGTAGAGAATGCATTGTTGCATTAAGTCCGAACATGTACCACTATTGTACATAAAGTTTAAATAAATAAATAATGTCAAAAGTTCTGATTGATATTGACACCTCCGGTTCCGTCTCCGGCCACGATTTTAATCGGAGGTCGAAGCATAATTCGCTACATTTGGAGTAAATTTTTGATTTCATTTACTAGCTGTTATTGAAAACATGATTAATTTTATTTTCAACGCCTATGTTTGACTGAGAGAGGCTGACTGAATAATGTTTGTGCTATTTAATTCAGTTAGGCCTGCTCTTACACATGACTTTTCTGCCACCACCTATTATTTTTAATTGTGTATCACCTAACCACAAAGAATTAATGACAACACGATTTGAGTTACTGTCAAATCGTATCGTCATTCATTCTTAGTTCGGGTTCGGGACTAATCGTAAGTCCGTAGGTGATACGGAGTAGAAAACGCAGGCAACTAAGCCCGAAAATACGGACTTCGGGTTTAGAGAGTAGCCCCGCTGGGCCGCGGTATTTCGAGCTCCTGCTACCTACCATCTACGCCTCCGACTCTGATTCCGGTTCCGACTCCGAGAAACCAAATATAAAAACTCCGACGATTCGAATATCAGCACGTCCGTAACATCCCTGGCTACGTTATCTTCCCGCCGGCCAGCGGGCCGTAATTACTCACTTCCGTAGTTCCGGTCACCCTGCATCCCTTTATGGGCTTCATATTTTAATGGCGGAGAGATTTGCGTCATTTATAATGTTTTTCGTGGAACAAGTTTTTGTTTTATGTGGCTGGAAGAGTTTGTGTGGCTATCTCACGTACCTAGTCATGTTGGGGTGGAGTTGTAACTGTGAAACTATAGTGTTCATTTGTGGGGTAACCAAGTCCGACTGGGACTGCAGGGTTTAATTGAAATTTTAAACGTCACGGCTTTTCTTACTTAATTAGTAGGGGTAATATTGTATACCTCGTTGGTCTAGTGATGCAAGCGTTACTGCTGAGCTGGTCCTATATTCGATTCCCGGGTCGGCCAAAGTGTTATTGGTTTTTTCATGTGAACTTTTTCAGCAACCGTCCGTAGTATGGCGTTCAGCCCTGTTGTCAGTAAAGGCTCGCCTCATATTTTATCAGACATAAACTTAACTGCATAACAAAGCTGTGGGTCCTTATTTCGCAAGACTGGAGCCCTGACGCAGCTAGGTGTGCTCGCAGCAGACCGCATCTAAGAGAAAAACGGATGGAATGGACTTTTACCCAGGAGTACAAAATACCTTCTGACATATTAGAACTAAATGAAAGAAAATTTAAAACTTATGTTAAAAGTACACTTTGTAAACAAGCATATTACAAATTAGAAGATTACATTCAGGATAAGAATGCTTGGAAACATGCTGGTCCTGCTCCATAGGACAATCAAGGGTGTAGACAAAATCAAACTTATTGATTTATGAATTAACTTTATAGATAGGTATACTGTTTCTTTTTTGTGTTTTTATTTTCTGTTTAATTAATGGTTATTAAGATTATCTGTAAATATTTGAGTACCATTTACCTATTTTTTTTTTAGAAAATGAAAAAGTACCTCTGCTGGTTATACTTTGTTCTTATAAGTAGCATACTCTGGGTGTATCGTCCTCACATAATATTAAATTAATTTTTGTATACCAAATTTTGTAAAATCATTATTTGAAAAGAGTAACTATGGAGTTTCTTGTCCGTTCTTCTCCATAAGAATCTACCTTTCCGAATGGACAGTAGAGTCACTTTATTAATATAATATCATTATTTTACTGAACTGTAAATGCTGACGTTCAAAAGTGCCGTTTAATGGCCTAATTGAAATAAACGTTTTGACTTTGACTTTGAGTAGGACAGTTCAGGGTGATTAAAAAATGTATAACTGAAATGAATCTCTTATAAACCAGTAATTGGAGAACTCATAAGTATGGCATAATATTTCTTGGCCTGTTGTGAAAACCGGACGTTTACCATAACGTATCGATTTATAATATTCAATATCGTATTGGCACATAGTTTACAAGTTACAACTACTTACAAGTAAAACATACGCTGATTCATATAAACTATAGGTAGGTACCGTTAGTTTCGTAATATTATAACTGTCACTGGAAAATAGCAAACTCCGTAAGATTATAAAATAACTTGAGAGATTTTAAACTCTCGATAAATTGCCAACTGAACATTTGGAATACTTACCATTTTACGCATCAAAATTTGATAGTCTATAATCTCGCGGAGTCGTTACGAGAAATTATGGATTATAATAAAATGGCGACCAATCAGAGAACAAGTCTACAATTCATCTGTTTTTGTTTGACAGTAAACCTGGAAACAAAGCTCTCATTGGTCTTTTTAGAGAAACCAAAGACCAATGAGGGGCCAAGTTTCCAATTTAACTATCACACCAAAACAGATAAATTGTAGACCAGACAGCTGATTGGTCGCCAGTTTATGTCAGTACACAATTTCTCGGCATGACTTCGCGAGATTATAGACTTTCAAATTTTGATGCGTAAAATAGTATTCCAATTGTTCAGTTGACAATTTTTTGAGAGTTTACAATATCTAAAGTTATTTTATAATCTTACGGAGTTTGCTATTTTCCGGTGACATAACCATGTGAAAATAACGGCAATATATCGTATGCTAACCTCGTAGTTTTTGTAAACGTAGGTCTGTAAGTCTCTGCAGAATATCCAGTAAAACTATCTTCATGTTGAAACTTAACTGGTTTGATCTGTACTCATAAAATAAATAAAAATAAGCAGCAAGAACCCCTCGTTAATCGAAGGTAAAGATCTCCTTCAGAGATTTCCAAGTTTCTATTGGTTGCTGTACCTATCCATCCAATGATCGCCAGCCACTTGTGTTATGTCATCTGTACTCATTTATATATTAAGCTCGCAATTGTTCCAACAAGGTTATAAAACAATCCAGTCAACCCACAAACTTCGAACTCCGATCAATTGGGAATCCAAAATAGACGACTCTAATATATACCGTCTCAAAAGTTATGGAGAAATTAGATCAAAGTTTATTAGGTCAGTTTATTGTAACTTAAACCTTGGCTTTGTAATGGCCAACGTGATTTTCCTAACCCTTATCTAATTTCTATTTTCAAATCTAATACAAAGTTATTCCTAAATCGACAGATTAAGTATACATAAAACATTAGAAAATTGTCTGTGACAGACACATATTCGGAACCCCAAAAACAACTGTTTAGTAGTTTTCGTTCGCATTACTCGACAAAATGTAAGGGGTAAATAACTAATTTTTAACTTCATGGGACGGATCTGCCATATACCAGCTTGATTCCCATGAGTTAATTGAGAAACGAGCCAAGAGGATCATCAACCATGATAGGTTCGTCGTGTCAAAGCTCTAAAGTCTTGAACATCGACGCTGAGTTATTAGACTGTCAGTTTTCTATCGGTTGCATTTTGGGGAGTGTGCGACGGAATTGCATAGTTTAATTCCGCCAAGCCTGTTCTATCATCGGACCACAAGACGTATGGTGATGCGCCACCGGTACATGGTGGACATCCCACCCACACGCACAAAACGTTTTGGAAACACATTCATTGTGCGTACAGCTAAAGAGTGGAATTCCCTCCAAGAGTCTATGTTTCCTGATAGACCTTAAGTCAAGAGTGAACAGGTTACTTCTAGGCAAGCGTGCTCCATCTTCGACCACATCATCGCTCTCCATCAGGTGATATAGTGGTCAGACGCGTGCCAATCAATAGTAAAAAACGAAAAAGAAAGTTTTGGAAGCTGATAGAATAAAGCCAGGCAGTATTCCCCTCCATCTAGATACCTATTTCCAGAGCTACAGTATGATTATAAGTTGAGTATATCCCGTGGTGTATGATTACGCAAATGCTACGCGTGACGTGGTCTGAACAATGAGAATAGTGCAATTGTATGAATGCTATAAAGATGGCCGCCACGAGATCGTATCGGAGATGTGGGGACCACTCCTAGTTCTTGTGTTGAGTAGCGGGATCATGGTGTAGCTAAATTATAGGGGTTTCGATACAAAACTTAGATAGTTGGACAATGGAAATATTTTATAGTAATTGTATTTATATTTCCAGAGATTTTTCTGCTTATCAGACCGTTAAACAGCGCTCATGATGTTCAAAACCTTTATTTTTATGAAAAATAAAGAATAAGAATATTTTTCTATAATCATCATGCTATGAAAGCGATATCAACAGATGATTTAAGTAAACTTACTTATAGCTATAACTTTCTATGTGCTACTCCAGACTGTAATCTATCTGTGAACCAAATTTCATCCAGATCCGTTTAGCCGTCGTCCACCCAACCATCCAAAGTAGTTATTAAAAGACGCTTTGGAACGTAAATTACCTACTTCTCATTAACAATATGATAACGAAACATTGTTTTTTATATTAATTAAGAGTAAACCTGCTTAATTCTTAATGTTTTTTCTTCAAAGAAAATTCTGCAGCTTCTGACGTTTCATAACTGTGATCAAATAGGGTAATGTGAAAAAAATTAAGAACTTGAATCGCTATTTATTGCCATGTAAAAGAATCTTCCGTAATCATGCAGGCATTCTATGCATCGTATTTGAATAGGCACTGCAATAGCGAGCTGCGAGTGTACCCACACTTTCGAGGAATCGAGGCGAGTGTTGTACTATGTTCCAATTAGTCTCAATCCAATAACATCGCACACACGAGATTCCTCGCCCGACACCGTGTAACCATCCTCTAAAGGCCACGTTAAAAACTGCGCTTAGCAAGTGTAATAACATAACTGGCGATACGAACTTGTCTGCGATGCGATCTGACGGATAGTCGCACAAAAAGTCGCGGCCCGATGGCGACTAATCGCAGCCATTACCCCTGTATGGACTACTGCGGCACAGAGCAGTTTAGGACAGATAGTTTTATGTTTGCAATTATATTTCTTGACATTTTACGCTTTCATGAAGCACCGGGCTCTATTTTTTTTTATTTAAGTAGGATAAAGGGAGATTTTTATAAATATCTCCCACTGCTTAGCAGAGGCGGAGGCTTTTTCCCAAACCTTCCAGGTATTCTTGTCCTGAGCCATCTGGAACCAGCCCTTGCAGAAGGCGCGTAGGTGGTCTCGCCACCTCTTCTTATGAAACCTAAAAGTTAAAACAGTTTAACTTTTTTAATGGTTTCCGTAGAGACAGAGTTCATTGAAAGCAGAAGCAACTTTTTGCAGTATGTTTTTCAGTACCCAATAAAACAGAAAAGTTGAGACAAAAGAAATAACTGGGTTAGATCTCAAATAAGTTTATTGGCTTCAGCAAAAAGTCTTGCAAATAGTCGTACACTCTCTGCCCTTCCACTACTCTGTGCAGACCGCAGGACATTTACGGGCGCGGGCGAGCGAGCACAAAAACGGACTGGCAGTCGCTGCCTGCTTAGTGGACAATTACTTATCGACGCCGGGGACATGTCAGTCTTGTTGGGAACACGTATTCTGGTGCCGAGCTGCTATGTCGTTGTTGGATATTGTTTAGTTTTCAGTGCAAAGGTAGGATGCCAGTACAAACAAATTGTGAGTACAGGTAAAACACAATAAACACCATACCACCACCACCATATTAGTACATAATAAACAGAGAACTACAGATTCCAGGGCACGGCAATGTGAGCACTTTTTCGCGGCTTCGTTCGCGCGGATATCGATTTTCACAAAAAAAATAAGTAGCCTATAAGTTATTATCTTCAGAGTTTCGGTTTCAGTTCCGCGATCATGGCGCAAAAAAACTCGCACTTATAGTTAGGATCACTTAAATTCTCATGATAAATAAGATTATTTAAACTTGATTAGAGAATACAACCCAAGTGTCACTAGAAATGTTGGGAGAAAACCAAAAACCGTTTTCAACACATTAGCGTTACGTCAGAATTCAAAAAGGACCATAGCATTATGTTGCCCAGCCTATTAAAACCAAACCGCCTCATTTCGCTGTAGATGCCTGATAAGCTGGACCCACTCCAATCATGTCGACACACGGACCATAAATCTACGAGCGCATACCACCAGCTTTATCTGCGAAACTACACACTTATCGATTTAAGGGTTAGAAAAAATATTTAGGCCGCCGAAGGCCGGACTCCGACCTTGCGTTGTTGGCATTCCATAGACCCAGGACTCAGGAGTTTGTTATTTATTGTGTCAAAGTTGTTAGTCGCCAAAGTTGGTTGGTTAAAACTTTGTCGTTTTCAAGGAATAAGCGAGTGACCATCTTCTTTGAAAACAGGCTTTATATTTAGATTAAACGAAGTTTCCAAATACGGCCAATCGTATATCGTACCTACTATTAATTTTCAACCGTTTTCGCAAACTTACAAACAACGACAGACGTTGTCCTGTCCAAACGTTTGCTTTGTGTCTGACGAAAAATTATAGAAATCGATTGCAGCGCCACCTACCGGGTCCAATTGTGAATCTAAACCATTCTCGAATCCCCTCGAACACACACAAAACTTTCATCAACATCGGTCCAGCCGTTTAGGAGGAGTTCAGTGACATACACACGTACACAAGAAATAAATATACATATAAAAAGCTAGTATGGATGTCTAAAGCCACTCAATCAATCTCCTTTTAATTTCCAGAATACGCAGCCACTATCGTCCTGGTAGTACCAGCTCGCTACTAATCCGGGGCGGGTGAGCAGGCGCTCGCAGGCTCGTGGGTAAAAAGGAGCGATGCGGAAGGCATGCGAGGCCGCACTTGTGAGCGACGCCGCGCGCTCGCAGTCGCACGGGGACGCGTGCCTGCGTCCATCATACTGCTTCTTGATAATTCTGGGTACAAGGATTGTGAAAACAAAATATATGACGGCAAGGTTTATTATTTAACTTATATAGCCTCCCGGATCGATCGTCTAGGAAGAAATGGTTGTTTCGTAGTTGGGTGACCAACCATTACATACCGAGACTGCTCTGTGCCTCAATACACGTCAAGCCGTTGGTCCCGGCTGTCATTTGTAGATCTTTGACAGTCTTTACTGGTAGTCAGGAGCCAGAAAATCTGACACTAGTTTTGCCAAGGAGTATCGTCTTATATAGTCCTCCTGACCGATTTCGGCCATGCCGGCCAATCTCAACCGAGACTAGCCATCGGTGCGGGACATATTATAGTGCACAAGTGTGTGCGCAAACACAGGTGCACTCCCTCTTCCATCACTCTCATATTCCGATGGGACGGCAACCCGACACGACCGGAGAGAGATCTGGCGCAGGTCCAACGGCTTAACCTGCTTTCCGAGGCACGGGGGTGTCACACCAAAAACTTCCAAACTCCGGGCTGTCACTGAAATATTCCTATTGGAAAAGCCGAATGACACTTTTTGCCCGACCTGGGAATCGAGCCCAGGACTCCACCCTCGGCAGTCGCGCTTGCGACCGCTAGGCCAAGTATCGTATTACCCAGTCACTGGGTTTTCCAGTCAGATTGAGAGTGGGGAAAAGGCCAGGTAAATTGATGGAATGAAGACTTAAACCTCCCTTCTATTATCATAATCACCCACATAACATACAGCAAATGTATTTGCCATATCCACCACGATTCTGTACTCCACGTAGATTTCCTCAGAATATTCATAAAAGGTATGTAGATACAACTTGGTAGAACATATTGTACAGCATGGCGCAGTCAATAACTTCAAGTTATGATAATCACTATTACTTTTATTGACGTCTAGTTTTTGCACTTCATGTTAAACAAGCCATTAATGGATACCTGGGATGTCAGTCTGGGATACTTGCTTGATTTCCCAGATATGAGCTTGTCTGATGTAAGAAAGCTTTAATGGCTTCGCCGAATTTCCGGATTAGTGTTAGCACTATTTGAAGCAGCAAGGATTATCGTGATATCCACTTAAACTTCGTGTAGTGTAGCTTTCAATAAACCTTTGACATAAAGCCTCCGAGTTCAATACCCCAGATCCTTTTGCGTTTGGAATTATCTTTAATTTCCCTTTTTGCCGAAATTTTCCTTAACACTTCTCAGAATTGAAAGAGATTGAGTTAACGTTTCAATATCTATGGTTACCACCGTCAATACAGAGAAAAACTCGCTGTACCTATTTTCCAAGAATAAGCCAAGTTTTAATACGCCTCTTACATGTCTCAACCACAAAAAATATACGAAGGAATAATAATATGTGTCAAAAACCTGCCGTGGTAACAGCGAACGTCCCTAAATACATTTATCGATCGCAAGGGTACCTAAATACCCGTAATAAAAGCAATATTAATACAAATAATGGGCGGAACTGCTCAATATTCAGCTCACAGCCACTCGGCAGTCTTCCCTTGTAAATCCAATAAGTCGGTGTCCGTCTGTCCCTGGCTATCTCCAGAACAAAGAGCTAATGAGACTGTTGACGTTATTACGTAGTTAAAAAGAGATGAGACTAACATTTATTGGATTACTATTGATTGGTAGTATCAAAAACATTCTGAATAATTATTTCTGAAACAAGGACACGACTTTTATTTGAAAAACAAGCTATATTTTGAAATAAAACCTATTTCATGCCTACTAACTGAAAAAAGAAGAATAAAGTAGAATACAATATGTTCACGTAAATATTCGATCATTTCGAAATAGTTTTAAGTTTTGCTAATAGATGGCGTTGTTAGTTGAGAGCCAGTTTAGTTCTGAATCTCGGTGTTAAGATTCTCCGGCGCTTAACTAGGTCAAAAATGTAAAATTAGTTTGTGTCCCTTCGCGTCATTACTGGGCAGTGGATCGCTGTCCAGAGCAAACCCCCTTCAACCGGGGTACACCAGGTGAGAGGTGTTCCTGGAGCTGGAGGTGGAAGCGGCTGGAGCAGCAAGCATTGTGGATACTTATATTATACGCGCTTAGTATAAAGTGCAGTGTTTAATTAACCACCCTCTCCTAGTCGACCTTCGTTCACAATAGGAAGTGGAATAACCTAAATTCATTTACAGCTTCATAAGTCTATTGGACTACCTACAGAGCTTGCAAATTACACCTGCGTGTCTCCTGCACAGCTCCATAAAAGCCTGTAACCGATATTGCAACTTATTCTTATCATAAATAACAGTTATTAACACGGGAATGTCGGAAAAGCTGTGAAAGGAAAGTTTGTTTCTAATCTGACAGCGTGGGCTGCGGCACAGTTATTGTTTTAGAAAATTGTGTTTATAGTCTGCGCGACCTTGTGGGTTCAGTGGGGCTGTGGGTGGCCTTGTTTGTGGTCTGATTGCTGGAGATTTTGGGCTATTAATCTAAACCTAGACTAGAATGGTTGAGCCGAATAGTGCTGGCGCATGCTCCGCATTTCTCGGCGGCCACGGTTTATTTTAATTGTTTCTTTGAATTGTTCTTTTCACTCCGGACGCTTTTATCCTGCACGTCTTTTACATCGTTTTCACATATATGTATAATTTCAACATGAATGATGTAACCATAACTTTGTAAAAAATATTATTTTTAAAAGAGTGTCCGTGGAGTTTCTTGCACGTTCTTCTCTTTAGAGATCTACGCTTTGGAACGTGCAAAGAGCTTCATCTTTTTGACGGACCGACCTTGACAATTCAAAAGTGCCTAGAAATGGTCTAATTGAAATAAATGCTTTGAGTTTGAGTTTGAATGGTAGATCATAAAAAGATTCCGTCAATTTCATATGAAACATACATTGGTTTATCTTTAACTGACGAGCATCTAGAGGAGGATCTCATTTTGGGACACATAATTTCCGTTTAAATGGTTTTAGTTGAGGGCATTTCTAATTTCATCTATAAATCTGTGTGGATTCATTTCAGTTTCGGTCAATTTTTCATTGCACTCTATACAACGGATATTAACAGTCTCGTTCAACTGAAATAGGTAAGTGTATAGGACCGTGGACAAGTCTGCCACGCACCCAGTCACACTCAGCCGGTAATTCAAGAGTGCCACAGCATTTATCATAGTACAGATTATTACAGCAGGCCAATCACAAAGTCTACACATTGCACATGCTCTTCCCAACATTGACAACTTTAGTATTCTATTCGTACTTAAAACGCGATCCAATTCAAGTGGCACTGCCATCTCAGTGACCATCAGTGCCAAAAACTCGTCAAAATTTAGGGGAATTATATAAATAATGTATTGTAGTGGTAGTGTAACCAAGTAACTTTAAGACTATTGTAATCTCATATATAACGGTGTGTTATCCCAATAAATAGTCAGTCTTATATCAGCATTCAGTTGCTTCATTTCTATCCTTACGCCAATCCTTACATGGCGACCGTGACACCCGAAGTCTGCACGAGTGCGTTCGCGCGTCCCAATAAGGACTAAGTTATGTAAACATCTATCGGGACCAGTGACTTTTGAATGTAATTATTCATTATTCAATTTACCAAGATGTGTTATTACTCAGAAGCTAGACACTGTGTGCAACTGTCGCGACAATTTAATCAAAAACTCGGTCTTGAAAGTATTATCTATCTTCAAAAATGGGAGGCACCAACTCAAAGGAGGAAGTTGTAATTGCTCAGAGCGGGGGCCAAAATACAGCTAGTACACAACAAGTTCAGCAACACGAAACGACAAATATTTTACTTATCATCATATGTACTACGTTGGTGTTTGGAATTATCATAGTCGTGTATAAATTGGCAAAAAGGTGCCATGACAAGCAAATACTAAGGAGATTGGATGAGATAAGGCTGACGCGCTATGCGAGTATCCTGCGCAGACACGAGATCAAACCAGACAGTGTAGTATGAGGTGAAGAAGAAGTGTTAGTGTTGGTGCCGTGATTTGTGCGGAGTGCAAAGATTACCCATATCCCAGTGCGTAAAGTGATGCGAGTATGCAGTGCATAAATTGTAAGGGGCTCAATGTGACCGTATTTAAAGGAAATGTTTAGTAATGAGTACTATACTGTCTATTTAGTTGTGCTTAACGTTGCTATGCTATAGATATATGAATATTATGCATTACACTTTTCTTTTAGATACGGTATAACAACATATTTTGTATTAGTATATTTATGTGCATGGTTATGAATATTAATGCACATTATAATGTTTAACGCTAGTTTATTTAGAAGATAATTATGTGTTATGGCAGAGGAATTGGCGATAATTTTAAATGAATTAAAAGTTATAAGAACGTACCTTATTAAAATCGGTCCCGGTCGTAGAGTAGGTAAAGTAATAGAGATAAAAAGAAGCGAAGCAGATATAGTGCTATTAAAATATAATAAGTTTTTAGAGACATATAAATCGCAATTAGGTAAATACTCGAAAGAAGAAGTTTCCTTAATTACCAAAACTTGTGAAGAATTTGACAATTTATTTACGGAAGTCCTTTCTTTGTGTATCGATCAGTCTGGGACTAAGAAATCTTTGCTTGAAACACAAACAATGGCGGGAGATAATTTTGATTTAAAAACAGCTTTAAGCCTATTCCCTGTCATGACGGATGAAGATAAGAATACAAAGCAATTAATTGAGTCTATAGAATATTATGACTCAGTGCTAACAAAACCCGAATGTAAAAATAAATTAATAATGTTCATACTGAAAAGCCGATTATCGCAGCAGGCAAAGCTAAAATTACTACCAAAATATGATACTGTCGATGAGCTTGTAAAGGACATGCGACGATTATTATTACCCCGCAAAAGTTATGTGGCTTTACAAACAAAGCTACAGCATGCTCAACAGGAAAATAAAACGGTTCTTGACTTTGGAAAGGAAATTTCAGACTTGTTTATAGACCTGACTATCTCGCAGGCAGATGGAAACCCTAACAACTATAATGTTTTGCGACCTCTTAATGAGAAATTGGCAATCCTTACAGTATATTATTTATATAAAAATAATATATATTAATAATACATATTATTTAAAATAATATATATTAATAATATATATTATTTAAATAATTAAGTTTCAAATAATAATTAAAAAAGTATTAATATAAAAATTTCTTACATTTCGCGTGCGAACGCTTCATAAAATAAGCGAATAATTGCGTCTCTAATTTTTGTACATTCTCGTAACACGCTGTGTGTATGAAGGTGGGTAAATTAAATTCGTTGGGGCAAGTTAACTTTTACATTATAGAATGATATTCTAAAACAAACACTGCGAAAATAAAACTATAAATACTTAGTAATCGCTCTAAAAACTGGTCCTTCTATAATTTCTTATCTTACGTCCGTAACGGTATAAGACGAATGTCTGAAACTGCGGCCTACAACTATTTGATATCATTGTTCTCTTGATTAGACAGAGCAGGAGCATCGCCGCTAGATAGTGCTGTCTCGCTCTAAGAGTGCAACAAAATTGAAATTGAAATTTCATCGTCTCCTATCTCTCTGATTAATATTTGATTCCAATTTTAGTTTTCTGTGGATGTTTGTGGTTTGCAATTGAACCAAAACTTTGATTCAATAGCAAATCTCACAAATGTTTGGTTATGATGTTTATCATTCAAGAATGCTACAAGTACATCCTCGCTAACAAATAATTCAAGGAGAGTTCTCTTTTGGAGATGCAAAAGAAAAAGTATTATGTAAAATCAGAACAGTCACTTCGTAACTTTGAAATAACCGACGCCACACCCGAAGGCCAAGGTTTGATATCACATAATTATTGTTTAACTGGCTAATGTCCGCGACTTCATCCGCGTAGATACAAAGTTCGAATGGAAACCTAATTAAACAAGTTAAAATTACCAAACACGCCGTTGATGCTCAGTTAGGACAAACGATTTTATAAGTATAGATTACCTATCTAGAGACACACATGATGAGCATATACACTAACTAAACTACCAAGCTCCAACATACGCTAGCTCCTGCAAATCTCCGCAACCACGTCATTGACGAGTTGGTCACGTCTGGGCACATAATTGGCTATTAGCAGCTGTTGAGCTGGCGCCGCGCCAGGTGCAGCCAATCAGGTAACCGAAATATTGCCGTGACGGGAACACGGGTGTATCCTCAGCAGACTGACTTTCCTTAATATCTCCTTGTCTATTAGGAAAATATGACGAAAAAGTCAGTTAGTAGAATACGCCGTTTTAACGTTGGATAAGTATGTGTAATCAAGAGATATTATAACAATAGCTTGTACCCAAGTGCAATGCAGGGCCTCAAACAGAGAAGGCACGAGCAATAACTAACTAAGTGCCTTCTTGCCCAAGGTTAAGGATTGTATTTACTTATATTATGGTGCTTCCAAAAGAAACCTCAATGTTAAGGTTTTATCAGTCCTTACTGTCCCACGGCGTCCCGAAGTTCTTCCAAAAATTCTTCTGCCATGCCACCTCGTCTAGGTTGTCTCGCCACCTCTTTCTGGCCCAGCCTCGGCGGTACCGTCCTTTATCGAGGAGCCATTGTGTGGAGACATGCCCAACGGTCACAGTCATGAGACCCGGCTAATCCTATTTGAGCGTGGCAGCTTCTTACACCCGTCAATTATTCCCGGATATCTTGTCACATGGACTCAAAAGCTTCGGATGCAAACTACTACTACAAGTTTGTTTCGTTAGCAACTTCGAAAGGCGTCCACTCAACCAGATTTTCCTATGGCGGCAGAAGAGTGCATAAAAGATGAATTGATGAATCTTACAACCCTATTTTTATTGCGTCTTCTTGACAACTTTTGGGTGATTCTTAAACAGTAACAGCTAAAGTAACAGAGATCTGCTAAGAATGAAAATACAATTGAACTCTCTTATAAAATAAATTCACACAAAAATAATTTAAAGTACAATCAACAAAACAAATGTAGAGTCATCAACTGAAGTACATCAACTCAACGATCACTGATTTGACGTCTGTACCCGCGAGTTGACGTGCCAACTTACCTTTACACTTCAAACTACACTCTCCATTCGACCTTGAACTTTCAGCCTCTGTGATAAGGTGATAGGTGGAGTTTTAAAGAAGTGTGGTTATGTTTGTTTGTCTGTCTGTCGGCGCTTTGAGCGTCCAATGATATACCAATACTTAAGATGTAGGGTCTCATTAACTTTGTAGGTGTTTTGATGGCAGCGATATAACTAAGTGTTGGTCTGATCGTTGCTGTAATGTCTATGTGGGCTCGAAGTATTTATATCAGGTGACTATGTATGGGCAACATATTAAACTAAGTCGTTAGTTATCAAGGCTCTGGTGAATGATGGTCAAAATGTAATAAATCAAGAAATTTGTAATGAGTCCGTAGTTAGAAGTGTTAAAAGTTGTTATGCTGTATCTTGCGTAGGCATATCATGTCGGATTTAAAACTTTGCAAGTATGAAATATCTCAATATTAGATATACGCCTCGCTAATACATAACTCTCACTTTTGATATTTTCGCTTTAACGCAAAACAAATTAAAATACAGGTTCTCGCATTTCTATCCGGATCCCTTAAGGGTAAAATATTAATTTATTGTTCTATATAATAATCATTAATAAATTTGTTAAATTAATCCGATGCAATATGTGTACGTTGGTCAATCTCTGTCTGTTGGTCAATATTTTACAAATTCGCGGACAATAGTCTGAGTTACATGTTTGTTATTTATTTATTTTTAAACACCAGTGTTAAAATGTAACGTGGAACTATTTTTTGTTCCAAACAAATAAAATAAAAAATTCTGCAAGTCAGTAAACTTCGCTTAATAGAGACATAGTTGGTAGTGTTGGTACTCAAACCACGATTGTGGGACATAGTACTAAGTATTTTTATTTAAGTAATTCCACCTCCTTCACTATGACAGTATCTTGTCATCTTTCAACCCGCCAATCCAGTGTACTTGTGCGATCCATCGACCCTTAATACTTCTTTCATAACTCAGTCGTTTGTCCATAACATAATCATGTCATGATATGACCATTAAGATTATCGAACGGTATTAGACTAGAGTACACACTGTAATACCGGATAAAACGGGGTGGATAGAAACGATGGGGTAAATAGAAACGAAACTTTGATTGGAATTTTCACGTTATTTAAATATTGTTTTCAGTAATGTAGAACTCCAATTATTTTATTTTGAAATCGACGCTCTGTGAATTACTATAAATTAATTAATTATTAATGTGAAAATATTAATCTCAAGAGATCTCTCAAGGCGCTTATTTGACACTTCACGTGACCCAAGGGCTGGCTTTTACCTTGGTCAAAGAATAAGCATTGCCATACAACGTGGCAATGCCGCCAGTCTTTTGGGTACACTTCCAGTCGACAGCGATGCGGATGAATTTTTTGACGCCATATTTTAGGGTTTATTTAGTTAGGAGATTTTATTTTTATTTCTAGTGTATATAGTTAAATAATTAATTAATTTATATAATAAACGTTACCAGGTAGGTAACTACTGCATCGGTAAAATGCAAGCAATCTCGGAAAACTCTCTTAATAACTCAATGTGCTCGGAAATCGATAAAATGTCCATGTTCTCACTTTCGCTCGTAAGACCACACGATAATTAGCTACACGAAGTATTTACAGCGCAATCTGCATATTGAATGACTTATTAACATAAATTCATGTAAAAACGTGTTAAAGCATTTTTCGGAGTACCGCAACGGAACAGTTACTTTCATCCATAAATTGACATTCCTGTGAAGAAGTGAGTAGGATAGCTTAGGTGTAATTAATTAGTCACCGCGGCCCTGGAACGCAAAGGACTTTAGAAGGAACACGGATGGGTTTTAGTCAGTAAGAGTCTGACACGCCCTTCCACTCCACCCAGAGTGGAAGAAGTCATTTGATGATTTACCATCCCTAAAAAAGAAAAAAAAGCTTAGGTATAATTAGTGTTCAAACACAGTTTTTAAACCGAAAGGGATGCTGTTTTCATACTGTAAAATAGCTCTCAATTATTTGTTTCAGTTATGTCCAAACACATAAAAAAAAAAACTGAGTCATACGGATCTCTTCTCCTGTCTGGCGGCTCAGCTGCGCAGTGTCACGCGAATCAGCAGGAAGGCGCGGATCACAGCGGTATGCGCACGCGCATGTTTGTCGAAAGCGCCGTAAATACTAAGTGACAAAATAATTCCAACTCATCTTCATTCCGTAAATAATTCAATTGGATTGGGTTAGTGGGCTGAGTGAGGAATTACGGAAATTATATTTATAAAGCGGTTATGATGAGGAAAGTGATAATGTGATTATTAAATTCCTGTTTGTTTGGGTTTTTCTGGACACTTAAGTAAAATCATAAAGAGTCAAAATTAAAACCTAACACCGACTTTTTAACCCAAAGGTTGACTGGAAGAGAATGCATTGTTGCATAAACAAATAAAAACATAGAGCTTTTACCACGCAATGAACCAACATATTCTTCGGCTGCTGTTAAGATTCTGGAGCATTCACCACTCCTAATCAATTAAATTATTTCTAGCCGGAGGCATCTTCATAATATCAGGGATTCAGAGAGTAATAATTGTAGTCCATTCAACCACGCGAAGCAGGAGGTTTTTGTAGCACTATCATAAAAATACTCAAAAGCAGCGATAGCAATTTTGTATGACACCTTTTAACTATTGCCACATCACAATCCAAAACCGCTCTTCTGATTTACAGCCTTGTTAACCGTTTGACTTCCAAAATGATGACCGAAATAATTTCCTCTCGAAACTAATTTGTCTTGGAATACATCATGGCGAAGAATTCGTATAATTGTAACATGTTATGTTTATTTATGAGGTGATAAATCTGAACAAACACCCGGCTATGGTGGGGCCCTTATCGGGACTGGTTGTAAATTTTATAGACCTTAAAACAAACTTGGAATAAAGTGGTCGAATAAAACGGATAGCTCGAGGACGTTTAGGGTGGAAGATTGTCGTATCGGAAGGTCGTCGTGTGCATTTAACTAACTGCTGACCAAGTAGGAAATGATCATGGCCAATAATTCCGTTGTTTATTCCAGCATTGGAAAAGTATTATTTTTTTCAAAATGAATTAAGCGTAATAGTAGAAGATATGAGATGAGGCCATTACTCGCCAGTCTCTTGTGCAACTATTAGAGTGAGATTATTTGAGTTAGAGGTCTCTCGATGGTCTGTTTTTGAAGAATTGTATAAAGTAAATTTAAATCAAGAGACCACTCACTGATTTGCGGAGTTAGGTGATTGGCACACTGCACCGCACCAAGCAGCGGGATGCGGGAGTGCGTGTTCTTACGTTGCTTGAAAGTATATCTCTTTGTATTTCTCTCTTTTTTTTTCGTCCGCTACGCTCCCCGCTGCGTAGTGCGTTGCAGTGTGCCAATCGTCTCAGGGCCCTGGCTGCTGACTATAGCCAGTCGTCCCGTGGCATATGAAGTTCTTTCCAAGCCAACTAGGTGTGTTCCTGATTGAGTTTTTACTGCGCCCCAACAGTTGTCCGTCCCCGTCTCGTTATCACACGAACACGTCCAATTACTGATAACGCGAGATACCTCCGATTTGAGCCACATTTCACTGCAAGTGAATCAGTTTCCATCTTATTATGGAGTCGCGAGCCTCTCCTTATCTAACTAACGATTGCTTGAGCAATGTCCTGGTGCAATGAATGTCCTGGGGCTGATAAGAAAGATTCTTGGCTATGCTTACAAACTTGCTGCCAGTGAATGATTTGTAAGAATTATTGGTACAGTTTGCTGAAAACCGAAGCTCATTCTTTCTTGCGAACATTCATACCTATAGCATAAAGGCACAATGTGTTGACTTACCCAATCCTCTTAATGATAAATGATATTTATTTTGCGAATAGGTTAGAAGTACTTAAATCTTTTACACGTCAAACATTTTTTTTTTTTTGGTTAAAATAATCTAGATTAGTAAGACAATTAATATAAATTAATATTAAATATACTGTTGTTGTGACCGTGTTCCCTAATATCGAAACACATAACTACTTCTATCTTTACAAAAATGATATAAACTGCGAACATAAAGTTGTGCTTTTGATGGGTTGTAGCAAAGCCATACAATTAAGGTCCCAGTTAGAGAAGCCTTATAATACCTTATTAGTATTCAAAATACTATAAACCTTAAGTGAACATTCCCTAAAAAGGTGTCCCATTGAACACCCACTGGGACACTATTGCCAATCGAGAAATATTCGCAATGGCCAGTTGTAAGTGAATTTTACTATAACAGCGTCTCATGAGAATTTAAATCGGCCGACTTATTGTTAGACGTAGGTTTAATGGCGAGCTGCGAATTATTTGGCTATTGGCTAAAGTGGTATCAAATGATCCGTTACACGCAATTCTTGAAGGTGTAGGTACGTGTGTATAGAAATATCTAAGAATAGTGTTCCATAAATTCTGCATGGTTAATGAGTTTACATCAGGAGAGTTCAAGAATGATTGTTCTTGCATCAGAGTATCAGACTGTTCAACTTGGAGGCAGAAGGGTGTGGCTGCACAGTAACAAGCAAAGTTCATAATGGGTAACTGCAATTTAGGCATAGGAAGTCTTTCTTCACAAGCTTAAAATCTGGTGAAGACTTTTTTGGGAGTCCTTGGCGTGGTATAGTGTGTTTAGTGTACATTTATGTTAACTTTGCTCTATTTAAAGTATTGTAAAACTAACTAACGGATGTGCAATTTGCATACCTGTCCCGGCCAAGTTCAAGTAGGATTCGTACACAACGAGTTCCGTACCGTTTTTTTTTATTGCTTTTCGAAAAATGTACTCTTTGCAAATTTTACTGTTTATCTATTAGGTACGGTTAATGAGATGCAACTCGCTGACGGAAAGATGGAAGAATGGACAGAGGCGGCATACTAATAGTGTTTCGTTAGCAACCCTTAAAGAACCCTGAAAACAAATTCACGACCACTAGGGCGCCTCTTCACCTAATAAATAATCATTGTTTAGTGTCAGACAAAGTGACCTCGATCTATTTATAGTAAGGTATGTATAACAATACGTCTGCCATCTCAATCATAATGTTTTATTTATTTTGTTCTATCGATATTACCTGGAAACGACGTGCTTTGGATGACACCATCACAACAAAATTTTCCGTCTGTGTTATGTCTGTATATTTAAATCGAGTTCTTCACAGGCTAGACAGATATAAATGATTTAGTAGGTACGAGGGAGAGATGTAAATTGAGTAATAAGAAGAATTTACGTCCCAATTTTCTTCTTCTCCTCATAATGAACAGATTTCAATCTTACTGATAACTAGAGATCGGAATAGGTAGACTATATTGTGAAGAGGATATCCTTGGTTCCAGGTCTCTGGCAGACAAGGTAGCCTTTGGAAGCGTCTGGCAAAAAGTAAATGAGAATTTGAAATAGGAATGTAAAAATATGTTTTGTTTTATTTTGACTCCGGTACCAACGTTCTTTGAAGGCAGACGCCTTATATATTTTAAAGTTCAAATCCCAAATTTATAAAGTTTCATTTTTATAATAAAATCAATAATTAACACTAGCGGGAGTCCAATGTTACAATAATTACTTAATGTTCATGGAGGTAAGTAACATAGAGTTGATAATACCTTATCTAAAATCCCGGAATCATAAACATGACGGTTGTATCCCGGGATTTAAGAAATTGCAAATTACTGTTTGCGCTTCGAATACATTTAAAAAAAAATACTATAAAGAATCTTTCTTCTTTTTAGAGTTCTGTACCTACTAAAACTGTTAAATTAAATAGCTTTGTTTTCGCACAACTCTTTCTTCTTTTGATTCTTCGAATCAATAATACTCAAAGTCCAGTTCATGTTTTTATAATCCCGGGTTTTAATTGTCATGATTCCATTTATGATTACGGGATTTTAGAAAAGGTATTATCAATTCTATGTTACTTACTTCCACGAACATTAGGTAAATATAGTCTACCTATTCCGATCTCTGCTGATAACACAATCCCCTAAAGAGCACTCCCTATCTTCCTTTGGTAATGCATAATTTCCACGGATGCAGATGCATTTGTTTCCCAAAAAATCAAGATCTTGAAGTTTTCATTTGTCAGAAGACGTTTTTCAAGTATTTTCATTGTCATCTAAGTTCAAGTAAAGTTCAGTTTATTCGCAATAAGTGTTGGTACAATTTCGGTCTTATCATAAATAATAACAGATCCATAACACTTAATCATATTAATGTGACATGCAAACATTTGGGTTAATAATTATTAATTGTTACACAATATTATTAATTATTTATGATTTGTAAACATGACAATAAAATTGAAAAACTGAGATGAAAAAGCTTTCCATTCAACTAAGTTGCGTAAGTTGCTTAATTTTTTGGAGGCATTCACTGATATAAATTATGTTTTATCTGTGGATAATGCAATGGGCTGTAGCATTACTTCTAAATATATGATAGCTCCATGCCTAAGTTCTATGTTGTAGCTTCGTTTTCTTCCCTTAACCCTTAATCTGGCAAGAGAAAAAAATCTTGAAATTTTATTTTTTTTATATATTTTTGTCATCGTTAGATGTTTCTAAAACCAGGAAAAATAATTTAAAAAATCTAGTATATCTCGATTTTGAGAAAATGCATGTCCAGTATACAGGACATTGCCAGGTTCTCCATAAAGTAATTATAAATATCGATGTCCAGTATATTGGATATTGCCGAATTAAGGAATCGTTCGAGAATTTTTATAAAATCTTTATTTATGCAATTATAAAATAAACAAAAATAAAATGCATGTGTATAGTGAAAATATTTATTGTTGTACAATTTTAAAATATAAAATGACATTATTGTTATTTATTTGGCTTGTATAAAACACAAAAAGTGTAATTCTTCTTTGTAATTTTTTTTAAACACTTATAATATCTAAGCAAGAGCTTATAATATCTAATCAGTCAAACTTTTCTAAAACAATTAATAGTTTCACTTACTTGCTATGGTAATCATAAAAACAATTTCTCTTACGTACTACACACAACCTTTGATTGCACTTAGCGCAATATACATCAGTCTTATTGTTGGTGCAGTATTTACAGCGACCATAGGATTCTCCAAAGCGCGGCCAATGCCCTACGCCGTCATAACGGACGCTATCATCAGTTCTTCTGTTCATATATTTTCTTATGGATAATCTAGATCTCCCTTTAGTTTGCTGCTCTCTAGCAAATTGACAGCGAAACAGCTTTAACGGCATATGCCTTACTGCCAGCCGATTACAATTTCTTCGGTATAATAACCAAGCGTTATTTGTACAAATGTCGATCATTTGAGCAAAAATGGCAGTGTACCAGCGTCGACTTTTGTAAGTAGTCCGATATAGTGCTATGAGCATGTCGGCAAGGTCGACACTGCGTAGAGTTTTGTGTTATGGACTATAATATCTTGGAGTTTATGAAAATAAACTATAGGTGAGTCGTCGTTAGGCATGTCAAAAACAAATTCACAATCCTTTATTTCAGCTTTGTGCAAGAACTTGCCTTTTTTCCAATTGTAATTGGTTGTCTTACGCTTTTTTGATTTGACGTGTCTAATGCGAGTGTTGGTATTGACGGGTTTTTTTCGTTTTGACCTGATATTTACAATATTAGGTGCCGGTGATATGTCCAGCTCAGAGTGGCACCATCAATTTCCTGGCCATTGTGCAAATCTGGTTCTTCATCTGAGCTGGTCTGGCCTTCTACATCTATAGAGCGTTAATTGGTGGCACTAAAGCTAATAATTTTGAGGCACGTGATGTTTTTTTGAAGGCCTGTAAATAATAATATTGTTATGTATCATATATAACATATAACATACATAATATAGATATTCGTTCATAATATTATACTAATTGTTAGTTGTCTGTCTCATTGGCAATGTCCAGTATACTGCACATCACAAAACCATACTAAACCCTCGAGAACCCGGCAATGGGATGTATACTGGACACACAAGTTTCGCAGAGCATAACGAAAAATCTATAAGTAATATTATGATTTTAGTATACACGTTCATATAAAAATACGTTACGGAATATACAGAAAAGAAATAACTATTTATTTTAGAACATTTAAAATAAACAAATCGAGACTTACCGAGAGCGGTCGTGACGCGTTCATCCTCCCTGACGTTGCGGCGACGACTGATCGGCCGAGCGCACGTGCTCATTGACAGTTATTTTTTATGTAATAATATAGGACAGAACCAAGTCATTCCATATATAAAAAAACTAATATTGTTCAAAAAGTAATGCTGCAGATTTTTTTAAAGTCGATGTCCAGTATACTTCCCACTGTCGAATTAAGGGTTAATATACATATAAAACACCACTATCTGTAAAACGAGATTCTCTCAATATCCATTCATAATTGTATCCACATCCCTCAACTATTAAAACACACCCCTTCACAAATACACTCATTTGTTGAACCTGCTCTAACCTTTTTATTGAACGCAATAAATACAGTATCAAATGTCGTGACAAATTGTGAAGGATTACCCCGTCCTCCCCTGCGCGTGTCTGTACCACCCCAGCCTCCCCTGGCCGTTGAAAACATTTAATTAACGGAGGACCTACCCCGTTGATACGCACAATCCTGCATTCTTGAATGCTTAGTTATTTATATTGTGAGTTTGTGATAGCGCTGTTTTTTTTTCGTAATTAATTTATTGTTTGACACTGGCTTTTGTTTATTGTTTTAAATATTTTTCGTACAGAGTTTAGGTAGAGCCTGTAGCAGCTCGATGAGGAACTGTATTTTGCTTTTTGAAATTCTTATGATACGGGAAGCTCTCATATAGCTGTAAATGTAACGACACCTCCTTTGTTCAAATCTGAGGACCAATTCACGCAACTTTTATGGAAAACTCGTATTGCAGTCGCAATATGTCAAGATGTAGGGAATTACAGATGTTTAAGACATATTTCGAATTTACGAATGCTAACGTTCCATTATAAGCACGCGAATTGCTCCTCTAATGATTAATTTTGTTTAGGTACTTCGAACTACTTCGAAGGAACAAATGACCATCCCTGCAAACCCATACCTCTTCCAGAACTCAGGTAAAAATACACTACACTCCTAACCGAAACACAGTTATTTGTAGTAGAGCCTTTTCACAAGATGCTCTAATAAATGAGTTCCCAGACCGGCTAGAATCGTCCATTTCATCCGTAATTAAAAAACTCGAGCCATCTCATACCCGCCTGTAGACAGCCTTCAACCCCATCGCCTCACTTGTAATAACAATCCCGTAATTCTATATTAATAGTTTAATTCGCAGAGGGCGCTGCGAGGGACGGCCGGAAATTGCGCGCGCCTGCACTTCCGCATGCAACGGTGCCTAAGTTCGGCACAGTCCGGGATACAGTTACTCCGTGATACCGTTCAGCAGGAGCTAGACTAGGGGCTGCCCGCGGCGGCTCTCAACTTAGATTAGATGTTGTACGGAAGGCAAATTCGTGTTCTGACTTGTGTAAACGTTTCTTGGAAAAGTGGTTGAACTTAATGAGGAAACAAGACAGCTGCTAGCGAGGATTTGTGATGTTTGAGTAAGCTGATTTGCGCTGAATACGTAGGTAGCGACTTGAATACAAAACGCTGGCATAAACCACTTGCTATATTTGTCAATGTCTCCTCCAATCACGCACAAATACAATTATTTACACTAAAACCCGTATTGATCCGTCGAATACACGAAATATTAACTCTGACTACACGAAATACGCGACAAAGACAACCGCTGAGTCACTGCACGAACCATGTCATCAAAAAAAGGCCCCAAAAAAACCCTTTTGGATGCATTAGCTAGCCAAGTTAACCTCAGACCCTCCGTCCACTTTTCATCAGTTACAAAAAGCCTCAATAAACTAAACGTTAATTCGTAACCCCTTCGATTTATCTCCGGAGCCACATCATTGCGGAGTCTTCACGAGTGGCGGAGAGGACCAGGCACCCTGGAGACGAGCTCTGAATTATTCATGACAGAACAGCTGCCACGATTCACTTTACATAATGCCTTCTGTTTATATCATAGGTTTGAAGAATTCGGTGAGGAAATGCGTTTTTGATTTAGCGGATGTTTTTGTGATTCTATTTGGGTTATGGAAATAAGTAGCTCATCTGTTAAGGGGTGGTCTGGCATGGGTTGGCAACCAAATCGTCACGGTCGTGAATTTGAACCCCCATTGCACCATAAACATCTAGGTACCAACTTTGGCAACAAGGATACCTTAGTCGGCTTAGTTGTGGGGCAAACGAAAGCTCTGTCTCTTAGCCTGAGGGATTTATAGAATTTCTACAAATTACGAAGTAGTTAAATAAAAACGTATTTAATTTTAAAAATAGAGGTCTTCTTCAAAGTAGAGTCAGACTTATGTATGTGTCACCGGAAAATTGCGGACTCCGTAAGATTGTAATAAATCTTTATTAGATTACAATTTCTCGATATATTATGAAAAATCGTTTTGTGTACAATAAACCCCGTCCAAATTCAATAGTTTCCAATATATCAGTGTTTTATTTAAAAATAATAGTTTACAATTTCACGCAATATTTAACAAGCTTACAGCGTTTGCAATTTTCCGGTGACATATGCAATATCTGCCAGTGGCCTCCTACAACTCGATTCCCGCTCCTGGCATTTTTTGTGCTACCAATAACACTACCCTATCCATGGCATTAGCACCATTAATACAATCATCACCAACTGTTACTAGAAATGCGTTTCGTCCAGATGCAGATGCAGGTGCACATGCAGGTTTCCTAAAATTGTCTAGTTTACATCTAGTTAGCCCGTTATTTCCGACTGCTGGGCAAAGGCCTCCGTCTCCCTTTACCACACACGTCAGGCCTCTGCCAATGCGGGCCAGTCATGATCACAAAATCATGATGAATAAAAATTATAAGCCCATTCACCCACTTCCCATACATTACAGTCCCCTGCATCGCACATGTAGCCATTAGGAACATTCCTCTGTCGGTAAACACGGCTTCCGTGCCGGAGCGAGCCGTTCCGAGTGCATTACCGGCACGTGACCGGCATGCAAGAGCCGGCCACCGGCTATTTAGCGTGAGTCTAGACTAGTTGTTGAAGAGTGGAGTCTTTTGTGAAGGAGGTTATTGATGTTCTATGAATGGGATGGCGGAAAGATACATATATTGAGATTTTTATTTTATTTTCAAGATCTTAAGTGGTTACTAGCTGTTGGGATGATTGAGATGCATAGATATGGAAAGGGTCCGAAGTCTGCAGTGTTGCCTTGAAACCTTGGAATAAGGCTCACTGTTGGCAATTCGCAAGGACGATTCCTTAATGTTTGTATCGAAGGGTTTTAGGATTTTTTTTATTGTGAGTAAAATTTAACTAAGAAGAGGAATTCGCTGCCGGAGTAGTTACGTATGTCTAGAGTGAATAAGTTACCTATTTCTAGGCAAGATAGTCGACTAAATTTTCGCTTTTTTTGTAGTTATAAAAAGTAAACATAGGAGTGAAAACGCATAATACAATGACGGAAACATCTTTGAAATGCCTGTATTGTAACGTAAGAAAGACAAGACAACAACGTTTAAAAAATATGTCATCAACAGTGCAGATTGAGCAGATTCGGACGCATGATCGTGCACAAATTAACAATAACAGCGTCTGATTACACATGACACGGCTACTCCTGAGTTGCCGGAACCCATCAGGCTAATGGATGCTGCCCCGCCTCGTCTCCGGGCCTATTAGCGATCATTACAGCCACTAACGACTGGACATCTTCATTACAGCGACTACTGGTTTCTTGGCTTGGTAAAAATGTGTCTCAGTGGTATTAAATGCAGTAAAGTAGCACGCGGGCTCTGAACAATTAGTGTTTTTTATCTGAGGATTTCGGCTAAATTAGTCATTCTAGAGGCTGGACTCGTTTCTCCTTTCTTTTCTAAGACAACAGTTTCGGTTAGTTTCTTTGAAGTTGAGGATGTATTTGTCAAACTCTACTTAACTAAACCTGTACAATTTTGCCACTAAAGTAAGGTTTGACACGTTCTTAACCCATCATTATCAGCCGAAAGACGTCAACTGCTGGACATAGGCCTCCCGCCATTTCTGATCATTGGCAGACGACACCCACGGGAAGTGATGGGATGGTGCTATTCTTTTACGTCCGACACCATATAGGTACACCATACCATTCTAAACTCAAAATACTCAATTCAGAAAACTACCCTTTTTTTCTATGTTGATAGTGATTATCAAAATACCAGAATGTTTTGGATCAAACACGTGAAATTTCTGTGGCGTATTTTAATCCCATACTTTCTGACTATGCGACAACAGTTATCGCCTGATAGAATATGTCAGTGCGGGGCACATTCTCCTGACCACTGTGTTAGTAACCTGATGTTGAGGACCTGTTTCACGATGTCCGAATAGCAACTACTTACTGAATAAATTGAAAAATAGAGCAGAATTTTATTGAAATGATCTGCCAATTTAACGGGACCTTATCTCCTACTTACTTCTTCAGTTTCTACGTCCATTGTTGTCGTCCTTTGTTATACAAAAGCATTGACGACAGAAATCATCTAAAGTATTTGTCCTCGACTAAATCCGCGTTATATTAAGCTTACTCAGAACAAGGTCATGTTTCTCCAAACGCCAGTTTATTGTTACAACGAAGTCTTAATGCTGCCGCTGTCGCCATTGTTTCCAGAACATATTTATAATTAAACTCTTCCGCTAAACTCTGTAAAAAACGATCATAGAAATAAAGGAGGTGTGTCTTGAGAATTAATTAATTAACAAGGGGTAAAGCGGGAAGAGCTGTTCAGGAAAGGTAGCAAAGGAAAATTCTTTTTAATTTTTTGTTGTGTTCCGGGAAGGAGGAAATTCAATCCTTTCACTAAATTCGTGATTCTTAAAATATCAACAATACTTGGCGAGAACCAACTTCAATCAAGAATGAAGAGGTGGACAGTAGCTGAAACGTCATGTTACAAAGACAAACATGACGTTTCAGCTACTGTTGGTAGCTAATTTGACAGTTGGTTAAAGGTAGATACGATATTGAGACCGGCCGTTAGAGACAAGGCTTAAAAGTTTCCGCCAAAAGGTTTTAGGAAAAAAACAGCCCACCAATAGGTACCTCACCACTACCAAAGATTTCTTTGTAAGTAGCTGTAATGAGGATGTCCTTTTGCATGAAGCACTCACTACTCTCATGTATCTATCTTATTAAGACTTATCCACTCCAGTTCTAAGATCCATGTACCAAGTCGAAATAGCGAGTACATTAGGAAGTAAATAAATATAATCCAGTTTCCAAATAAGGTGGTATTAATATATTGTTTTAACTTGATTTATGTTTCGTTGAACAGTAGCATGATAACCCGAGACACGGCGTGAACAATGTCGCGGGTTCGAATGCGACCACTAATCAATATTCGAATTGAATTAACGTCAGTTTACTTGGACTTGATGTAGTCCGTTTAAACATTATTCTTTTAAAAGTATAGCATATTTTAAATGATTTTGGCGCAGTTTTAACCATAGGTTTTTAATAGGTACTTACATAATAATATCAAACTAGCTGTTGCCCGCGACTTAAGAAAGAAAGAAAGAATAAAATTTATTTAGCACAGGTACATGAAACTCGCACGGTATTAGCATTCCCCATGAACGTGGCTATCTTATACAAAAAGATTTTTTTCAAAATCGGTTCAATAGATCCAGAGATTACCCCCTACATACAAACTTTATCTCTTTATAATATTAGTATAATTATCAAGGGCGGTGATTTTGGGCCCTCCATTCGTTCTATACAAAAAGTTTGTGCGGAATCAGGAGCATTTGCCCAACAGTGGGACAAAATGGGCTACATACATAGTTTTAGCCAGTGTAGCCCTCTGCTAAGAACATGATCCTTCTTTCATTCCTCCGTCTTGTAAATCCATCTTCGTCAAAGTCTGCCGCGCTGTTGCCGGACGTTTTGCGGGACGCACTTTGACACGTAATCCATGATGTCCATTACATCCACAATAAATCTCTCATCACCATAAAATCTTAATGTCAAACAAATTGTTTGTTTCTTTCTGTGTACGTTGCCTGTAACATGTGAATTATCCGCGGAACGCTGACAGGTGGCGCCACCTGAGCTATGCAGACTATCTTGAGCATACAGGACAGTGTACAGAGCGACACGAATACGTCAGGTGTCACGTCGCACGCGTCCAGTGTTCACTGTGACGAGTGAGTGGCAACAACAAGAGAATACCTATCGATACTAAGTTAAAACAGCGTTTAATTGCAATGTTCTGCCTAAAAACGTTCGCTTTTAGCGACAAACCTGCCCTTTGTATCACCCTATACTTATAATATTTGCTTCATGTGTCTTTTCTGTAACTTATGGTTTACTTTTTTTTTTATAAGGATGGGAAATCATCAAATGACTTCTTCCGCTCTGGGTGGAGTGGAAGGGCGTGTCACTCTAACTGACTAAAACCCATCCGTGTTCCTTCTAAAGCCCTATGCGTTCCAGGGCCGCGGTGACTTATGGTTTACTTACATCATCTATTTTGTTTTCAACAACACAAGTTCAATAATTCTGTGGTAAGTTTTAACTAATGCAATTAAACCACTTCGTGAGACATTATCAAAAGGTTAATAATAAGTTATTGTACCTAAACAAAATTCATATATTTACGAACAGTTAAACAGAATATAGTTCGCAGTACATTTTCTAAATGCAATGAAATTGGAAATGTGTGAAACGGTCATGTTTGTAAATAAAAATAAATACGCGAACGAGAAAGTGCTCGAATTTTATAGAGTGCATGCACTTTTATTCGAAAAACATGAAGTTATATAAGAAAATAGAGTGGTATCTAAACACACAGTTATCTAGACCAGTGTTCCGCAAACATTTTGTGTTCAAGGTACATCTAGGAAATCGGAAAATTTTGGAGGTACACCATAAATGAAAAATCAATTTTTACGTAAATTTAACCAACATTTATTATTAATCAACAAAACAATATTCATTTATAATCAACAAACTTAAACTTTATATTGCAGAAAAGGTATTTAATGCGAAACATGAGCTTGTTTAATTGAGCATACGAGGTTCAAATTTGGAGTTATCGTTGACAGGGCTGCTCTCATCTCTTCGTCGATCCCTTTTTTTGGTTTTTATTGTGGTAAGAGTTGAAAATCTTAATTCACATATATAGGTCGTTCCAAATGGCAAACGTATTGCAATAGCGTGCTTAAAAGCTGAGGATATTATTTTATTTTACTCATAGCCAAAAGTGTTCTTAATCAGTTTCTGCGGCTGTGTAGGTATTTTTATTCCATCTGTCTAGTAAACTTTAAGAGATCGTATTAGAAGTAGTAGTCGTAGAAGAAGCCGTATTTTTCCGAGGCACACTAACCAATGAGCACGGTACACCAGTGTGCCGCGGCACACACTTTGCGGAACACTGATCTAGGTCACAGCTGGGCACGCCACTATTGCGGCGGTAAGGCCCCTCTTTGAGGAGTGGCTGGAGAGGCGCCACGGCGTCCTCACCTTCCGCCTGACGCAGGTGCTAACCGGACACGGCTGTTTCGGGAGGTACATGTTTCGGATTAAGCGGGAGGACACGCCCGGGTGTCAGCACTGTGAGGATCGCCCGGAGGACACGGTGGAGCATACGGTGGAGGTCTGCTCTGCTTGGGCGGAGCACCGCCGTGTCCTCATCGAGGCGATCGGCGGCGGCGACCTCTCGCGTCCGGCCCTGGTTGAATCCATGGTCCGGAGCGAAGAGGCTTGGGAAGCGGTCACCTCCTTCTGCGAAGCAGTAATGCTAGCGAAGGAGGAGGCGGGCCGCGCGAGGGAAAGGCAAGGCCTTCGCCCCAACCGCCGCAACAGGAGAAGACGCCCCGGGCGTCGGGATTCGCAGGGCGATCCCCGGCCACCGTAGGCGCGGGCCTGCGGACGGCGAGCGTTGGGTGGCTCGCTGTCCGATCACCACCAGGCCCGGGTCGATGGCGCGTTGTGTTTCACGCGCGCCTCAAAGAGATGTCAGCATAGAAGACGGGGCCCACTAGGGCCTGAGCCTGCCAGGGTTGCGGAATTTGTTCGAAAGAGTCACCGCGGCCCTGGAACGCAAAGGGCTTTAGAAGGAACACGGATGGGTTTTAGTCAGTAAAAGTCTGACACGCCTTTCCGCTCAACCCAGAGCTAAGAAGTCATTTGATGATTTCATATCCTTAAAAAAAAAAAAAAAGGTCACAGCAATTTATTTTTTATTTTTTTATCTCGACGCATTGCAAGTTACCATCCCTGCCTTGTTGCTATTCCACCAATTCGCACTTAACGTTTCCAAACGTATTTTATAATGCGCACAGCAAAGGAGTGGAACTCTCTGCCTGCGTCTGTGTTTCCGAAAGCATACAACCCAAATCTCTTCAAAATTAGAGTGAACAGGCTTCTTCTGGGTAAGCTCGCTCCATCGTCGACTTTGTCTCTGTCATCTATGACCTAGACTAGAGTCAAGAGCAAACCCATATTAAATTTAAAAAAAAAAAATTCACCATCGTGCAAACATTCACACAGCCACACAATCTGGCACGAAAAGATTCTGATGCACTCTTCTTTACTTCGCTTTAGCTTGTGCAAACATATCTGATGCGCTACAATACCGTGGCAGCCCCATCAGCGCCCTGAAAGCGTTGTTATATCTACTGTTGTATAATAATTCTAATTTTTTAAATTTAAATTAACGGCTCCATAACCAGAATCAAATTAACCGCCGCCGCCGCGCTCCCCGAGCTCTGCCGAGCTCCCCGACTCCCTCGTGGTCGTAATGAATTTATAGATATGCTGGAGAGATTTACGACGATATCTCGGTAGCAGTACGTCAATTGAGTATTGTTACACTGATTTATACTTGTTTGTTCAGGTTGAGGAAGATTTGGCTGCTTTGTGCTTTGTTAAGAAAGAAAGAGGTTTTTCTTGGTTCCGTACCCTAAGGGTAAGCGGTCACCAACGGAACCGTAATTGTTAGACCATTGAAATCACAGGGTGTGTGGTTTTATTGCTAATCCTTACCAATATATAAATGTGAAAGTAAGTTTGTTTGTTTGTTACCTCTTCTCTGTTCCTGTTCCTATTCTCTTCTCTTGCTCGTAACAACAACTTTTACGATACATAGTTATTACCCTATGAAGATTCATCATCACAGACCACGACAGACAGTGCCTGCCGACCCTCCAAGTAGCAGTTAGGTCGAACACAATGCAGTTACAAGTTATTACTCGCTCGCACTATTAGCCGCGTCTGAAGCGACTTAATTATAGCGCTGTGATGCCATCAGAAGAGCTTGCGGCCGTGCTGTACTATATGCTAAGCGATGCATTTAACTATGGAAGCTAGATTCGATCCTCTCTATAACTCAAAGGTTTGCTGCTCAATTTTGATTTGTACATGAACTTTCTTAATCACTGTAAATAAATATACGTTGTTATGGTGTACAATAAGGAATTCCTTCATTGCAATGCACTACCACCTCCTCGTGTGGGGATTTTTTTTTCCGTGTCTTTAACTCATAAATATGTGTTAATAAATGATTATTACTAATTTAGTTTTTATTTTGCTTAGCATACCACTGCTAACTGCAACGGGAAATGCTCCGGTATTAGGAAGAACTATACCGGTATTTCGGTACCGAAATAAGAGTGATGAGCAATCTTCGGAAGGAGGAACCTAGCTAGAAGGGTTAGGCACCATGCTCTAGTGATTGCATCACATTTCATTCATTAGGGTTTTCGTATGGAACCCTAGAAGTAGTACCTTCTTGTTTACCTCGTCTTCTCGAACCTACCTTCTTCACCCAGTTTCCAAGACAGCCTCGACGATACTTTCCATCTTCAAGCACACGTTTTGTGGAGACTTTTATCCAGCTGTAACTGTATAATTGTGCATACGGCTGCTGGTCTACATAGTTGTTATCTCAATCCAAGAGTGTAGCACACACCTAACCCTCGCGGTGTGATGCTCATTGTGTGGGGAGCACTGAGAGTGGTGGCGCCTCTCACTGCCAACTAGTGACACCCATAGCAGCATGTAGCATACGTTCCAGCATAATGTAGATGGAATTATAGTCTAAAGTTCTGAATTGTATAACAATGTCTTAGTCTAACTATTTCTGAGGCATTAAGCACCATCTTTCCAGTTTTCAGATAAATAATACCCTCATCTTCAGTTTTCCACTGACGGCTTGTAAAAAGATAATTCTGTCAGCGTCTTGATGGGTCTGTCGATATGGCGGGCATACCGTTATCATACGTCCAACCCTTAGCAACTTGCAACCTGACAGGCGCGTTATAGGGTTAAAATCCTTACATTTAACGGTGAAATGGAGGGATTTTCATAAATGGAAATGTTTGGTAGAATCAAAGATCCCCACAACATCGTCGTCAGACGATTGAGAGTGTCGTGTGAATCTGGAGCACAGGTGAGGCAATAGTTCGAATCGATTATGTTACACGGATTTTAGGACACGGCGTAACGTAACAAGGTCGCTGCAAATGGTGCATTACGGCCCGTAACACCTGTCAGTACCCACCACTCTAACATGAAAAAAAGGGATAGTGCCAGTGAACTATTTTTTGTTTTAGTATCTCCGTTTCCAAGTTAAACGATGGGATGTTAGAAAGAGAACCAAAGTGACTACATACATTGAAAGATTCAAAGTAGCAATATTGCATACAAGGAAGATACATATAATGTATGACAGCCAGATCGATAGAGTAAATAAACTCTGCAATGGAACAAAATTGTATTTTACAATTGATGCATTTTTCTTGAATATTTTATCAAAACAAAATCGTATTCTATAAACAGTTTCCACACTCAACATTTTCACAAAATACAACAATAGGAAGTTTTCTTTCTCAGTATTTTACCTGTTAGTGTGATACATAAAACGAGATGTTTCTCCTGAAGGTATTATGTGGGATTTCGTTCTTCTCCTTTCACATTTCAATTTGATGACACTTGTAACGTTACCTACTGAAAGGGATCAATAATGCCCTGACAGACAGGTGATCGGTTTATTATTTCAATGTTATTTACCTGTGTGTACAAATTGGACTGTATAGAATTGGTATGAAATAAGATTAAACGCTTTTTTATAGTCGGTGTCAAAAAAAACCGGACAAGTGCGAGCCAGACTCGCGCACCGAGGGTTCCATTCGAGTCTTGATTTTTGCCGAGTATACATTACCTACAGAAGTTTATAAAATATGAAAGCAAAATAGAGCAGATAAGATTGAAGGACAAACTTAACTTTGTAAGTGGAAAAATGTTCTCCCATACATCTATGTATGCGTCACGGTCAATTCTTCACCCGAAAATATAAGTGTGTAATAGTAAAAAATGATTTTTTACTTTTATGATAAAAAAATAAATTCCCAATTTTCAGACTTTTTCCTGTACTTGTGTACTCTAAGGTCTTCTTGCCAATTTTCATGAATCTAGGTCAACGGGAAGAGAGAGAGTGTCGAAATTTTATATACATTTTTTGCGTCATAAACGGCCGTATTTTTTTACGTTAAGTTAGAAGTTTGATTTATTCACAGCTTCAAGGGACTGTAGATATGAGTATTTGGTTTTAATTTCAACTTGATACCTCCACGCGTTCCCGAGATAAAGGGTCTTGACAGTCAGACGGACAGACAATAAAGTGATCCTGTAAGGGTTCTGTTTCTTCAGTAATTAATTTGATTTTTATGTATATTTATTTTAATTGAAATTTAATGTGAATGTTGTTATGATCTAAAATGGATTGAAATAAATGAATTTGAATTTTTTGAGGTACGGAACCCTAAAAACTAAAAAAATCACACCAGAAACACCATCTTCCAAAATCAAAGTTGTTTTGTACTATGAAGTAGTTATTATTTAGAAGTCGGTTGTCAAGTATTTTTTGTAAAAAGTTTTTTTATTTTTCACTCATTCGAACCTTATTCGAACAAAAAAGAATTTTGCAAATCTACATACATATATATCTTTGTCATATAGGTATGTATATATGTCTGTTCGTCATATATTTTACATATATGACAAAGTTATGCCCGAACATATATATATTATTATAAAAAATAACTTCCGAATTGATAACCTTCTTCTTTTTGGAGTCGGTTAAAAAGTCCGTTTCTTTTAAATGGATCACGCAATGATAAATTCGGTGGAAATCCGGAAAAATAAAGCGGAGTGCCTTTTCTCTGCAGTAGCTTCAGACAATACTATACTACACAACAATATCGATAGGTGTTCGTAACGACAGAGTCGCACGACGGCCGTTACGCGTAACGTCCATTTATGGCCCTATTGTATTCTTGAAGGTGCATTTTTTTTGTCGGATCAGTCGCGAAGAGCGCTTACGCACTACGTCCGATCCGAATCCGATCAGAATCCTTCAAAATACTGTCCGAGAAAACTCGGACTGAACTCGGATATTACAAACTCGGAAAATACAAATCAGATTCATTTCTGGCGACTTCTGGCGTTCCCCAGGGATCTATTCTGGGCCCATTGATGTTTATTATGTACATTAACGATATTTGTAACTGCTTTCAAAATTGCTATTAATTTTTTTTTTTTTAAAAATTCCTATTATACGCTGATGATCTTAAGATATTTAGAACAATAAAAAACACTGTTGATAGCGGCCTTTTGCAGGAAGACCTGAATAGATTATCGGATTATTGTAATGAAAATAAATTGAAACTAAGCATCCCTAAGTGTAAATATATTAACTTTACTAAAAATAAAAAAGTAATAACCTATGATTATTCACTCTGTAATAAGGCCTTAGTTAAAGAAACCTATATATGTGACCTAGGCGTTCTCCTTGATTGCAAACTTCACTTAAATCTACATATAGATAAAGTTACTTCCAAAGCATTTCAAATGTATAATCTTGTCATGAGAGCTACGTCAGATTTTAAACGACCAACCACATATCTTTACTTATTTAATTCTTTAGTTCGCCCCCAAGTTGAATATGCCTGTATGATCTGGGATCCCTATTATATTAAATATGAAATTTCAATAGAGAGAGTTCAGCGTAAGTTCCTCAGTTCAATGCAGTACAAATGTCGTATCGAACGTTTATCTTATAAAAACGCTTTGAACAAGTTTAAATTATTAACATTACGCTCTAGACGATTGTTGCTCCAAGGATTGATGCTCCATGGACTTGTACACAATAAGTTTGATTGCTCTGAATTAATAAGTAAATTATGCTATATTGTTCCTAGAACGGTTACGAGACGAGAGGCGCGCTCTTATCCACTGTTTGCTACAACTCACTGTCGTACAAATGCAGGAGAGAGAGCGCCGCTCCATAGATTGGCTCAAGCCTACAATAACAATTTTAATGATATCGATGTATTTGCCCTATCTAAACATAAATTTAAAAAACAAATTATTAAGCGCCTTGCTCAAAATTCCTAACTATTATGTACCTATTATTTAATTATTTATTTTAAGACTAGACAATTAGATTTTAAGTTAGCGAATAATTGTATTGTTGTTTTGATCTTATTTAGTTTTACCAAAACTGTATCTTATTTAACTTTGTAACATGTGGAAACGTAGTGGATTGTACATTTACATATAGCATACTATGTTTTTTTAGATATAATATACAATGTACGATTGTTTGTTTTCCCAAATAAAATAAAATAAAAAATATTGCTTACGCACTACCTCCGATCCAAATAAGTGATTGAGACGACATTTTACGCGGAGCCGCTACAGAGCGTTCACGTCACTATATTATATTACTCTTTGGTCCATGCATTCCTTGTCGATATTGTGAATTGTGTGAAGATATGTGCACATTGTTCTACAACTACACCGGACCGTCTTTTCACGGTTACTGATCGGGTTCGGATCGGACGTTGTGCATAAGCCCTCTTACAGCCCTTCTACCTTAGTACACTTAATGTTAGAAGTGCATAGCGCATCCTAGAGGAACTCTCCCTTTCCCGCAAAGGCGCGAATGTTCTTACTAATTGTTTCAGCTTCAGTCCCGCAACTCCACAAGCGAGTAGTTACTGAGTTTAGTAAAGTGCGATCAAACTTGGCTAACACTACAACTAACTATATTATTACTTGTGCTCGTCCAATAAATTACTTTGTGACTTGGACGTTACTTGGTTTCACTTCGGAAGTAGATTGTAACTCCTTTGGAACACCATTTTATCAAGAAGTGAAATTTCTGCCCTTTTTAACCGACTTCCTAAAAAGGAGGAGGTCCATAATTCGGTGAGTTTTTTTTTTGTTTTTAGGGTTCCATACCCAAAGGGTAAAACGTGACCCTATTACTAAGACTCCGCTGTCCGTCCGTCTGTCCGTCTGTCACCAGGCTGTATCTCATGAACCGTGATAGTTAGTTGAAATTTTCACAGATGATGGTGTTTAATTATTTCAACTTAGGTACGTCAATGAAAACTTACAGGTAAATCGATTCCTTCCAAGATTTCAATTGCCATTTGCGCTCTACCGGACACTTTTTTTAGGAAAAGAACGACTAATAGCAGTCGTAATAGAAATAGACTATCGCGTATATTGTTTCATAAAAAAAAATCTGCTTTCTGAACTACTTTCAGCTTCAGCATGCACTTTAGACCTAAAGAACTCCACAGACGTCAACTGGACACGAGAAAAATCAATTTCAGCGCTCAGTCAAACAAGTTTCACACAAGATTTTATGAAGTGACTTAGAAGCTTCTTAATTAAGACCATCTAGGAACGAATCAAACACGTTAATTGTAGCCAGTAACTGTCACTTTACTGTGTGTAAATAGATCCATCTCAACGAGTCACACAATCAAGCTGTGACAATCACAATTGACCAGGAGGAACTGTATCACATTGTACACACACTAGACAGCCTAGACGCGACAAGTGACCGACTTACACAATTAACACAAATGCATCGTCGCACGTGCATAATTGTGCACATTACAGTTGTCCATTCTCATAACTTAGTAGAAAATTGATTTGGCTGGTTGCTTGGAACACATTTTCTAGACAGTTTTCTTACAGTGTAATTTGATGTCCACTGGCATCAATCCTCATGCCGTGTGTCAAATGGTTCCTTGCTCATACAGGAATATTAAGGGATTTTGAAGAAAGACTAGTATAGGTTAGGAGACTCTGAAATATAGTACTGCAACGACGACTTCGAGCAGATTTACTGGACCCCACTGTCCACATAGGTACATAGATATGTGTACCTTTCTTTCCATCTGCCTTTTTGAGTGCTGTAAACCGAATTTCACCAAAAATAACCACCATATTGTATTGATAGCCCGTAATATCCTTTTAACGAGCTCAGTACTGATTCATCCCTCGTCGTACTTACACTTGCAATAAAACTGTTTTTGGGAACACAGTGACACACCGTATCGTAAAGAAGACGCCGTAAACATTCTAATAATTGCTGCTTACGTCAATACGATGGATGGTGTGCAAGATGATATGGCTAGTGAGGAGGAGACTATTGAGAAGACGGTAAATAGATTTATTTGGGAGAAGACCTCAATCTGTCCAGCCTTTTCTCAACTATATTAGAGTTGACTTCAAGTCTATCCGGATGCAGCTGGATACCAGAACTTATTTTACACCACACCTCTAGGCAAGACTGGTCAACAGGTCTAGGATATGGACAGGATGATAGTTCCGATGGTGACGACAACATTAATCTGGATCTTTGTTGTCTTGAAAATAAATGATTATTATATGACTGACTCGTTTACCTTGTGAAATAGTAAGATTTATTAGTTATTTATTTACAAGCCGTAGCGCGGGTCGCGTTGTGCGGCACGCGAATCTTAACGACATCATCCGACGAGCTCTTGTTACCGTCGGCGTTCCGGCTATGTTAGAACCCTAGGGGGGCTACTCTCTAAACCTGTCTCCTGTCCTGTAGTCTGTAATTTTTGGCTTAGTTGCAGGCGTATTCTACTCGTCCCATCTTCCTAGCTCTTCATGCTGTGCTGGCGTTGCCGCTGCGGCTGCAGAGAACCTCAAGCGAAGCGGCGGAAATATAATAACCTTGTTGGTAGTTATATTTTCGAGCCGTTTAGGCATGAAACTCTCGGGTCTTGGGGTCCGAGTGCACATAACTTATTTAAAGATCTCTCAAGGCGCTTAGTTGACATTTCACGTGACCCAAGGGCTGGCTTTTACCTTGGTCAAAGAATAAGCATTGCCATACAACGTGGCAATGCCGCCAGTCTTTTAGGTACACTTCCAGTCGACAGCTATGCGAATGAAATTTTTGACGCCTTATTTTAGGGTTTATTTAGTACGGAGTTTTTATTTTTATTTCTAGTGTAGGTAGACCTATAGTTAGTCAAGTATTTATTCAAACAAATATTCCTATTAATGAATATAACAATGTGATTTCATAATGTATAGTAACTAAACTTCGACCTATTAAGTCAACCACGTTACAATACTAACTAAATCAATATTGTAGATAAGGCAGATATTTAAATAATTCAAACTCAGCCCAGTTCAGGCTCGTTCAGTTCAACAATCGTATTAGGTATATTATCTGGCGTTTGAATAAGACATTAAACTATTACAACGACCTAATTCTACGGGACATAGTTAACTTAAGTAAACTTATCTGTTAAATCTAAGTAATCTAAGTAAAGGTGACTCAGCATTCATGTTGGTCTTAACGCTTTAGGTAGATACTGTTGCTAAGGCAAGGTGTGCAGGTCATAAGAAGTCTTAATTGCAATGTGAATTCAATCAGATTACATTACATTTGTGTTGCGTTGACTGTTTTACATACAAATCAGCAGTGCGATTCTGTAAACATGTCGAAGTGTGGCTTGGGTGAAGTGATCGCGAGGTGAGCTGTCAATCTATATAATCAAGATGGAATGACAGCTCACTTCGTGATCATGTGACAACACCTGCAATACCTACTGTAAAGGTTCGTCTAAATCCGTTCTGTACGGTTTGCGAGAAAGAGTAATAAACATTCATCCATCTATGCTCCCAAACATTCACATAAATAATATTAAAGTAGAAAGTAGGATGATGAAAAACATCTAAAATATCTCACCAATGAGATTGTAAAGGACTGTCCCAATTCCAACCAAACGTACCGAAGCAAAGTACCATTCTGATGAAATTTCACGCAGTTTACCAAACCCAAGTCTTCCACCACATTCATCCCACTCCCAAAGCTATCACAATAAAACCGCCTTTAAAATAACATAATACACACAACTTACACACCAGTACAAGTGACAACACTACACTACTACAGCACAGTGGTGACAAACGAAAAGTTCCGGGAAGCGCAGGGCGCGGTGCCAGTCGATCCTGCCAGTCACCTAGCTATAAACCGTTTGTAGTGACAGCTGAGATTTAACTGACGAGTCAACGGGGATTATCGAGGATTTAGCTGCTGGCTGCTGACGCTGGGTGGTTACCTAGAACTCCTAGAACTGTTGTGTCTAAGATTCAGGTTGAGCGATTTCATTGGCAACGGAGATTGGAATATAGAGACATCTTTGTCCTGTTTTTAATCTATTTCTGCTCGTGATTCCCGCCCCCCGGGCGAAACGTAATAATGGATAAAGCACTTGTTAGCTTACCTACGGTTGTTAGTGAAAGAAGGCTTATATCTAATGTTCAAATATTATATGTATTGTGTAGAGCAAGCAAAGCCGATATCGACTATTCTGCCAATGTCTAAAGTAAATTGGAAAGGCAAGTGTGCATATTATTAATAATGTTCTTATAACAGATCCGGACCTAGGATATAATGCGAACTGAAATGCCAAATACCAATCATTATTTATCTTTATCGTGTGCCACAAACTTCTTAAATCTAGACAGGCCGGTTGACAATCTCTACTGTTTGTTTTTTTAAGGATGGGATATCATCAAATGCCTCCTCCAATAATCATCAAGTGGCTCTACGGTCTCAAACCACATAGAAATCACAGCGCCACGAACATTCAAAGGTGAAGTTTTTGCAAACCTTCACGACAGTGGCTCTAATGCTTTCTACTAAATGCGCAATTGAGATTGTAAGATGAGTTACATTTCAAATAAAACCTCCATCGATCTATTACAGCATGATATAAACGTCGGTATCACTTCAATCACAGATCAATCAATGCAAATGGCCGCCGATAGCCCGGCGATCGGCTATCACTCATGATCTGCGATTGATTTGTCAGCCGGACGGACAGACGAGGAAATACAGACGTGGACCGTCGATATTGATGTGGAGAAACAAAAGTGGCACACAATATTATACAATTGTAAGTTGAATGACCATAGAGCTACGAATACTAGGCATGTTTTCTGTGGCACATAATTTATCGATTGCCTGTTTTTTGAAGTGATAACTTCTTATGGGAGAAACCGCTTCGTAACGTAACGCGTTACGGTGCCAGTCTGTCTGGCTTCCCTTTCTCTCACGCATACGGCAGCGGTAGGCAGGCTCTTCCTCTCTCACTCTAACCCACAGCGCTAGTCGTATTTTGGACAGACGCTTCCCATATCAAATAGTTCTTAGATTAGTTTAAGTTATCACTTCTGTCGGGCGTTCCGAGACGCACACATTTTTTTTCTTGAAAAACAATGTTGTTGTGTCAATGCGACAGTCAAGCAATATGAACAGAACACGCCGACACCTGTTTTGTATTCTGTAGCGGATGGCTGGTTAAGAATTGATTGAAGGACCAGTAGTGAACTGCACTGAGACTGCTCTGTAGGTACCTAAGATAGGACGGTTTGAAAGGCTGAAGACGGTGCACTGAACTTATACTACGACTAACCTCTGAAGTGGGCTTCTCGGGCTCGTTCTCTCTTTTCCAGCACTTCTCCTCAGCTTCCAGTCTTGACACAGTAGTTCACTAGGCTATGTTAATTCTTGTGGCTTGAACAGCAGAATGTGGCGAGAATCGCACTGCAGTTATCATCGTTTTCTTCCAGTGTGCCAACTTGATTATTTTTTTAAAGCACCCATGTGATTAATTTGGTTATTATAGCATTAGGTATATTTTCTACCACCTTTTAAACGGAGTTCAAACCACAAACTGAATTAGGTTTCATAAAAAGGACAACTACATACGAATTCAGAAATAGAAGGCTAGCCAGAAGATCAAAAATGGTGGTACCTAATGCTTTAAAAATGTTGAACTTAAGTGTAAGACAATCCAACAGAGCACTCGTCGCATCGTTTACCCACCAAGACGTTAAAAATTAATTCTAATTTCCCTCCTCAAATTACTTCCTTCAAATGCATTTAACAGAAAAACCCGTAGCGTTACGTCTCGGGCTCTCGAGTCTCGGTACAGCCGTACAAAATGGCGGCGCGTCTAAGCGATTGGCGACGCTGCGCGGGCGCTGATGACTCCGCGGTACGGGACCACCCGCGGACCATACATAGATCTGTACCAACAGCTTGCGGAACCTTTGATTTGATTTGATTTTAATTATGTTGAAGTTGATAGTCGAGCTGGTAGTGCGTGGAGGGGGCAATTTGGTAGTGAAGGGCTCGCTTCGTGGTATTCACTTACTATCAGAATGCTCAGCTTGCACCTTATTTTGAGGGATTAACCTAAATCGTACCCCTTAGGTACAGTGCGCTTCATGGAATACTTGCTTTGAGAATGGTTACTAAGTGGCAGACTAACGTGGCGATAACTGGTCCCAACTCATATAACTTAGGTACTTCTAAGGATCCATCAGCGCGCATTAGAAATAACTTGATCGAAAATCTGCTAATTTTTCTCTCTTAAATCAAAGTTAATTTATAAAAAAAAAAAAAAAAATTATTACGTCTGTTTGACTAAATATTTCAATCTAATAAATTACCTACTCCCGAATCCGACAAAATTAAAACCAAAATTGTTTACCGTGAGAAATCGTTTACACAGTCGGCCACGCAAATGTACCACCTAATATATCAAAGTTGACATTTCAACAAAATTAATTCCCGCCCCTTCGGATAGCAAACAAACGCATCTCGTTATAACTATCCCTCATCGTTGAGGGTGGCAGAGAGAGCTAAGTCCCTGAAAAATGTCAGCAATATTTTAGGACGACATGCCGAGGAGCAGAGGGTGAAGGGTCACAAACAGGATTAAACAAGTTCCGATCTAATTTTCAAATACGCATCTTTTCCGTGCCAACGCAGTTACGAAAACTGCACAACTTTAATGGGTTCATTGGTAATTCAATTATAAATTGTTTCGTTAATCCGCAGTCGGAGAAGCAAACTTGCCGAATAAACTTGGATTTCGTTACATTTAAGCAGATTGAAAATTTGCAACTAAATGTTGTTAACTTTATGGTATTTCCCATTGTGTTTCTTGCACGGGCATGCAAATTTATTATTTTTAGTTAAAAGTAGATAGCCCTATTATCCTGTCCGCCACTTCACAATTTCAAACATTTTTGGCTGCTAACTTTGCGCGTCAAACAAATGTAGTATCCTAATTCCTAATTTATATAATTTTCGGTTCATGAGGAACCCACGGCCTGGATCTCTATTAAACAATGTTCGACTAAAATCTAATTGAATATTTCTTTATAGACATAGTAGTCTACATATTTGATCTATCTCTTGAATACATACTGCGGCGAAATGAAATTCTTATTTTCTTCCTAAAGAAGAAATCGAATCGTCTCGTCAAATCAAAACAAAATATTTACCCATCGACGAGCCCACTGTGTTCCCCACTTACGGGTAATAATAAAATAATAATAATAATGCGCCGGTGTGAGGGCGGCGGCGGCGCCGCGTGCCACGCTATGCTACCAGCAAATCCAATTTTTAATAAACTCTCTCTCTTAGCCGAAGAAGGGAAACCATGCTTGTGGGGAAACGTGGACATTGCGGCATTTTCAATCAAATATTGCAATACGAAACGTTGCAGTTGAGTTCAATCTTCAAAACTCTAGGCGGTTCTCTCTCTCTCTCTCTAGACTCAGCTCTTTTAGCTGTGGTTTGAGGCTCCCATTTTTGCGTTTACTAAGAAATAAATATGTAAGTACCCGTTTGTTTATGAGTTTAAAAACTAAATTTGAGGTGTGAAGCTGAAGCGTTAACATAACTAAGCAGTTCACAAACTCTCAGGCCGTAAAACATAAAAATACGTCGGTACCTAGTTTTCCTTTTTCCAGTTTTATGTTTAATTTTTTTGTCTCAGTATGTATGAAATTAAAAGTCAATTAGTTCCTGCTTATTCATTTTCTTGAGGCTGTAGGTCTGATCTAATGTGGTAAAATATTAAGTTACTATTTTATAGCTGTGGAAATGGAAAACTTCACTATTCATTCGTTCGTAAGTGTTTTTAGCGTTTTGTCTCCATATAGAAGAAAATTGTTGTGATTTTTTTATGTAAAGGACTGTCGAAAACAAACACTATGTATACTCTATGGTCGAAAACCACTGACTATCCCTTTGAATCCAAACGCACAGTCACCCCAATTCCCCCCTAACCAAAGCGAAGAGAAGAGACACTGTTTATATTACTAGTGGATTATTCGCATCGCAGCAGACAACTATTTTTTGCGTTCTCCCCACAGACGTGGAGCAAAGACAATAACTATTCAGCCTCTGCCCTCTGAGGTCATGGAGTTCATTACTGAGACGGTTGTATGGGGAAATAGTCGTTGATGAGTGAAGACGTATCGTCTTACACTGAAAATGAAAGGGGGAAAACCGTGTAAATGTGTAATTAACTTCCTCAATATCTTCACACGTTTACGTTAGCTTCCTGAAGAATCGCTTAATAAGAAGTCACCACATTTTCATGGAAAGGCTTCGGTTGTCCGAACAGAATACGACCTACATCAAAATAATCTCTATAATATTTTTTTTCCCGCATTTATTAGTGTTGCCATTAAAACAATACCTACCTAAACTAAGGTAGATAAAGTAGCAGAAGTCATTCATGGATATAACATTCCAAAACTGTGGTTTCTTAAAAACAATCCAAAAACTGTGTTATTACATCATGCATATTGGCTAACGTGGCGCATGTCACGGCGAAATGAAGTGAAATAAAATTCCTGCAGCAGCCGCGAGACGTCGGCTGACGACTAGGGAAGCTGGAGTGTCGATAATAGGTATCGCGAAGACGTTCATAAAATTTAGCGTCTTTATCCACGTTTGGTTGGGATTAAGGTAGGCGCTTTAGAAAACTTTATTACGTAGGTACACCCTGCGAAAAGGGTGGGGGAAAAATTCTTAGAAGGGGAGATTCTACAGTCCCTGATTCTGTGCAGAAGAGGTGACACTAATTCAGCCATTTTAATAACTAAAACCAATTATTAAAATGAACGCCATTTCTATTTAAACTTCAATTGAATAAGTTATCCCTTGGCTTGACTTGCTACTACCTCCTAACTAGTACTACCTACTACTACTACTACTACTACCTACTACTACTACCTACTACTACTACTGCTACTACTACTACTGCTACTACTACTACTACCACTAATACTACTACTACTACTACTACTACTACTACTAGTCTACCAACAGTGACACGGCACTGGGTTGCATTCAAAATTATGTAACTGCTTAGGTACAGACGCCACATCAAGCTACAACAATCTGTCAAATTTCTTTAACGGATTTTCAACTTTACCGTTAACGCATTAGTTTCAAGGTTGATTGGGAAAAGGGGAATGCCGATTTTAGGCCTTGCGATGCCCAAGAAATTTAATTTAGTAAAAAAAAAATATGTAAATTTTACGTAATTAACTCTTCTATTCACGATGCGATACAAGTCAGTAACATTTTTTAATAAATATTGAAACGATACAACGAAATAAACAGACATTTGCTAGGTTGCCAATTTAAAATCCGGGAAAAAATAAAGATTTGTTGCAAAACATTAATTTGACATTTACACATATTGCACTTTATTTATTTGTCCTTTTGTTTATAGAAGTCCCAGTGCATTCGATGTTACTTGTGGGCACTCAGGGCCTAAATCACTATGGCGGCTTGGCATCCCCCTTTTACAGTTTTGGGTAGCTTGATGTGCTGGCGTCTGTAAGTACCTAAATTACAGATACTATCGATATTCATGCTGCACATCACTAAACACAGACGTACATCGACATTAATCTCAGCACACGCGAAATGCACATGTTTTTACTTTTTATTTGCGAGAAATGTTCCCGTCTTTAGAACGCTCGCTGGCACGAGACAAATTTTAACGGATTTTTTAACTTACTACAGTAATTCTGACCCCAAAGTAATTACGAGATAACGAAATAAATGGCGCACCGACATTTTAAAACAACGGGATTTGCATATTCCGACTTGAAATCTCAGAACGTGTGACAAGTTTATTTAATTCGGAATAAAATTAAGTCTTCTGTCACGGAAGATTAATGATTTGTTTATCGAAAGTTATTCGATCAATCAATTGGGTGAGTAACTGTTTTTCGAACCGATTTTGTAAAAGGTTTTGCGTTCTACAAATTTTTATGGCACTTATTATAATTACGTAGGTAAGTAGCTAGGTACCTTGGTAGAGTGCAGTAGGGAGATAGAGATCAACTGATATCCGTAAAACATTGGTAAAATAACCCTGCTTCTGGCGCAGTCGGGTAACAAGTATCTATTTGTTTGTTAGTTGGTGCAGCCACTTAAATAAAAACCGACCAAGTACGTGTCGGACCACGCACAGTGTAGGGTCCGTAGTTACCCGTCTCCTAAACCATGCCAGAAAAATAGTTAAAGTCGGTACTTAAAAATTATGTTACTACTAGCGCCATCTAGTATCGAGTAGCAGAACTAGTAGAGTCAAGTACCTTCTAGACATTTCTTTGCCAGAACATTCTACACTTCTCGGTATCTGGTCAGTCGGCAGCGGTAGTTACGAGTACTTTCCAGATGTTTCGAGAATGGAAGTTTCTAGAATAAACTGACCTATAAAAGGAGCGCGTATTCCGCGACCGAGTCAGTATTGGATTTGCGATACAAGCGAAAACTTCGGAAGCGATCTTCAAGTGCGAGTGAAGTGATCAGTGGTGAACTTGTGTTTAATAATTACTGAGTTTAAAGTTGTAATTAGTGTTTTTAAATTAAAGTGTCATTTTGGTTATTTAATCGGCTGTTTTTATTGTCACGAACCCCAAGCTCGTAACAATATGAATATTACACTTAACGAAAAAAAAAGCCACGGCGCTTACTTAGATATTATTATTACGTTATGACTACCTATAATATTTACGGAACAATTTAGCACGCCCGCCATTTTCAGTATTGCCAGCGAGAGAACCCAAATTACCCCTATTACTGTCTGCCGCCCAGTCTGAATTTGCATACTTAGATTTAGTTAATCTGATCCATGGTTATCTCCAGTTTAACAACGGAAGAGTCATTTAATTGTTATAATTATCGCAACCTTTACTGCCATTTTTAATTGTCCGTTTTAATTATGGGCCTCTTAAACGTCAAGTGTCGGGAAATTGCTTGAGATTTCCCTTTAGATGAAGCTGGCCTAATGGACGTTCGGTGCTGATTAAGGAATATCAATTAATCTTGCAGAATTGATGTTATTCTAAAATCAAGATACAGAACATTGACCCCTTTCATCATAAATGGTGTAGGTACCTAGTTATAAATAAATGAACCATAAAAACTTGATTGAAAATAATAACGCCTGTCTACCATCTTACTTACCAGCAATTGCTATCCGGAAACATGAAGGCGTGAATGAATCTCAAAGGATCAAATCAGAGCACCCAAGCATATACGAACTACCCTAATTTAAGGCGCTCTACATCAGGCTCAGCACATTCAAATCAGCAACAAAAGGCGGCTCCCAACTTAATTCTACGTTTTATTCGTAAGTCGCATCACTGCGATAACGAGTTGGCACGGTGCTTAATGTGTCAGTGTAGCGCGGCAGTGGGCCAGCGGATAACTCCTGTTAGTTATGTCCTCCACTTGGCTCGGGGCTCCGGGCTCCGGGCTCCAGCCAGCGTTAGATTGCAGCTTACGTAAGCCAGCAGATTAAAGCTGCATGTTTTTATTTGGAATAATTATTATATTTAATGAAATGCGTTTTAATTTTAATCTTGAAATAATATCTGCCAAACTGCAAAGCAGCTTGTCGGCTGTACCTAGGCTCTTCTGGATTTCTCACGAGCTCATAGTAGAAATATAAATGTTTAAACAAAATCTAAGTTTAATCTAAATCGGCTAAAGGTTAAATAAGAGTAAGCTAAATGGCTGTTCAAGCAAAACCTTCTTACATGGATACAGCGTAGTTGCCCACACAACCACAGCTTACATATACAACATAGGTACATCATACAACTACATAGGTATTATTAACATAGACAGGTAGTGTTTTATCAAAACTTTTTTGAAGGTAGTTTCTATTTTTGGTTCGATAGATTACTCCTTTTATAATTTGCTGGTTTGCGAAAAAATTGTGAGTTGATTTTTGAGTGGTTCGGAATAAGCCTGCCTAGCTCTGCCTTTCCCAACTCTTTTGAGTGTAGCTTCCAGTCAAACCCAGTAACTCGGTAATACGATAAGTACCTACCATCGAATTTTAATAATAACAATATAGATATGTAAACTTAATAATAATAAATAAATGAAATTCTATTCTATTGGCAATAATAAGTAAATGACATTCTATTCTATTGATAATAATAAATGAATGACATTATTTTCTTAAATAAATGACATTCTATTCTACTGATATCTAATAATAAATAAATAATATACTTTTCTAATAATACCTGATAAAAAATGCTAATATCAATGCAGATAATAATGATTAATATGTATAAAATATTTAATAATAGATACAAGATGAACAGGAAACAATTAAACATACATTTTACAAGAAAAGTTAACAAAACGCTCTTCCTCTCTCCTAATTAATTATTTTAAGTTTTGCTGTGCCCTACGGGGTCCATAAATTGTTTCTATTTATTAATTCTACCACCTGTTTATGTGTACATTATGGATTGCAATTAACTATTCGAGATTTGAGATTTGAGATCGACAATACTGGTGTTATAGTCGAAAATTATCAAATGACACCCGGACCAACGGTTTAACGTGCTTTCCGAGGCATGGAGTAAGTACATAAATAAATTCGGTAAGTAATGGATGGTCACCCGTCCACTGCCCGACCTCGGCAAGCATAGCTTAGGTATCCTTGAAGTTCGACCCGAGCGTATTTTATTATTTACGTGCTCCTTCTTTGGGTGATTCGGAATTATAACCATAAATCCGAAAATATTTTGTCTCCATCGACATCGAATTATAATTTCGGACCGATCCCTCTCGCGGCGAGGAGGCCTGTCTCAGCAGTGAGAACAATAAAGACCAGTTTTGTTTACGACAATATTGAGAAACAGGCTCGCCCCATGAACATACCTAATTATAAGAAAAATAGGTTCAGCCAGCGACTTCGTCCGCATGAGTCGCAAATCATCCCTAGGGAACGTATTCCTGGAATAAAAAGTATCTTATGTTGTTCCCCAAGGTCTAATCCATCTCTATAAAATTGGTTCAGCGGTTTAAGCATAAAAACGGTAGAGTTCCTTTCGCATCATATCCTGTTATTATAAATGCGAAAATGAGCTTGTTGTTTTTAAGTTCTCACGCCTAAATCGCCGAACCGATTTTGATGTAGCTTAGTACAAAAACATAGATGGTGAGATTACAAGACTGGCCTGTTGGTCGAGTGGTTAGTGACCCTTACTGCTAAACCGGAGGTCGTGGGTTCGATTCCCACCCAGGACAAATCTTTGTGTGACACATGATCATTTAATTTTGTTCTGTGTCTGGGTGTAATCTGTCTATAATATGTATGTATTTAGAAATATATAAGTATGTTTATCAGTTGTCTGGTTGCTATAGCACAGGCTCCGCCTAGTTTGGGATCGGATGACCGTGTGTGAGTTGTCCCAAGATATTATATTATATATATTATAAGCTACTCTTAAGGCGAGCATAGGCGCTGGGCTCGGGGAAAAGCTTCATAATAATACTAGCATGGACGTACGCATCTGAAGTGTGTAGCCCAGCCCATGCCAAGGTGTGAACTTTTTTTTGTATTTGTATGAACTTGTACTTGATTATTGACTGTCCCTACTACATGGGACTAACCGACTAAATATATAGAGTACCTAACTGGCGAAACGGGACGAAAGTGCTATAAGTACACCTCTGCCTAACCCTTCCGGAATTACAGGCGCGATGTTTGCAATGTGTACTTCGTTCTTATTGAGAATCTGGAACAAAATATGTCCCTCTGTTGTGCTTTGTGTTGTTGCCAGTACCCTACTCTCGACGGTAGAAACAAGAAATAATACGCTACATTTTTATTTAAAACTTTTGTATAATTACTATTATTGTACAATAATCGCGACATACCACACATACACACAACATAGCCAATATAACGTAACTTAACTCAATCTTAGGCAGCCTCGGTTTCAACAGAAAATGGAATAACAAAGTGAAGGCACAGTTTGTTCTGACGTCCTTAGCCAGTCGTGCAAGTTTGCCTTAAGAAATCCTCAGAAGCCAAAAAGCTGAGATCAGACTAATCTTAGTGCCTTAATACACTGGTAATTTGAGGTTTTGCTTGAGTATTAAATACATACGAGCTCTCTCTGCTCTCTCAAAAGTGGGATTGATAGATTTGGTGGTATGGTTACAACGCTAGTCATACTCACAGTGGGCCAATTTTATAATTTTCTTACGCCACGGTCTAGCTAAGCTAATGAAGACTAAGGTACTTGCTAGTTATTGTTAAGGCACTTTCCCCGAGACTGCCTCTCCAAAAGAAACTAAAAACAAATGATTAAATCTACACAAACTAATACCATTAATTAAATTAACATAATTATTATCATTCATGCTAATATTTTTACTAAAAATGCGTAAAGTCCCAATAACGGAACATGATCATTATCAATACTTTCATTAAAACAGGTAAAAAAAAAAAGAAGTGTAGTGGAATAGTGATTCCTAAGTTTATATGGCAAAAAGTTCCTTTGGTTTGTCTTTACATACGAAATTTATTATCAGATCGTTAAAAAAAATCAAAAATGAAAAACTAAAAAACTACTAGTAATTAAAATAACAGTTTCGGCCCCTTCCTGAGCACAATCACCAACCTAAGGCTAAAAGTGGTAGGTACTTCAATTACAACTACTGTATAATTATATTAATTATGGCAACACCTATCTAATTTCCCTGCCTAAGTGTGAAATACGCCACTGTTTATCAATGTCGCCCAAAACAATTCACTATGAATGGCTATAAAGATATTTTTTTATAGTTCATTCATGACAACGCGTGTACCAAAGAATTGAAGCTATCCAAGTCGGATAGCGCCATCTTTTTCTAATCATCATTCTGCTTCATGGTACCGACGTATAGTTATGCCATTTATCTAAAAGGTTACAAGACTCATTGGTTAGTCCACCATTGAGAAACGCAAACAAAATTGAGAACCTTTTTGTTACATATTTTTAAAGTGTGCTGTTCAATTGGAAACAGCTTCAGTGCCCTGTTTCAGTTCTATGCTTGCACCCCACTCTTCCGTCTCCTAGTGGATCGCTTGGTGCTCTCTACTGGCACGTTGTCTTCTGACTCATGCAGCACCTTCTTGCGCGAAGACCTTCTCGGAGTGGCAGCATCGCAGTCTCCATCTAACGTCGCGTTCATACTCTTGCGTCGGCTCCTCGTCACCACTGGAGACCTATCTTCAGCATCCTGTCTGACCAACTTGGACTTCCTTCTAGAATTTTCTTTATTCTCCACCTTTTCGAGGTCTAAGGAAGAAATCCCGCTATCAGTCTGTAGCTCGTCAGCTCTCTGTTCGTTTATTTCGCTGTCTGCTGTGCGGTAGGATACGTCTTGTATGTCAGCGTCAGAGCGGTTGAAAAGGACCATTTTGATCGATTTCCTGGTGGATTTCTTTTCAGTATTGGTGCCCTTGAGTATGCTGCGGCCCGGAGTCGCGTATAGGTTAATCGGAGTCATTGCAATTGGCGTTTGCTGTGGAAAATATTGTGTTTTATTGGGATGTTACTATGGAATACACTTAGTTGGTGCTATAACTTGTTGTATACACTTACGGGCAGCAGAGAGAATCCGTCACACTCTATATTCTTGCCGAATACTGAAGCACGCAGCATCGCAAACGATGACTGAAATGCAATTAGTAGAATTAGTTTTACAAAACAACTCACAACTTACCACAAACTAAATAGGAGTCTCTCTCTACAATAGTATATTACTAGGAATTTTATTTTGACAGCTATATCATGATCGCATTACAGTACTGCCTTACAGATTTGTTAGTTAATGAACTGCAATAAGTACCAAAACCGTTCGTTAGTTCCGTTCGTAGGCCCACATTCTCGTTTCACTGAACATATTTAGCTATAAAATGTTTGGATTTGTTTACCTTGTTAGCCGAAGCCTTCTTGGCCTCGCTGGACAGCACAGCCTTCAGCAGACTGCTGGTGGAGCGGGGCGAGCGCGCGGGCGAGGCCGCGCAGGCCGGGGAGCGCACGGGAGAGCTGACGCTGAAGAAGCCAGCCTCGAATGTCTTGCTGTCTGTGGGCGGCTGCAGGCTGCCGGGGGTGCTCTCTTGCTCTTTCTTGGCTTTTCTTGCGGCTACAAGTTAAAAAAAAATTCAAGCATATCCCTCAAAAATATTTTTTTTACATGACAATTTTGGCCTCATCAAGTCTGAATTTTCCAATCAAATGAGTCGGTTATGATAGTGTCTTTTCTCATATCCTCACCAGCAATCATATCCCTCAGCCGGCTAGGCCCACCAGCAGGCTTAGGAGCCTTCTTCACAATCACGGTGGGTCGCACCACTTTCTTCTTCACCTCGACTGGTTGCTCCTCCACCCAGCCACGTTGACGCAACTCCTCCAGCTTTTTGAACCTCATGTCGACATTCTCTACCTAGAAACAAGTTTTTGTTCGTTATTTGGGCGCTTGAGGTAACGCGGGAAGCAGATACTCTTCCCGATTGAAAGTCTTGGGTGAAACCTTTGCACAAGAAAGTAGGACAGGATCGTGCATGGATAGCAAAAAATATGGCTCATACTGACTAAAACCCATCCGTGTTCCTTCTAAAGCCCTTTGCGTTCCAGGGCCGCGGTGACTCTTTCGAACAAATTCCTGTACCCTGGCAGGCTCTGGCCCTAGCGGGCCCCGTCTTCTATGTTGACATCTCTTTGAGGCGCGCGTGGAACACAACGCGCCATCGACCCGGGCACTCGGACGGTGATCTACCCACCAATGTATGCTCTCGCCCCGCACAGTAGGCTGGTCCGGCCGCCCAGGGCGCCTGCTTCTGTTGCATTACTGCTTCCCATACCCTCTCGCTGCGGAGCATTGATCGCTCCACTAGTGACGCAGCCACTCGGGGATACAGGCGTGATATATGTTATTACCTGCATGAACACCATGTCCCAGAAGCCGTGCAGGTCGGCGGGCGTGACGAGCGCGGTGCCGGGCTCGGGGCGCGCGCATCTCTCTACTAGTGACGCAAACTGTTGTAGCTTCTGTGACATCAGCAAACGAGCTTGGCCTACTGCTGATAGTACTGCTTCCTGGGAATTAAATAAGAGAAGATGTTTAATGTGTACCTGTACAACTATAGTACTCTCACTTCCAATGACAACTCATTTCTTTCAGAGACAGGACTATTTTTTGGAACATTAAAATAATTATTTAAAAATAAATTTCCCACGAAAATGAATATTTGTTTACTTTTTACTTAGAACAAAGAAGTATGAGTAATAGAAGATCAAAGAAATAGGCTGTATTTGTATAAAGATCCTTTACCGAGCAGTAGAAATAGGAAGCCAGCAAAAAAGAGGCCTGCTAATTAACAAGTTTAATGATATGCAATTCTTTTCTAATCCACGGGTTTATGCTAAGTCTGAAAGCCCTACCTGTACAGAATCTATCAACACAGTTTGCTCCAGTATCTTGTCCCAGGTGTCACACATCTCAGTCATGCGCTTGATCTCCGAGGCCAACTGTCTCCGGAAGTGGTCCACACTATCAATGTTGCTGGCATCTTCCTCGAACAGACCTGTGTACCATAGACAATATTGTTAGTTTGATGATCGCCTTTCCCGTAATTTCGTAAATTACGGAAAAGGCGAAAATAGGAATGGTTCAAGGTCCTGCCGGTTGATTCTGTAAACATGTCGAAGTGAAGGCTTGGGTGAAGTGATCACGAGGTGAGCTGTCAATCCATATAATCAAGAGATCATATATCACGTAACATCTTTATTCTATGGATGGAGAGCTCACCTCGTGTTCACTTCATCCAAGCCTTCACTTCGACATGTTTACGGAATCAACAGGCTGTTATTCAATTATAAATAAAATGTTTTAAATGTAAAGGAAATCCAACAAAATATGTACACATAAAATTACAATTTTGAAATACAGAGTTTAGTGCAGTTTAGTGTATTCCTTCAATTACAGTGGTTTTCGGGGATTACAGGTGCGCTGTCATAATTTAAAATGTAAATAGCAGAATACTTTGAATTATGTTAATCTGCACTGCACCTGCTCCCTATCCCAGAGTGGCAGCAGTGGGGACCGTATAGACTGATCATGATTATACTACCAATTAAAGGAAAAAACTTGATATAAAAGGGAAAAAATACAAACCCTCATCGAGTTTCTTCTTCATCTCCTTCCTTGCATTGGCCTTGCCTCGAGACATGGTGACGCAAGGACTGATGTTCTTAGCCTCCATCACAATCTGCTCAGGAGTCAGAACAAAATCGTCCAAAGACTTGGGTGACCGCAGACGTTCCTCAGAGCTTGACTCACTTCTCGGCACAGGTTTATTGGGAGTTACATTCTGTATAGATTTCCTTGGTGTCTTAGTTGTTATTCTGGGTGAATTTTGAGGTGGTAAAGACTTCCTCAAGTTCTTACTAGTCAAAATTGGTGAGAATTCTTTAGTCGGCTCTATTTCACTTGAAGAACTGCTCTGTAGTGGAGTGATTGAGACTCTGCTGGCTTTTGGAACAGGTTTGGTCACCTTGCCTTTGGTTTGTCTCTCAGTTTGCTTACGCACAGCCTTTGTTTCTGTGGCAGCCTGTTTGACCACCTTGGATCTTGTCTGCTTGCTGGATTCTTTCTGAGTGGTTGGCAACACTGGATCAAATGTAATATTGTGTTTCTTAGTCTGTTTAGTCTTTGGAGGTGCCATTTTGGGCAGTTTTGTCAATGTTTTTATTTCTGGTGGTCTGAATGATGCATTTTTGGGTGCAAATGACTGTGAGTGTGCCTTTGTCGCCTTAGTTTCCGTAGGTTTGGCGCCAGTCGTAGCCCTAGCGGACTGCGAGCGTGTCACCCTCCCAGAAGTGCTTGGCAAGGGCTTGGGAGGTGGAGGTGGGGGCACAAACTTGAGTGGTGCATGCGGCACTCCTGCTATAAAAGGTTTCTTCTTCTTTGAAGCAGCTTCTTTTTTCTTCTTCTCTTTTTCCTCCTTCCACTTCTCCAGTTGCTGCCTCCTGTGCTCCACTTTGGACTGCACAGGGTTTACTACAGGAGCTGGACTGTCGCATTTTGACAAATTCCTCAAAGTGTCAAATATAGACAATCGGCTGCTTTTCCTGTACTTTAAGTTCTTCTCTAACCTCTTTTGGACCTGAAACCCAGAGATATCCTGATGAATTGGTTGTAAGTATCATCTTATTTGATCAAATTGGTGCATTCATATAGCATACTTTACTCCAATGTTAGATCAGATATTATGTAGGTAAATGAAATAAAGAAGAATCGAAATGTTTCATGAGGATGCATGACAGTTTTAAATGTTGGATACCAACCAACAGGTAGATTGGTTTTCAAATAAGTACATGCAGAAGATCAAAATAAACAAATTAAACATGCTTTTAAAGAACATTGGTTTACCTATTTTCTACTACACTAACACTACGAACAAAGTACAGCGATATGAATGCACCCTGATATACCTACATGACTGGAGGATGGTACCTCATGCATGATGATAACTAAACTTTATGGTTTTTTATTATAAATACTAAAAACACACCCCGCCAGCTACGCTCCCAAACTGTAAGGGCTTGCTCTTGTGCTTCTTTGCGTGATTCTTCAGCAGCTTTCCGAAGTCGAAGCTTTCCTCTGCAATAAGAAGTTATACAATACAAATTCAAATCAATCAGTCTCATTACGCAGTCATAATTTATGTTTACATCTTGGTAGTACTATGTTTGCTTCTTCAAAAATATAAACGTTTACTTTAACGCTTAACAAACGGCAAGAACATTAAAAATACAATATTTTAAAAGAATCTTACCCATAATAAATACCTGAAACTAAAAAGCAAAATTAATTTTAAATAAATAACTGTCAACAAACTCAAACAAAGTCATTACTAGTGAAGTGCGTAAAGCGTCGCTGCGACATTAGCGCTATGCATAACATTGAGTATCGACATTTACTCAACTAAACTTATCGTATGATAGAAATATAACTTATTTTAGCGGAAGAAACCATTTTATCCGTAGTAAATATGTTTAAATAGTTTTTCTGTTTATTCGATGCTTTTTTGTAATCACCATTTCCATGTCGTATAAAATTTATTTTATGATTCTGTGGACTACCTCTACATAATCGGATAAATCGAAACCTTTCGGATACATTTCTATTTATCCAAGTACTTGACCTTAGAAAATAAGATACAAAACCATCAATCTTGTATTCCACTTATTAGTTACCTACTTCACGATGTTTAAATTGACCTTGAATGCTGGAATTCCAATAACAAAAAAACAAACGTATAGCAACATTTAGGAAATAAAATCTAATTAAAGGGCAATACCGTTTCCGACTTCCGGCTGTCAGCTGATAGACTCCCTATTGCTTTCCAAAACCTATTTCGATTTTCGCAAAGAAAGAATACGTCAGGCACCATTCAACATGGGCTTGAAATACGCGATCAAAAGCTAGTTGTAGCTGAAATATTGCTCTAATTGTAGCGTTATTGTTATTATAGTTTCATTTTACATGTACGTTGTGTAACTTTATTAGTAGAAAATGGATACGTTCAACATAGGATACTTCGGTTATGGCGTTTGTTGATCATTAAAAAATTACGTTCAGTTCATAGTTTTTCTTTATATTTGATGTCAGCTTTTCGTTTGTGATCGTCTGTTTAGTTTGTGTTTACGTGTTTAATGTAAAAATGGTGAAGGAGAAGCCTAATTCGATTCGGATTTACGACGACGAGGGATTTAGACGTCGCGCGGCGTGTATCTGCGTTCGTTCTGACGCCGAAACAGAGGTTAGCATTGTATTTCTGTTGTTTCGGTGTTGTTTGAGACGTGGACAGTTAGTAAAGTACGTGTGTTTGCTGTTGTGTTGTGTAGGTGCTCCTGGTGACGTCTTCGCGACGTCCCGACAACTGGATAGTACCCGGCGGCGGCGTCGAGCCCGAAGAAGAGCCCTCGGTGACCGCTATGCGCGAGGTGCTCGAAGAGGCCGGCGTCATCGGCAAGCTGGGCAGGTGTCTCGGGGTATTCGAGGTGAGCACATAAGTAAACATGGAACTGTGTCATAAGTACGACTCAAAGTGCCAAGCAGGCACTAGGAACCTGATGCCTGTGTTATAATATGCACAGAATCGTAGCAGGGACTGTAGTTAGCAATAATATAGTCCTTTATCATTGTGAAACATTATTGAAACATATGATAATCACATGAAGGGTCAATTTCCCAGTTCATCAATGTGCATGTGCTATCAAAAGTGACTAAACCTGATCTAGCTAAACATGTTCAATGATGTTTATGTGATGGGAGAGATGAATGAGTCGAATAAGTTGTAATTAATTTAAAACTCATGAATATGTGAATTATGTTGACACATTCATTTTTCACACAGTCCATAGTCCAATGTTTTCAATCTCATTCTGCTTGGATATGTAGTTTTGGATCACAGATTATAAAATTGGTCACAAAGTATGCTAATATCACTTCAGTTAGTTCCGAATGTTTCTTCTCTTTCTCATCATAATCATTAGAAAGAATAATGTTAATAAAATCACTACTAAATAAGCATCAATTGACCTGAAGTTCAGCGAGTTGATAATTGCAAAATTCCTATAGGTATTACATGCTAAGATATTTCTTCATGCTCAGTAGTAAACAACAACAGGCTGACTGTAGAAGTGTTTTTAATATATAAGAAATTGTTTATGATATTGTGCTATCATAATGTGTATTAAAAAAATCCAATGACTAGATTATTCTCGTGATTTTTCTTGTATTTTGATATAAAACCTATCAACTACAATATCATGATGTAATGACAATTTCTTTTTAATGGTTTATTAGTTAGTTCAGTGTTTTCTACTCAAATACTCTGAGGTTATAAATCAAATTAATTACATTTATTTGTGATGTTACAAAATCTAGAATGACCACACCACCAACTTTTTATGATATAAAGTTATGACTAAATAAATCTCTTAATTTTAATAAAGGTAAGCCAAGAGTGAATAGATTAATTCGAGGCAAACATGCTCCAGCATCAACTACATCATGCTTAACATGAGATTGTTGTCAAACACGAACCCAACAATAAATAAGCGGCTGACCTATGCAGAAAGGATTACCTTAACCATTACAGTTACAGGAAAACGGTCCTAGGAGACCATACATAACTTTTTGAGATATTCAGAAAAAAAATAGTGGGAAAAAAAATGCAAAAAAAAAATTATGCCTTTCGAGCCCAATCCAATTTAATGTAGGGATCAAAAAACACTATGGAACCGTTTAAGGTATGAGTACTAGAAATGACAAATCGCCGTAAACTTTTCCCATACATTTAAGTAAGAAAGTCAAACTTCTACACTGGCCAAATTTTTTATTCTGGGTAGATCCACTGTAATCCGCTATAAAGAAGACTGGCTGAATAAAAGTAAGTAATAATAAGTTTTAACTTTCAAACTTCGAATTCGATTCGAATATCGTTGTTTGCACTGAGAAAATTCTAAATTGTTAGTTGCAATTTATGAACTTCTTGTTAAAAAATGTCTTCAAATCGGACGATTTCTGTCATTTCTAGTACTCAGATTTCTCGATGATTAACTTCAAAATTTTTTGGCAATGCAACACAGCTTGTTGACCCTAAAAAATTAACACAAAACTGTGAGGAAAATTGCGAAAAAAAAATCTTGACAACAGATAAAGCATGTCTTGAATCTATTTCACAGTAAGTATTGTTTCTGTTTATAAACAGACGATTACACAATAGGCTATTAGGAGCGGAGCCAAAGAACAAGCTTGTATCTAAGTCATGTGAGGGCGGCATAATTGTCGAATGTTTGAACAAACCTACTGCGGCCAAATCTCGTTATTTAGGCGGATAATTTTATGACAGCGTTGAATTATGTCGTCGCCGATTTTATGTCCCACTTCCAAATATGGTAATTTTATTGTTTTGTATGAAACTTTCCTTGCGATTTTATTATAATACATACCTAGTCGATTGTACCTACATTAAGTAGGGAAATATTAATTACAAACAAATTTGTCTCATTGCGTGCTTGAACTGCAAGTACCCACAGAAATCTTTTTGTTTTTTTTTTATTGTTTGTTACATTCAAGTGACGCGAAGTTCAAAAGCGGCCTGATCGTGTCCTTATTAGTGATCTACCTACACTGCCACAAACGTTTATGAGATACTTTGCATTTTGCCTTTTTTTTGGCTTAGTCATTTTCCTACTGAGTTTCCTGCTGATACTGGAAGCAACATATAACATGAGAGTCGCTTCCACTCTGCCTTTATAATCGTCGATGAAAACAATGGCTTAGACGGCTTTCACATAAGGGCGTTAGCAGCGCGGCAGCAGCACATGCCTCATTGGTATTAATGCGCGACTTTTTTTTTTTTTGACAATGACCACTCGCAGTTCATCACAATAAGGCTGGTTACTGCTTAACCGGACTATAAATGCGCGACTTTGACTCGTTTCTTCGATTAATAAGAAAGCATCTGCTTCTGTCGCGCTGCTAACGTCCTAATGTGAATGCGGCCTTACTTACCAAATTAATACTAAACCTGAAACTATCACTCTGCCTCAGATCGATCAATTAGCACATTGGAGTTTTAACAGGCTTTGGAACTACAGCCATTAAGTCACGAAGCCTCTTAAATCTTAGACAGAAGTAGACGTAAAACAAGCCGATCGACAGTTATATGGGCCATAAAAACATAGACTTACATTACTTATTTCATAACACAAACGCCACTGGAACTAGTGGCAAAGGTTTTCCCATTGGAATGTGTTTTTTTTTAATTGAGCCTATACGGTACCTCTGCTCAGTAAAACCCATCTTTCGCCACTTCGAACCAGTCATCGATTGTGATCGCATGAGAATATTAATAACATTGCAACATAAGGGCAACACACCACTCCAATCTAGATAAAAATTCAGAGTAGATTTGTCCTTTAATGTGAATGTGACGTAAGCGCCATATGTGCTAAATATTGTCGGAACACGTTAGAATAGACGAATACGTGATGCACACTGAATGACTAAAGGCTGTTGCCATATTGAAATACTAAAACGATATTTAGTCCCTATGATCACGTAAAGGATATGTCACCGGGTTTCTGCAAACCATTGTAATACATCGCGTGACATAGAAAACTCTTTCTTCTCAATAAGATACGGGTATATTGGATGAATTTGGATGGTATTTATTGTATTTAAAATCATTTGCAGCCCTACTGTGACGCGCTAATGCCATCCAATTCCATTGATGTAAACGGGATAGTGGTATTCGCTATGTATAGCTCCGTCTCCCTTTTAGAGCGGAATCATGATCGTTTTAAGACTTCACAATATATCGAGTTAAGTAACTAATAACGAACACCGGCAAGCTGGACCGACGACGCCATAAAGAAGGCTGTTGGAGGCAGCATGTACAGTGCGGTCCACACTGCAGAAGGCCGCATGACTTGGAGACGTGTTGTTTTTGGTCGCGATCCTCAGCAGTGAGGGAACGACGAAGAAGATAATCTCGGTGTTTGCAATTATCTGGTGACAGATACTTACTAAAGCTTTTGGACAGACCTGTAAACACACACATAAGGAAATTTTGAACGTCAAATTTACAGTTTGAAATTAAAATATTAGTGACTCTAGTTGTCCATTCGCAAAAAGTAGATTCTTATGGAGAAGAACGGACAAGAAACTTCTCGTCTCTGTAGAGCGCTAAATCAATAACTCGGAGGCTCTATAAAAAATAGATACCTAGATAGCTGTAGGGCCTATAACTTTTTTGTTTCGAAAGATTACAATTTTGACCTCTTTTCTTTTCAGAAAAAGAAAAAAAATGTCTTTTCTTTGGTTTCATGCAGAATAACACCGCAGAAGCCACTACACTGTTCAACCAGTAAATAATCATAGCGCAATATTACAATGTAACGCAGGTTATACTTTATACAGCACAAATAACAACGCTTCATCATACAGAAAGTAAACAAGCTACTGTTTACCCTATCTAAATTAGTTATACCGACACTAGCAAATGATGCGGTGAGGCGATCCCGCCGTTTTATAAGGAAATGTTATGGCTTTATTATGGCGAATTTATAGGAAATTTGCTAGCTTTAAAACAATTATTCATCGCAATGATATACTGCGCAGAAATCCCTTTCGACTGAATTACCGTTTAGTCTATATCTTGTCTGTGACTATCCGAGTCTGCTAGTACGCTCATAATTTAATCGTGCACTATTTATGCGAAGACACTGCCTCCTAAGATACAAGATCTTCCTAGTTTAGGAGTCAGGGCTCAAATTTTGTATTGACTGTACTTTACCCATCTCTCACACGCACACTATCGGCTCACTATTTTCGTAATTATTTTTTCTGTCCCCTAGTAACAATTATGTGTACCTACTTAAACATGTGTCAAACTGTTTTGCTAATAAAATGTTATTATTATTATAGGACAGACTATTCCTGACAAATCAAACGAAATGCCAAGGTTCTTGAGTAAAAGTTTGAAAGTTATGCCGTACTTAACATAATTTAAGAGGCACGGAAACGAATGACTAATTCTAGACAAAACGATAAAATCTGTACTTTACTATCAAGTATAATTTTTGACCTAGAATTTGTCATAATCGGTCCGTATTTATTTTAAGTTGCCTCTCTAAATCCACTGAATGTATTTCAAGGGTATCTGACTCACTGAAGCCAATCGGTATAAGAAAAACCTAGATGCTAAAAACTTCAGGTATTTTTCAAAATTCTCTCATCTAGTGAAATATCAAGAAACTATCGATTGCCTAGCAAACTATTTTTTTACTATTCGAAAAGGTACAATGCCAAAGGATTGATGCCCGCAGATATAGTTAATCATTTATTTTTACCAAAACACAAATACAAAAGTTCTCATTAGGGCTAAAAACATTAAAGGTTTCAAGAGCAAACATTTTAAATACCCTGACTCCTAAACTAGGTGTATGTGCCTGTGACTTAGGAGTCAGTGATCCTTCGTGGTAACTTAGCCATAAAATATATATAAATAACTATTATGTAGTAGTAGTAATTGATCGTACGCTCATGACGCTAGGTACTGCCCATCCTCAGGAATGTCTCCATTTACTACACCTGTTATATCATGTCCGGGAAACCACACCGACGGCTAATCATTGCAGGAAATTTCAATTCAACAATTTATTGCGCTTTATTTCTCGTGCTACGTAGTCGTCTATGAAGCTTATTATACGAGACAACACAAAACATAAAATCCTCCTTGTTTCGATATCGGATATTAGCTGGCAAAAGCGCAGTTAGCTCTTTGTTTTTCTTTGAATCGTTACGGAATGACATTCACAATCAAATGTTCCAATTATAGATAAGCATTCATTAACATAATGAACGTACTAAAGACAAAGTGCGCAACAAAGGTGGAGCTTTGCGAATTTTATCCCTTGACTAACGTTGTATGAATTTCCCGTAGATAAGACTTGTTTATTACAATGTAACGGTCGACCGTTGGTTCACCTTCGATTGTCCGAGGAATATTTTGGATCTGTATTGCTTCCACAACGCCTGACGAAAATCTACTGAAGGCTTAACCTTGTTTACACTTTTATTTACCGTTAAAATAAATTCTGACGCAGGCAACAGGTAATTCAGACAACAGGTGTGAGGGCCAGCGACTAACCGGTATTACAGAGCCAATTTAACGATAACCTATTTACTCTAATCGATCGAGGTATTCAATCCGCGGGCGACACAATAGCCAATGTATATAATTATAATGTACTAGCTGTTGCCCGCGACCTCGTACGCGCATACCCCGTTTTTTTTCGTTCCCCTAGGAATTTCCCGTATAGCCTATAGCATTCCTCATGAATGTGGCTATCGTATACAAAAAGAATTTCAAAATCGGTTCAGTAGTTCCAGAGATTACCCTCTAAATACACACTTACAAACTTTACCTCTTCATAATATTAGTATAGATATATTACTCAAGTAATGAGAAAAGTATTCCCTCATTCCATTCGGTACATACTAATATTATTTACATAATGAAGCTTAAGATTTAGCTCATCAGAGTGAACTCCTGACTCACTTATCGAACGTTAATGTCGCTAATTACGTAACCAATTACTTTGTCGTAAAATTAATTAAGATCGCTTGATTGGTATTTGCGTCATTCATGGCTCGCTTCTATTGTTTACAAACTAGATTTTATTCGAGATCAACTACTCTTGCAGTGCTTCTGTTTTTTTAGTGTTACGTTCCAAACAGGTTTCATTACTGCGGGAAAAAATTAACAGAGCGGTGACGTCATCTGATCCCCGACAATCGCTGTGCAAAGCTACCTGTGTGTACTTGTTTGTGTAGAGTTACATTACTGGGCCTATGTCAAATATTGCCAGGGCCGCCCGGCTGGTCGGGCCGCCTCAGCCGCCTGCGAGTCGAGCTGTGTGGGGTATCATGTTCTGCGGTCGTGGTCAACACTTTGTACACCAAAATCGACCGTAAATATCGGTTATCTTTATGAACTCTTTGAACCTAACACACAATGGGCGAATGAATGTCTCGTTTAGATTCAATGTGCTGCCAAGATTACTAAAGTTGTGTCGGGTCTCTGACCTCTTTGTAAATCGTCCGCGAAGCCCCATCATCGAATGATCATCGTTCTGCTATAGGATTCAACATAACTAACGTTCGTTTGATGTATTTCAGAACCGAGAGCACAAACACCGAACAGAAGTGTACGTTATGACGGTGACCCAGGAGCTGGCGGAGTGGGAGGACTCGCGGCTGATGGGGCGCAAGCGGCAGTGGTTCAGCATCGACGACGCGCTGGCGCAGCTGGCGCTGCACAAGCCCATCCAGCGCCACTACATCCAGCAGCTGCGCCGCTCCAAACAGAACAAGCCCGACGACCCCGGCAGCTAAGCCCGCCGCGCCCCCTAGGTTAAGTCAGCCCGGAACTGAATCGAGCGCCGCGCGCGCTTCCAGAGCGTTGGGCTCATAACGACGCAGACGCCACACGTATAACATCTCCTTTTTTCTATTTTTACGTATATTTTTATACTACGATGGAATAAATGTTAATTTTATTTTGTTAGCATTAAAACGAAAAGACATACAAGCTCTATTTTTTATTTAAATTAATCTGCGTTTTTATTAGTCCTGATGAAATGAGTTTTAAAATAAACATTTTATATTGCTCTTCTGTCAAGTTTTTGTTTGGTGGACGGTGGTTACCCAAATATTTACCTTGCGAAGCGTAGCGGGGCAGAATGCTCTGCTTTTAGACTGCAGCGAAAACTGTTTGACGTATTTTGTAATCCCATTCAAATAGTCGGAAACCAAAACACGTCATCACAATATATTGGCACAAATACTGTACAATACAAGCTGTTGGCATAGTCGAACACGTGAACACACACGTACATCACATCCTGGCGATGCTAGCCAGGAACACCCAGACACTGACGACGTTGTTAGGGTAGGCGCACACCTCCACACCCAGCGCGAACTCCGCGTTAGGGTCGTCGCATAGGTGCAGCCCGGTAGACTTGACCGCGGATATCACGGACTTTGTGTTCAGATACGACATGTTTAGAGGGAAGCCGTAAATCTAGAAAAGGGAAAAAAGTTAGTTTTCGAGACAAAATAACCTTAACATTTCCACAAAGTAACAAACCTTGAATGTGACCATCAGATGTTTCAGTTTCTGACTGAACCTTGGCTTGGCTCCTGTGGGATGGAACACCCAATATTCCCATTGAAGCAGCATTTCACGCAACAGCGTACTGCAATACCTAAAAATATGAAAAATACACGATGAAACAAAACGCAAAACTTGAAAAGGGGTCATTGCACAATTGCGAAAAAAAAAAATCTGCTGCGCAGTGTTGTCAAGTAAATGCAAATTCGTTTATTTTTGTCGCGGCATCAGGGTAGGTCCATAGTAAAAGTTAATAATAACGAGACAGATGACTCCTTTTCAGGTTTTTGTAATTCGTTACAAACTGTATGATTGTCTGCTGCACTCAACTGCAGAGTACCTAATATTATATTGTAGTCTGGGCCGCTTACGGCTGAGCCAGACATTTTCACCCGGATTCACATTTACCCGTAACTCAATACCTTTTAACCGCTCAGCATAGCTGTTCACAATAATCCGATGGCATCCCGAAACGAATGGTCGTGCTTTTTAATGTTCGTTTTGGGAGTATGCTGCATTCTCGTCAAACGAAAGTGAGGCTATTCTTAGTAAAATCTGTTTTAAATTTTAATTAATTAACATTTTGTAGTAACATAGACGAACCTTACAGATCTACAATCTTTCGTTTAAGGATGGATTACAAGCAGTGCGATAAAAAATTATTCAGTCAGCGAAACCGATCTCGGAATAAACTGCCTATCTCATTACAGGTAGCAGAGATCACTCCACACATCCCCCGCTTACTAACCCTTGCAGCATTCGAATATAGAAAGCCTGGAAAAACTGAAATCGTTCAAGCGCAGTAACGAACCCCAAAAAAGAAGAAATTGTTGGCATCATTCTGGTTAGTACCTATACATCTTATAGTTCAACTTATTCTCGATAGGTATATTGATTTGTTCGGATGACGTAACCTTCCCGTCGATTCTATAAACATGTCGAAGTGAAGGCTTGGGTGAAGTGATCACTAGGTGAGCTGTCAGTCCATGTAATCAAGATGGAATGACAGCTCTGTTCGTGGTCACGTGACATCTTGATTATATGTTTACAGAATCAACCGGCGAGGCCTAAAAGGCTGGCGTGGCGACTCATTCCTGACGGATTGGCCGGAGAAGGTAACAGATACAGTTAGCTGGAAAAATATGAGGGAGGCCTTTGCCCAGCAGTGGGACAACAAAGGCAAACTAAAAAAAACTTTTTTTAGAAAAAATATTACCAACCGACTTCCAAAACTACAAAGTACGAAATAACTTTAATTTTGGAAGTCGGTGTCAAAAAGTAAACATCCAATTTTTACGGTTTTTTTTTTATTTGTACGGAACGAAATGACAAGTTTAGTTTGTCGCATCGAACTAAAAATAATCACAGAAATCGGATCAGAAACCTTGGAGTAATTGGTGCACTTACATACTAAAAAAAATACCAACTGAATTGAGAACCTCCTCCTTTTATGAAGTCGATTAAAAAAACCCAATAACTAACACTTCAGGGCTTGAACCCTCACCCTAGAGGTTACCATATCCTACCTGTTCCAAATAGTCTTCATGTGAGAGCGCCACTTCTGGACCTTAGTCTTGATCCTATTCTCCAACGCCACCCTGAGTCCTTCCACATTAGGAGGAGGGGAATACAGTGCGTTGTCAGTCACCACTGGCTGCTTCATTACGAAGATTGTTTTGTCGAACACCTGTAGATAATGAACCTTATGATCGACGATTAATATGGATTTTGTGCTATCGTAGGTGCATTCTCTTATATTTTGTCGTCCACTGCTGCACAGCTTTGAACAGCTATATCAAACTCTATTTTTCATAAAAATATTGTTCGACCAAAAATTTAACAAGTAGGTATTTCATTAGAATACTTTAAATGCTACGCTACCAGGTGGTCGTCGTTGTCCAAATATGCCAATGGTATACTTACCGCTTGCCAATCTGAAGATCTGGTGAAATCGAATGCCATATTCTCGCAATCTTGAGACGCTTGCACGTTTACCCAAATCTGCAAAAAAAACACTGTTCTAGTCACAGCAATAACGTATTTATTGCATCCCGTTTCGTTACAATATACTTACATTTTCATTATCAAATACGTAGTCAACAGTCTTTAAAGGACACCCAACGTCTCTAAGCTCATACCTCTCGCCGCTACTCGCATCACAAACATACCAAGTATACCCATCACTCCTGTTCAGAAACCCTCGACTCCGGAACAGCTGGTCATTCTCCAGTACTATCCTGCGAGTTGTCAGGTCGTATTTTATCAGGACGAAGCTGCTGTGTCCTCGGGGGAGTCCGAGACCGTTGGCTATCCAGCATTTGATGCCTAAGTAGATGAAATAGCTGGCTAAGAGGATTGTGTGGTCTAGAGGTGAGCCGTGAAGAACTTTTAGTAGTTCCTGTGGAGTAGATCAAGTTAATATTGCAAAGCTACAGGCTTCGACAAGATTGAAGGGCAATAAGTGTGGTGGCAATACTAACAAGTCCCAATAGTGTTACAGCATGCGACTCCGTCACTTCATAGCTAGGAATTAGCGACACGTATCGCATGCACGCGTTCATCATCCTGGCCAGGCTATCTCCTTCCCTTGCGCTGTAGATCGACTCCCTCTCCTCTTGGCTCACTCTATCAACATCCAATTCCTTCCGTCTCCCACTTGATGACGAGCTTCTCGAAAACCCAGAAGACTTCGAAATAGCAGAATCCCCCCTCGGATTCTTTGGGATAAAGTCCCTCTCAGGCAGAGGAATCGGCTGCAAAAACTGAGTCACGCATTTGTTCCTACCCGCGCTATCTATAAAAGTCAACGAAATATTCCTCATCGGAAATTCGTTTGTGTATTCTGTGACGAAATTGTTCAAATGTTTGATCAAATAATCGTCTTCTATTGAGCTTGGTAACGGCTGGCTGTAAGCGTGTAATCCTCCCAAATTCGAGAGGCTGGTCGTTATTTCTAATGTTATGAAGGCAGTGTCTTTCTTTAAGAGTTGGGTTATTTCTGGGATTAGCGATGTTGACTCCTTCGTTTGGAGGGTTTCGTATCCAAACAAGAGTGGTGGAGTCGTGATCTTGAACGTGCCCCGGAGCTGAAAGCGTGATAGTTGGGTCAATAACAGTTTGGTCAATATTTGTGAAACTTTGGCTAGTTGCTCCGGTTACTCGGGGTTTAATCTGGCTGTTAGGTAGAGCTTCCGACTGGCTGAATGTGAGCATCTACCAATATTGGAATTACCAACTTAATTCAATTTAAATCAGTCATGGCTTAAATTAATACTAACCAAGGGAAGTCGTGATTTGGCTACAATACAATTTTTATAACGATGAAAAAATTCCAATTGGTTCCTAAGCTAAGGCTAATAAGTGCTCAATCAGACATCTTGACAATATCAAAACGGTCACGCTCGAATCAATACACAAATGGATTAAAAGATCATATTGTTGTATTGACCGTGTAATTGGTGCTAATGCAAAGCGGTGATATTGCTTAGACGTGCTAAATATTCTCGCTGTGTAGCTCTACGTCAGTGCGCCACGCCCATCGCGAACTGGCGTCACCGAGTCATGTCCGTTGCCAGGACGTTACTCTCAATTGCACTGGATGAAGCGTGAATCACGTTGCTTCCTCGCGACACTCAATAATATGTGTCACTCTCACTTGGCTTTGTAGAATGGACACACCTCTTTGAAACTGTAGGGAGTGTAGATTCTTTGAGGTCTAAATAAAGCAATGCAGAATTTATTTCTAGTTGTATCACGATTCAATGAAATAGCTCGACTGCTATTTTTAGAACACATTACAAGATATTTTTTCCGTTTCCCAATAGGTTCAGCTTGCAATACAAGCTACATCAAACAAGAAAAACATTCGGCTCGATAGGCGCAGTGATTAAGTTGTTAGATTCTGCAATGCGGATCGCGTGTTTGATCTGTTCACAAAAATATTTGTAAGGCCTTCAAATTGTTCTTTCGGCTTCGAGTGCTGCCAAAAGTAACTACTGTTTTGCGTGTCGTGTTACTGTATATCTAATATCTGAATTCTCTAATGTATCTGCTAAATACTTACAGTGCCCAAAGTCAACACAGCATACAGCGGAACCTCCATGGTGCCGAGCCACTTGTTATAATAGCGATAGTGAACGGTCTTGTTGGAGTGGTCTTCTTCAGAGAATCCTTCCACTATGTTCGCCTTGTATTCGTCGAAGATATTGATGTGGATGGACGAAAGTGGCTCCAACCTGTTGGTGAAGAATTGAATTAGGAAGGGTTCTGTAAGACTTACAGATCTGACTTTAATCTGACAAAACTATCTGCCTTTGCAGATATCTGTGAATGCCAGATTGCATGATTTTACACGAATAAAAATTAGATGTCACATCTATAGATGAGCTATAGCAGAGGCACTGTACAATATGTATGACAGAGCTTCTCTGCCTAGTAGGCAGTAGTTTTGTCGCACTGTTCAAGTTACTATGGCTACTGACTTGGTGTTAATTTTGAGAGTGTGACTCCACGAAGGATGACAGCCGATAGCAGTGACAGTCTGAGCAGAAGCACCTTTGTAGTTGACCCGGACGAATGGTCTCAGGGGTCGCACTTTGAAACCTGTAACAATTATTTGTAGGATTGGTCAAAATGCAGTCACATCTCACAGTGTTCACGTTGTAAATAGATACTTACGATATCACTTACACATTTTTTTTTAGAAAAGCTGCGTTATAGGCTTGCTTAAATATTTTATTCAGTTGTATTTTCCATATCTGAAATTCTTACCTGCAATTTTCTCATCATCTTCAGACGCCTCGTCAAGCACGGCCGAACTCCGGTCACGTAAATTGAATGCCCTAAGTACAGTCACGTGAATCTCCTGGTCTTTGCCTAAGGACTCTTTCAAGATTTGCTGTTTTGTGGAGTTGGATGCTGACGCTAGGGCTCCGACATTGGACTGATTGGAAAATAGATTTCTGTAATCAAGAATTAAGAGTTAGAAGCTAAATAAGTACCTAGCTTGGTTTTCAGATATGTAGCAAACTCAATATTGAAGGGAAAGGTAGAAAATGTAATATCGAAAAGTTTGAAGCGATCAAAAATTGAAGTTCTTGGGTGTTCAAACAATTAACCAAATTGAAATACTAACCTAAGACTGAAATTAAATTCCTTAACGACGTCTTTATGAGTCTTCTGCAGTAGGTACTCGTTCAGATTCTTCAACATGTTCTTATTTAACTTCTGGACGTATTTGGCTCCTATAAACCTCTGCAACTCAATCGGATCCATTTCCATTTCTCTATCATTTAAATAGTCCATATCAAATTCTTTTTCATTTGTCTTTTGAAGACAGTTCAACTGTTCTGTCGTTATCTGGCTTGCGTGGAGAGGAATTAGTTTCTTGTCTATGTTAGTAAATCCCCCGACATTTCTCAAATGAAGCAACTTTAACCTTGTAATGTCAGGATTATTCTGGTCCAGGGGAAAACTGTCATCATCGAGAACTTCCATTTTACTTAGTTTTTGTAATATCTCTACCATATCTTCGTCCGTTACTTCTTTTTCATATATCTTACTAACTACATCTAATAAAATGTCTAAATTCGGCTTGTCAATGCCATGTAACAGTCTTTTAATTTGCCGACCAGTTTCTATAGAAGATGTTATAGCTGCAGATTGATTTTGTTCTAGCTTATCATTCCAACCAACTTTGATATAAATCTCGTATCTGGTAAATAGTTTTTCTTTGAACAGATTGCTGCTCTTAAGTCTTACTTTGTTTGCTTGAGCTATTTCTTTAATACTTACACCACTGCCAACGTATTTTGAGTTAGGTTCAACCATTTCTTCATAAATGAGATCTTCAGCTACAAAATCAGCATTTGCATTTGTTTTTCTTACCTCTAGTAAGTTTATTTTAAAATCTGAGACTTTGTTCTCATTTTCTAGTAATACTACTCGAATACTTTTATTCTTTGGAAGAATCTGTACGGAGAAACTCTCTGTAAACTCTGCACTAAACATTTCATTGCTAGAATATTTTTCAGACTCGCATACAAAAACATCATCCACATAGATCAAAAAATTATAATTATTTTTCAGAAAGCGTTGGCCTATTTGCCTAAAGTCTGTTAAAATGCTTTCGTCTTTTTTCAAATCCATTTCTATTTGATCTTTATTTATACTATCATTAACTAACGCTTCTACTTTATTTTTGATTTTCTCTTCATCAAGATGCAATTTGGGCTTTGTCAGTTTGTAATCTGAATTTTCTTTTTGTTCAATCTTGGCTTCTTTATATTCTAAGTAGTTCGTTACATATTCAAATTCAATTTGGTCAAGTATATCGGTGTACTCTATGTTAAATAAATCATTCCATTCTTTCTCGTATTCAGTTTGATTTAAAACTCTTTTCTTTACCTCTAATGAATACGGTGTTTCAATACATTCACGTTTCTCTCGTATCATTTCTATATCTGACCAGAGTGATACTATTTTATGAGTAATCTCTTTTTTAGTTTTTAGTATTTCTTTGTATTTTTCTTTGAGCTTGATTAATTTTTCTGTGTATTTTCTTACGGTTTTATCGAATCTTACATCATCTTTCTTACTAGGACTGACTTTCATAAGATCTTTCTTAAGATTATCCTTTGTTTCTCTATTGACTCTAATTTCTTTAACCAAATCTTTTAACAACCTTTGGATATGATTATATTCATTATAATGTTCTACAACTTTCAGACAAAGGAGTTTTTCTAATGTAAAAGAATGATGATGTTTAGATGTTATATTCTTTATTGAGATATCTAAAAACTTGATGGAAACATCACTTTCTTTGTCATTGTTTGCAACTAAATCATGAAACAAACAGGGGTCAACATATTCGACTGGAATTAAACAGTCCTCTGTTACAGTGTTTTCGAGAATTCTTGGAAATATTGGACTCAAATTAACAGCTCGTGATTTTTGATCCCACCTAAAAGTTTAAACTAGAAAATTATACTGGCAGGCACAGGAACGTGGGGATTGGCACACGGAAAGATTAGCCTATCATTATCATTTGGTATAGCATGGTGAAGAAGGGCTGTGGATGATGATGATAAAAATGGATGGATTATTTTGGAAGGAACTGAGTAAATTCGGTTGTAGCTTATGAAGACCTAACCTGGATGGTTTCATAATTTAATTATTCAATAGATGATTATTTAAATTTTAAACAGACATGATGTATAACTATATAAATCTACTAACACTTATTTACAAGTTTAAATCTAATGAATAAATTTAACTGTCTTAATTGTGAGACAATATTATCTAATAACTAATTTAATATATTTTATAATGTTATGTGCCTGATTAATAAGCAAGCAAGCGAAGCAAGACTGTAAATTTGATTATGATTATGATGTGCATGACAAGTGACATTGATGTAATAATTTCGTAATTTCATGATATTAATGCATGTACTAGAAATATTTGCACGACTGTTTTAAGTCGAATATGGTGAGACTAAAATTATTTTACCATGTTTTTGTAAGTACTATGCTGGCAAATAAATAAAATTTCATTTCATTTAACTCAAAGACATAAAATTTATAATCTCTTTGATTTAACTCTACAAGACAATTGTTGGTTAACTTACCCGTTCTCTAAATCACAGAAAATAGTCTTAGATTTGTGAAATTTAGGGTATTTAGAATCAGTTCGTAGAAAACTATTCTGTCGCTCTTTAGTAACATCCACCAGTGTCACAATATTTTCGGTCACAGGTGCTACAGAGGCGGCTATCTCCGAACTTATTATGTCCATTAAATTAGACGACTTTTCTTTCTTCTTCCCTTTCTTCTTTTTTAAATGCTTCTTGGGTTCAGTTTTTACATCATTTTTTGTAAAGAAATCGTATTCATTCAAGTGTTTCGGTGATTGTTTTGAAGAAAACGAAGTTTCGATATCATCGAGCGTAGTGTCTTGCTTGATCTCATGATACTCTTGAATATCATTTTCAAGTGAATCATCCACCGTCAAAGTATTTAATTCTATATTTTCATTCATAATATGTTTATTTTCGTAACACTGCAAAACTTTCGACGTTTGTTGTTACCGCCATTCGTTGCTATGACGACACAACTTTCAAGATGAACCCTTGTGTCTATGCCTTAAATTTACATATTACATATTTTGTAAATTGTACAACAATCACAGTCCTATCGCATAACCGAGGCGGCGCCTTGCCCGAAATGATCTCGCGTTGTAGCAGAGGTGGCGGAGCACAGTAAATTGCTCGCTGACGGGCGACAACACCCCACCAGGACTGCGTAGCTATCTCAGGAACCGTCGCAGTTTATCGGTAGACCTATAATTAAATATCACAAGTGGGCAATGAGTTCAGCCCTTTCGCCTACTCTTTTAACTTGTGTCTCAAAAGACAACATACTAGATGAAAATACTTTATCTGTTACACCCATAGACCATAGACTGATATTACAAATGTCACCTCAACAAATTTTATGTCACTTCACTTCGAAACTGACAGTGTCATAACAAAGGGAAAAGTTTCATGCTAGTTTTTGAAACGAAAGTTTATTATGTCCAAATGATGGCACGATTCCGTTTAAAAGATAGCAACGAGTACTACTTGGCTTTGTCTGACCAGCCAAAAAGATTTGACGCTGATAGTCCAGTTACAAATGTATTTTTCGACGATAGTAATGGACAGGTAAATGCTCATCTATTTTCTTGCGTCCTTCAATTCTTTTTCGTTATATATCTATTAGATGATTTGTTTACATTATTATGACTGTACATGCTTTCGGTAATATTATACTAACTTGAACAAAGCTACTTTATTCGAATGTTTTGTGTGGTAGAAATACATAACATTTTCTTTTCTGTAGGTGTTCACAGTTAGGTCTGGGGGCGTCACAGGCGTGACGGTCAATGGCATGGATGAATCCAAATCAACATCATTTCGAATGGAAGACCGTGGGCCCATTATTTCTATAAAATTTTCACCAGACCTAAAAATTTTGGCTATACAAAGAAACCAGGACAATCAGAATGCTACTGTAGAGTTTGTGAACTTCAAAGACCTGGCGCCTACCAATGTGGAGTACTCACACACATGCAAATGGAAGAATGCAAAGATATTGGGCTTTGTTTGGCCTAAAGTGAATGAGATTACATTCATAACAGACCATGGTATTGAGTTACTTCAAGTTCTGCCTGAGAAGAAACAGTTGAAAAGCTTGAAAAACACCTCATTCAGGTAATATCACTATTTTACTCATGTATACATAACAAAGTTCTTGCCATAATACAGAAAATAAAGATGATGCTGAAAAGCAATTAAAGAATGGTTAGGCATGTAATGGTAAGCCAGAGGAAGTGTAGTTTAAAAACACCAGATCAGTGAAACAGCTAGTCTAGGGTTCACATGTAATATAGCAATAAGAAATCACTAGTTGTTCCCACATCTTTGTTAATGTGGTGGTCAGAAAAAAAAATGTTATATAGCCTAAAACCTGCCTTGATAAATGGATCTGCTATAATACTAGTATAGATGTCAATCCATAAGAAACCATCATTCAAATCCAAACATCGGAGCCTTATCTATCTGTTTAATTGTTATAAAATAAGTGTATTGTAATCTACAGTTGTGCATGGTTTTCGTGGTGCTCGCAGAGCAACATAGTGCTGCTTGCTGGCAACAACGGAGTACTGCTGCAGCCATTCTCTCTCAACAACTCCACCATCACCAAACTGCAGAAGTTGGAATGTAAGAAATAAATCTAATAAGTTCAAAGAACTGTAGTACAACTGCTAAGTCGAGTCAAAATAATTCATGAATATTTAATTTTATGTTCCAGTGGATGTAACCAAGCCGGTGGTGGAGCGCGACGTGTTCATCTTGCGCCTGTGCGATGCCACCTGGTGCGCCGTCTTCAGACACGCACACTCAGCCACCATCACAGCCCCTGGACCCACAGAGGTATGCAGTATGAACAACAGTCTGTACTTATCCTAATAAATATATGTAATACTTTTCCGTTACTGGCTGACTGAGTGACTGACTGACTGACAGTCAGACAGACAGACAACCGAAACTACTGGTCGAAAATTACCTATCTTCTCTATGTATAAATAAAAATGAATAGCTAAATGTGTTGCCAAGTGCAAAACTTGAGAATGGCTGGACCAATTTCGCTAATTCTTTGTTGTTTGTGTTACTTCATTAAGTTTTGGTATGTCAAGTTTCAAATTGTATTTACTATTGCTACATTTATTCAATTTTATTTAATACACAGACTTTTCTAAATTAATTTTTATGTTATTCATGTCAAGCCATTAAATTAATTTGACAATTGTGTGGTTAATTTCTGTTTCACGGTCGTAACTTGTATTATTTCTTTTATCGGACGTCACTACAATGGAAATATCGTCGGCGAACAGTATGTATTTATGATGTGTTATATCTGTGATAGAATTTATACGAGTAGGAACAGTATTGAACCCAAGATATTCCCTTGTGGGACGCCATAATTATTGCATTTATATTCGGATGATTATGATGTCATGACGTTGCTTTTATCTAGTTTTGTAACAATAACACGTTGCTGACGGTTATTTAGATATGACGAAATTCATTGTAGTATGTCCCTTTATTCCGTTTGCTTTCAGCTTTTGTAGTAATAAGTCATGTGACACTAGGTCGAAAGCTTTCGACAAATCCAGGAATAATCCTGTAGTCAGTTTGTTATTATTAAAATTGAATATTATTGTTTTTATCAAAGAGTAGATAGTTAATGACGTTGACTTGCTTTTTTGAAAGCCATTCTGATCTTTATTAATATATTTATTTATTTAAGCTTCATGTACAATAGTGGTACATGGGCGGACTTAATGCATCAAGGCATTCTCTACCAGTCAACCTTTGGGTTATAAAGACTATACTGTGGTAGGTGTACAATAAATAAAAATAAGATTTTGAAAATTGAATTTAAACATTTCGGAGAGAATATACAGATAATATATATAATAAAAATAGAAGTGCATTTATCTAATATTTTTGTCAAAACGGTATAGTCGCTTTCTTATTTATAATAAAATTAAGGATGTTTGATTGAACATAAATCCTAAAATCCAATTCGTCCAGGTGTGGTTGATGCCGATCACGGGTCCCGCGGGCTTCCACTACACGCACGTGCTGAAGACCGGGCTAGTCGGCAGGTTCGCTGTCAACGTGGTGGATGACCTGGTCGTGGTGCACCATCAGGTAAGAACTATACTTAACATAGATTTTTAATCCGAAAAAACGTGTGTGCTCAACAGGCCCAAGGCTAGCAACTGATGTCGGTCGTATAAAAATTATTATAGCAATATTGAAAAGAACCAAGAGTGAAAGAAACAACTGATACCATCTGACTTGACATTTTACCGCAGCATAAGAGATTCTGGTAGCTGGTGCAAACAAGAAAATTAAAAATGATTCCCTTTACCAAAAATCTTGTGCAATTTGACTTTATCGTAGAAGCTTTTTAGATTTACGTATATTAACTGAAAGCTTTGTGAACAATAATGGGTACCTCATATTTTATACTTTGCATGTTAACTCTTATGTCAGTCTTCATAATAGTGTTTGGCTTAGCATTTGAAAACGTCAACTCTCTTAATTTGTACTAAATGCCAAAAATGTAATTTCCTACGTATCTTCAGTATATTACGTTAACCCAGCCGATGTAACGTTCCACTGCAGGCCAGCCAAACGTCGCAGCTGTTCGACATAATGGAGGAGTCCCGCGCGGAGAGCGGCGCCGTGGTGCACATCCCCAGCGTGCCCGGCGTCAGCATGCAGCCCGACCCGCACTGTCCCATGTGTATCCTTTTTTTACAAGCTTCCATACTCCAATGTTCCCTTAACGCTGAACACCGCAACAATTAGAGGCGCATCGCGAGGGTTGCATTATCCAGAGACGATGCATCGTCATGATAGAATATGAGATAGAACGACTGAGGAGGTGAATTCAATAAAGATTACTTAACCTTTGAACGCCAGAGCACAAACGCATCGGCGTGCCCCCGACGCCAAGCCACAAATTCGCCGTACTTACATATTTGTGACGTTTGGCGTACAGGGCACGCGCTTGCTTGTCATGTTTACGTGACAATGGCATTCAAAAGGTTAAATAATTATGAATTGTTGACTCAATAATGATTGCCGCAATTTTGTTATTTCTAGCTACCCAGCTCGGCTTCGCACGGTTGAAAGTTATGTACACAAACCCTCCTCATTCTTCACTTCTTCTTTTAGTGAAAACTGTATCAAAACTCGTTTTTTAGTTTAGAGGAAGAAAATGGAGAAAGAGACTTTGTACTATTTAGAATTGAGTAACATTTTCATACAACAAAGTACTCTATGAAATGTCTGACTTATTTTGTACTGTTTCATTTTTTGCCGTGTTACAGTTTCTGTACAATATTTTCAATGATAACGTCACACAAAAACTGCCATACTATTTTGAAGTCCCTTTTATTAGGGTTCCGTACCCAAAAGGTAAAAACGGGACCCTATCACTAAGACTCCACTGTCCGTTTGTCTGTCTGTCACCAGGCCGTATCTTGTGAACCGTGGTAGCTAGACAGTTGAAATTTTCACAGATGATGTATTTCTGTTGCCGCTGTAGCAATAAATAATAAAAATAAATTAAAACTTAAAGGGGGCTCCCATAGAAGAGGCGTATGGTTTTTGGGTTTATGGTACGGGACCCTTCGCACCGTCTCGCACTTGGCTGGTTTTTGGATGCCTGACGCTATTGTAGAAGTTTAGAGTTTAAGGCCTATGTAATAACTTTATGAAATGAATTCCTTAACTATAACCATAGATTCTGACACATGGGTGGTGTTTCAACCGGACTACATAATCGATGCGCGGCTCGGCTGTCTGTGGCGTGTTAAACTTATACCCTCGGGATTGGCGCACTCGGTAATATACACCTTTCACTTTGTTACATTTAATTTTAACTATTAAATTGTTTACATTTTTCTAACACTAACAACACACAATCTTTCCGAGAAAATTGGAGTGACAAAAGAGTTGTCAAGACTCATGAAAAGATGCGAAAGGCCGAGGACTTGGTGTTGTTCTGCAATTCAGGAAAGACCAGTGTCTCGCAGTATTATAGCGATATTTGAGGTATATAGAGCCGATAGATTGAGCTATCAGAAACCAAAAATAAATTCTTTTTTTTTTACTATAAATACTTAACTATTTACACCAGAAATAAAAATAAAAACTCCTAACTAAATTAACCCTCAAAATCAGATCCGCATCGCAGTCGACTGGAAGTATACCCAAAAGACTGTCGGCATTGCCACGTTGTATGGCAATGCTTATTGTCTGACCAAGGTAAAAGCCAGCCCTTGGGTCACGCGAAGTGTCAACTAAGCGTCTTGAGCGATCTTTAAACAAGTTATGCACACTCGGACCCCAAGACCCGAGAGTTTCAACCCCAAACGGCTCGAACATATAACTACCAACAAGTTTATTATATTTCCGCCGCTTAAGGTTCTCTGCAGCCGCAGCGGCAACGCCAGCACAGCACGAAGAGCTAGGAAGATGAGATGGCGCACGAGTTCAATATTATAACTGATTTTATCACACCCCCAGGTGCCAAAAGACGAGATATCGAAGATAGTAGCAGTACTGCTGCGGCGGACGGACGGCAAGGACACGATCTACAGGATCTTGAACCAGCTGGTGACGCAGGCGGGCAGCTACCTCGTGCAGCTGGCGCACGTGTTCGACGAGATCCACTGCGTGTACCGGTAAGTGCACCTACCATGCCTGTGTGCAGCACTGGACGACGATCGGTTCAAAAGATGATGACCTTTCGAACTACCTGTAATTATAATGGAGAGAACTGAAAGAATTTGGCGTTCAAACAAGCCATTAAATGTTCTGAATTGACTTTGAATTTGAATAACAGTGGAGTTCTAACTTATAAAATAGAGTCATTTTGAGTGTCTTTCTGTGTCAACACGTTTTTCTATATACGCTACGTATTTAGATGCTGTTCTCACCATTATTTTGTGTGTTTGATTCATAATAATCTAATATTGTATTTGGAGGATATTTTCTGGTGTCTCAGCAAGTAAATGTGGCGTGGTCGCGATTGTTTTCTTTATGAACACTAATTTATGCACACAAATGTATAGAGGCTGGCGGATTTCAGTGTTGGTCCCATGCTAAAAGTTGTTCATAATGATGAGTACAATGACCCCTTCAGAGATATTGCTTTTATTATGTTACAGGTTGTATAGATCGAAGTATTCTTTTCTCTCGCGATTTCTTCGATCATGGTCGACGAACAATGTACTAATCTTCATCCCATTTTTTGTCACGGTATATTGCTTACAGTATTTTGATGAATCTACCAAATACAATAAAACACACAAAACAGTGATGACCACATACCACACTAATAAATATATATTTTTTTAATGGTAATATATTTTTTTTAACTTGAGACACAAAACTACACCAACTTTACATCACAATATCCACTAGGAATCAATTTACGAATAATTAAAACGCCGCTGAACTTCACTCTGTCCCACCAAAAACTTTTAACACGTGCCAACGATACTCTTTTTCTGTCGATTCTACTTTCTACTAGCAAAACTGTTCTTTTTTGCTGGTCCTTGTAAAATGTGTAGTTTTCTGGAAATAAACTATTACAACAACTCCCCTGGGTCGCAGCAAGTGGGCCGACCTGGAGGTGGCACGCAACACGGCCGGGCAGGCGCTGGAGTGTGCTCGTCCTCAGCACAACTTCCGTGTCCTCATCTCGCAGCCTGACATCTGCAGCCACGTGCTGCAGCATCACGCTGACGACCAGTACTTGGTGCAGGTGAGACCTGAGCCATACATAATACCTACTGTGTTTTATTTTTAATTTTCACCTTCCCCTTTTTTACTTTAAAAAAAGGGGGATGTTCTCAATTCGACAATTTTTTTTTATCTATCATTTTTATTTTATAAAACCTCCGTCACCCGCAGGTGGTAACAGCGTACATCGCGTCCCTGTGCCGCCACGACATGGTGGTCCAGCAGGCCGCAGCCGAGGTGACGGTCCGCGCGCTGGTGACGCGCGGCGCGGCGGGGAGGCTGCGGGCGGCGCTGCGGCGCGGCGCGCTGGGGGACGCGCGGCCGCTGGCGTGCGCGCTGCTGTCGCTGGGGCACCTCGACCCGGCGGCGGCGCAGCTGGCTCTAGACATGCTGTGGAGGCTCAGGGGATACGAGGTACCGCATTCTATATCTTCTCCATTAACCTCATACACTTAGCACGGTGGTTGTGGTGGCAGCTTCACGATCTGTTGCCATTCCTCCCTTTTCTCACGTAGCTCGTCTTGTACTGGGGTTCCCAGCCGTACTATAATATATATAACGGAGAAAGACCCTTCGTAGTGTTTTTTAAAAAGTGTGGTGTCAGCATAGCTGACGTCACAAATGTTATCATGATCACTATTTTTTTTGGGTTTTCAAAAGAAAACTTCACAACTTCTTTCAAACTTCGTTTATTCAACAAACAGCGTAACGACGTCACAGGCTCAAGCGTGAATGCCCGAGCGCCGCGAGATGTCAGGATCGAAGCGCTTACCAACTTAGCCACTCGGACGATATTTTTGAGTGGCGTCTCGCAGTTCAACCTGAGGTTGTCGACTGCTTAACCGGGCTTTGTCTGAGCGCCGACAGTGCGGCCGTATTTGTTGGGTCCCTCCCACGTGCACGTGTATTCAAGTTTTTAGGTTAAGTATTGAAACATTTAAATTACAATAACAGGAATAGTGACGTGCTGTTTGGCGTTAATTTTACATCGTATTAAACTTAAAAGTAATCAATCTACTAATTATTTTGGACATTCAAATTATGAATCTTAATTATTTTTATACTTGTAATGAAAAACTATGGTAATATCGCCGATACGGCCATTCTGACAGACAGTGCGCGCTATACACCAGCCTCATTGATTCTCGTCGTAATACCTGCAAGAATAGAAATAACTTTCTCTGAGTTGGATATCTGTGAGCAACTTGCGTTGCGTTATATTTGGTAGTTACATAAACACACGACTGTCATGTAAGTCTGAGAATATCAATGCTAATAAGGTTAGTAGGAGGTTCTCGTAGAGTTCTCGGAGATTCTCGTAGGATTCTCGGAGGTTCTCGTAGAGTCTCGAAGGTATGTTAAAGGTTCTCATCGGGTTATTTGGAATTACTGAATTGAGTTGCTTACCCTTTATTCTGATGGATCATCTTCAGCAGGTCATGGTTTGGCTGTATTTGTGGGTTTTCTCCAGAGGTCGATGGAATGGGCTCGGTTTGTTCTGGTGCAGGATCTCGGTGGGTAGGTGATGCGTTATCCGCCGATACGGTCAACTGATCACCAGGTTGAGGGGCACGGCGCAGCTATTCATGGGCAAGGCAGGGTCGTCTTCTGCCGACAATTTTCTTGACCAAATATCGGTCGTTTTTCAATATTCTATAGGCTTCATATGGCTCGTTGATTTTAAGGTGTAGTGAAGTAGTTGAGTTTGGTTGCGGGGATTATTCTTAATCAACGCGTAGTCTCCTCTTTGAAAATGATGGATCTTGGCTTAACGTAGCGTAGGTTGAAGCGTTGCCTGTCCTGTTCACTAAAACGAATTATTTTCTGTTGTACCTGTTGAGTAAGCGCTTCAATATCAACGGTTTTGTTGTCAACATCCACCAGATTGAGAAGCTCGGGAGGTACGCAGTTCTTCTGTTGTGTAATAAGTGTCAGTGAAGCAACACCGGTGACCCGATGAGTTGTACAGTTCATTAACAGTGGAAGTTCCTCAAGTACAGTGTGCCAATGCTCTGTTTCGAAGTTTTTGATCATTACCAATGCATTCTTGAAGGTTGCAATAACCCTTTCCACTTGCCCATTGGCTCGGCTGACTCCTGGAGCAACAGCGTGAATATATTTTCCGATTTACTCTAAACTCGCAGAGGAACTCTCTTCCTCCATCGACTATGATTTGAACCGGAACGCCAAATAGATGCAGAGTACATTTTAGAGCAGCCAATGTGCTGTGTGGGTTTTTATTGTTGCTGAAATACACTAAAATGTACTTTGGTCTTTGAGAAAGCGTCAATAGTGACTATCACGTACTGCTGATCATCTGGAGTTCCCAGCTTCCTTGTTATGTCCATATAAATGACTTTGAAGGCAGCCGTTGGTTTTTGTATCGGGTGTAGTTTGGCTTGAATTGCCCCTAATTTTCCTTTGGATGTTCGGCATATTACGCAGTTATCAACAAATCTTCGAACAGTAGAACTCATATTTGTTGAACCAATAACTTTCTCTGATCTTCTGTAGTGTCGTTTCTCAACCGGTGTGTGTTAGTGCTGTGGGAAAAGAGTTTATGATGCTCCATTGAAAGGACTTAAGAACGACTGTACTAAGCTGTTGACCGAAGACGGGATTAACGTTCTTCTTTAAGACGTCGTCGTCCAAGACATAGTCTTCTACTGGGTTATTGTCTCTGAAGCTATCCATTATTGGTCGCAACTCATCGCCCCGTCGTTGTTTAATTTTCAGCCAGTTCAAGTCCCTTGTCATGACATTAAATGCAAACTCAGTTGGGTTTCTGCTGAAAAAGTCAGCATGTTGATGTTACCTTTGCGATACTCAACTTCGAAGTTATAATTTTGCAGGAACGCCCACCAGCGATGAATCCTTGGCAGGAGATCCTTTTTATATCTAGTTGCCTTAAATGTATTGTAGTCCGTAATCACAGTGGTATTTTGCCCGTATAGATACTGACGAAAGACTTATAGCTCACTGTTAGTGTCTCGCAAAATTTTGCTACTTTGGTTTACATTATTGCAATTTTGGTAGGGATCTCAATTTTTTTAGAAAATAAAATATTTATGTTTTAAGTTAATAATGTAGCTTTTTAAAATTGGTTGAGTAGTTTTTGAACCAAATCGTAACAAATAAATCTTTCCTTTTTATAGTATTCGTTGGGGTGATTACCAATACTATCGTTAAGGAATTTTATTTTAGGTTATCCTTTTGCTTGGTCTTTCTTTGTTTAAGTGTGGGGTTTTGAAGCTCCCAAACGACCGAGCCAATTTAGTTTTTTTTTTTTACAGGAAGTCGTAGAAGTCCTGCTAAGTTGGAACGAGCCGGTGGGCGCGGTGGGTGCGGCCAAGCAAGCAGGCGCCGCGTGGCTGGCGCTGCCGCCGCGCAAGCTGCTGGCGGCCGCGCGGGCCGTGGCCGCCAGTCGCGGCGAGCCCACCGCCTTCACCGCCGTGTACCACGCGCTGCGAGCACGGAACGAGCGCACACGCGGCTCACCGCACTTCTTGAAAGGTCGGTGGATACGGTGGGAACCTTTTTTGGGGAGTGTAGGGGAGCGCTAAGAGAGGACTTCCCAAAATTCCTACTGGAACGGGAAAAAACGGGATATGCGCTTACGCAGTAGCGGGCAAAAGCTATTTTTCTCAATTACAATTGTCACATGTAAATACTGCATTGCTACTGTAACAGTAAAGCAGTCTTAATACCTTTCCTAATGTCGCCAAAACCCTTAATATCTTCGGCAATAATTTCACTATCAAATCACACTTGACCTCTAAAACAAATAAATCTGCATCAGTCCAAACCAGTTCTGGTTAGATTTTTAAAAACACATTATCATGGTGTGACGGTTATTTGTCGCTGATAAGTTATCGACACCATTTACTGTTGATGTCATGGGGTTGCTGCCGCAGATAAACTCTGCTTTATGTAGGTGATATGATAAGCCATTGATGTAGGGTGCCTACAGAGAAAGATGAGGTTTAAATAATGCGAAAGTCACCGAGCTACTTGATAAATTGGTGATTGTAGCCGTCAATACAAACGTACCATCAGGGCTGTGCTACTCGTTGTGTTAGGCAGACTTGCACCCACATTTCTCTAGTTATTTCTCAGTTGCATATAATAGACGGGATGAGCCATTTGTCACACTCGAAAAGTTTTAAATTTTCCTCTAATAGTCAAACGATTCCATCATCATTATTTCAGCTAAGACGTCCACTGCTGGACAAAGTGTCGCCAAATCTCGCGGTCCTGTGCGTCTCGCATGCAGTACATTCCCGCGGCCTTCACCAGGTCATCACTCCACTATGAGGGAGGCCGCGCTAACGCTTCCATGTACTACTAAATTGTCGATTACAAAAAAAAAACATATGTGTGGTTCGAAACGTCAAACATCCCTGTTTTGTCAGGAGTTAGGCTGCGTTTCCAACAGAGACGTGCGAGCGAGGATAAGTAAATGAAGAGATTTTATTGGTTCTTAACCAACACATCCCGCTACGCATCCTCGCACATCTCTAGTAAAAACGCAGCTTTAATCAAACAATATTACAACCACATTTTTTTTATTCTTCACACATGAGTTCAATAGGTAATATTAGTAATAGTACAGCCATTGACTCCGTGTTAACCTCGACTATATTGTTTCAGGCGAACAGTGCGACAGTTACGTGGAGTACTACAAACAGATCACCGCTGAACCACAGTTGTAAGAATATATCCACTAATAAGAAATGTTGGAGATGAACTTACTTTAAAAACCATGGAAGTAGTACACTATTAGGTATACCTTTCTTCTGAAGAGTTGTAGAATCTCGGGAACCATCATCTGCATTATATGCATGCACAACTATATGTACCATATTTATGCTTTCTAAGACGTGTACAAGAAATGTGTGTGTAACACTTCACGGAAGAAAAATATCCCCAATGAGAGAAATTGCTAAAAATTAAATTGAGTCAATAAGTAATTAATGACCTTTTTTAAGGCTCATCATAAAGATAACTGTTTCCACAGGACAGCACATGATGAGCAATGTCCTCTCCCGTGGAAACAGTCATCTATATTTACTACTAAACATGGTAAGTTGAGCTTACAGAATAATTATAATTGAAAGCCCGAAGTAGGTAGGCATGCAATAAAAAACTGATTAAACAGGTCTTTCGCAGTCCCTGAGCAATATCTTTAAAATCTTCCTAAAACTTTGCAAAAACGAGATTTTTGTTCGGAAATACTACTTCTACTTTGATTATGTTTAAATTTTTACTACTTATCTACTATGTAATCCTCGCATTTGTCCAATATAATCTGTAATAAATAGGATGTTAAGTTATTTTTATAAATATATGACAAAGATGTACCTATCTCCAATATCTTTCATTGTTTATCTTTAAATTTTATAGATGTAATAATTAGGTATGACAAATTATTGTATCAATGTTTCTCTAATTAGTCGAAATTATTGTGTAAATTGTAAATAAAATATGTTTGTAAAAATGTTGGTTTGTTACATAATTAAGTACCTAATGAAATGTATATTTTGTTATGAATATAGACAAATGTTATTTTCATCTTTTGGTTTTATTTGGGTTCCTTGACGGAAAGACAATCAATTACAAAACATACCAAGCAAAAATACTTACAAGTATTTTTTTAGGAGTGTCTCATCTCTTCACTAAAACAACTCAACAAAAATATTATCATTTAGAAACGTCAGACTAAAATATATTCTTGTTTTCGCAGTTGATACTGTATGAGAACACTAGACCCGGTACGGAACACTTGTCTTATTGAGAGTACGACTCGCACTTGGCCGGATTTTTTTTCTTCACTTAATTACTCAATTTACTTATCAAAAAGTCGACCTTTCGGCACTAATGGCTTTATTAGCGTCACGAAGTTTTAAGATTCTTGCTACCTACCGATTTTATGGCCAATATAGTAGGTAGGTAGCTACAGATATATCATTCATTATATAAATCTTAAAATAAATACAATTTAATAAAAAATATCTTCATAAGCACCAGTTATTTCGGGAGTGGCCAACTACGAGTAGGTAACATGGTTATTACATCGCAGGATGTAAACTGATGACTGCTTCGTTGGTTTGGTCGTTAACGCATCTGCTAAGGAAGGTCCTGGATTTGATCCCTTAGGTGGCGCTGACTAATTAGGTTTTTCTATGAGAACATTTTTCACAGCCGAGTTTTCTCGACTTAGGACAAGGGACCTATCATTATCATAACGAAAGGGGCGACATAACGTAATATATTGTGTGTTCTGTAGGTAGGTACCTACTATTTTATTGTCTCTGCATGCTCCTTCGCGGAGCATATACTTACTTACTTGAGTTCTTGGAATAAAGCAAGAATTTAATGTTTTCGTGGGGATATTCCCCTGTTTTTATAAAGGCGTAAGTGAAGGTCGACACTTCGGTCTATTTGTAGTATAGTTTATCGTCAATTAGAAACTAACAAGTAGGTACTTATAATAATGCTTTGTCAGTAGGTAGGACGATTAGAACCGAACAAAACTGATAGGAATCCCATATCTTAGACTATAGGAAATTTTACAAGTTCATGGTGATCATTGCAAATTATAATTACTTACCTACAACTTTTTGCAATGTAGGCAACTGTACTTTACCAGTCTGTCTGTTAGTCCTGAGCCTAATATTGACGTTGTGGAATACAAATGAACTCTATTCATTATTTGAATATGTAGTGCTATAAAAAGAACTTTATTCTATTGAGATACTCATCTACCGAGAGTAGGTTATAGGATGTAAAAAACATACATAAGTCTAATGTTACTCACATAATACACATGGCTACGTATTTATGGCCACCAGGTATCAGTAGATACAGACCTCTGACATGAGATTATAATAATACCGATAAGACAATGAAACCGATACCAATAGATACTTACTCATTAAAAGACATTATTTTAATAAGTAGGTACCTAAGTATTTATAGGTAATGGATAATTAGATAGACCTAAGAACCTACCTACCCAGTCATGTAGCATGTCTGTAGGCTTAGTCAAGTTTGATGTATCCAGGGTATTTCATTCTTTGAGTGATATAACATTAGCTGTACAGAATTGAATTATCAGTTCTGTGATCTCAATCAGTGTACCTAATCATAACAAAAACGAGCCACTAAATCTCTCCAACCATGATAAAATTAAACAAACCAAAATACAGTATGAGTATCAAGACAGTTTATTTTTTATAAATATTGAGGAACATGTCTGACATGTTTAAATCACGTTTTTATAAAATGCAGTAAGTATAACAAGGACAATAACATAAATGCTTACAAAATTTTTCCTTAAAATTAGAACTGTACAACAGCTCGGATAGATTTGCCAACATGCATCAGGTGGAATGCCTCATTGATCTCCTTCAGAGGTACATTGTGGGTGACAAATGCATCCAGAGGAAGTTTCTTTGCTAGGTACTCATCAACAAGCTTTGGTACACTGTCACGGCTCTTGTAGCCACCAAAAGCTGTTCCCTTCCAGGTACGTCCAGTAACAAGCTGGAATGGGCGAGTGCTGATCTCTTCACCAGCAGCAGCTACACCGATGATGACAGAAACACCCCATCCCTTGTGGCAGGCCTCTAGAGCAGCACGCATGGTATTAATATTACCAATACACTCAAAAGTATAGTCCAGACCTCCATCAGTCAAGTCAACAAGGACCTGTTGAATGGGTTTGTCGTAATCTTTGGGGTTCACAAATTCATTGACACCAAACTTCTTAGCTACTTCAAATTTGTCAGGGTTGATGTCTACTCCAATGATGCGTTTAGCTCCAGCAGCTTTGCATCCTAGTGCAACCGCCAGACCAACCGCTCCCAGACCGAAGATGGCACAGTTTGTTCCAGGCTCAACCTTGGCTGTATTCAGGGCAGCTCCATAACCAGTTGGGACTCCACAACCCAACAGGCACACTTTATCTAAAGCTGCTGCTTCGTTGACTTTGCACAGAGAAATTTCTAGAACAACTGTATATTCACTGAACGTTGAGCATCCCATGAAGTGGTACAGTTCCTGTCCCTTGCAGCGGAAGCGGCGCGTGCCGTCGGGCATGACGCCCTGGCCCTGTGTGATGCGCACCTTCTGGCACAGGTTGGTTTTGGGGTTCAAGCAGAACTTACATGTGTTGCACTGGGGGACGTACAGGGGCACGACGTGGTCTCCGGGCTTCACGGAGGTAACGCCCTCGCCGACGCTCTCGACGATGCCACCGCCCTCGTGCCCCAGCACCACTGGGAACACTCCCTCGGGGTCCTTGCCGGAGAGCGTGTACGCGTCGGTGTGGCACACTCCAGTCGCGGTGATCTTGACGCGCACTTCGCCAGCTTTAGGCGGATCAACTTCGATCTCTTCGATGGACAGCGGCTTGCCGGCCTCCCACGCGACGGCCGCTTGACACTTGATTACTTTCCCAGCTGTCGACATGTTCGTGCGCACTGGATGACTGCCACAAAATAAGTAAATTATACAACACAACTAGCTAAAATATATGTAACGAACACGTTTGACACAACGTATGTATGTCGTAGCGATGATGTAACAAAATATGAACGATAACAACCAAACTTAAATGCTGATAACCTTGAACTCTGATCATGAATTTTCAATTCGGCCACAACGCTACCGATACCACTACATTGTTCGAATTTCAAATAGAATAAATACATTGAAGGATACCTACCGGAATAGACGATTGGAGGCAGTCCCGCAAGGCCGCAAAAGCAAGCAAAATTAGCGACTCTCTTTTGTTTTTATTTACAACTATAAAGTTCTGTCAGTCAGACGATAATGTCATCTCTATGATAATGTCAGACAAGATCATACAATTAACTTTCTGTAATGTAATATCCGAACGCACTAAATGTCAAAACTATGCTAAGAATGCAGAATTTGTAAAAATGTAAAATCGTAAACCGGCAACGATTCCACAAAAACACAACATCGTGTTTGTTGTAGTACACGCGGTTTTTTCGTGTTTATGAATTGAACCTTGCTGTTATCGTGTGTAAAATAATGGCTAAATTACATAATTACTACGTACTGTGCCCATTAATTGATCAGAAAAGTTTTCTTGGCGTTGCGGAAGATAAAGAAGAGGAACACGTTATTGTTAGTTTGGGACGAAATGTCGTCAACAAATACCAGGTAATATTCTTATTTTGTACTATTTAAACAACCACAAGATTATTCCGATGTCGGTTATACACTGAAACAAATTATTATTCAGCTTTGAAATTGTATTAGTTCCTCCGTAAAGGTTATGTATGATCGTAACTTAATTTTCCAGCTTTCAGACCAGAAGCAAGTCGGTGGATGGACATCAAAAGACCACATTACATCTACAGTAATCTATGACAAGGAGCAAGCAAGCTATGTCGGTGTGTTCAATAAAAATACCATCAAAACATGGAAAGAGGACTCAGTCAATTTGGATAAAATCAAGAAATTCAAGGTAAGGTAGATTTTCTATCTATAACTTAAAAAATATTTTTTTTTAAAAAGGGCTGGCTTTGCTCTACATAAATCTTTCAGTAAGAATCAGATATGGATAACTAATATTAACACTTTCATTTTTCAGTTTCCCCTGAATATCTTAAAAGTCATACCTAGGGACAAGCAGTCATCAGTCATTGTATTCTCCAATGGTAACTGTGCATCTCTACCATATGCACTCGACAACAGAAAAACTTACGAGAGCAAGTCACTATTGAAAGACACGGATACAATCATAGAATCAGCATGCTACACTGTCAACAAGACGGATTTCATTTGTTACATTGTGAAGAATAATAAGGATAGCTATGAAATACTGAACTGTCCGTTACGAGATGAGCTGGGTGACATGGAGAGATCCAAGTTAATAAGGACAAAAATAACAAGACCTGATGATGTTTACGTTGTTGGGAAGTTTATTTGCACTGAGGAGAAGAATGCTGTATATATTTTGTGTAAGTATTGTCAAATGTCCATTCATTGTCAGTACTTCTTCTTTTCAAGTTGAATGTTAACTCCTTAGATTGTTTGGGCCCAGTAGGTGGTCGGCTGTATGTAGTCAATTCTCAGATTGATTAGTGCAGGAAATTGAACTAATGTGTATTTGTTCTTTTACAGGGAGTGATGGAAAAATGACAGTATACAATTTCAAGGACTGGAAAACAATAGGAAGTGTACCCTGGGTATCAACTTTGTCCAGTGTATCCCTAGCCTGGATGGGCAAGGAGCATCTCATAGTGTTTGGAAGTAACACAGAACAAGATGGAGCCATAATTATAGCTTACAACATAGTACTAGGTGTTGGCTCATGCCGATATCCCATGAAGATGTACTCGGAAGGTGCTAAGTTATACTGCTTCCATGGACGCATAATTTTAGAAGCCTCCAACCACATTGGCATGCTACCATATGTCCTACAGACAAAGAGGAACCTATCAAGTCTTTTAGGATCCCATGAAGTCATTCAGGATGAGTGTATGGAAATTGCAGACTGGGATTCTCCAACTGAACCTCAGTTCCCAGTCAATGATGACACTAAAGACCTGGTAAAATTAGGTCTCACAGAAAGAACAATATGTAGCAATGTCATACCTCCACTGTTAGAAAAAGATGACTTTAGAGCTGTATACCAAACTCTCAAGCAGTTCAAAGATGTTCCAGAAACAACTCTAGTGGCCTTGCTAAAGTATTCTCTAAGACTAGTCAACCCAAATAATATTGATGTCACTGATGCTGAACAATTTGCAAAACTATGCTCTGGTGAGCACAGAAATAAGAAGGATCAGATAGTGCACAGAGCTAAATTTGAATTGCTCAACTTTATTCTTCAAATCTCATTCAGTGATGCTTTGATTATTCCACCTTTGAGAAGTGGACTCAGTTTGGATGACACTCTATTTCTCATGACATACTTGGCACATGTGCTTGTGAATTCTGAGAAAAACATTGATACAGACTATGAGAGCAAGCTGTTTGATTGGTACACTCTATTGATGGATGCATTCTACCAACAGTATCTGATGACAAAAGATGAGAAAGTTACTTCAGTTTTGCAAAACACACGGAATATTGTACTAGACCTTATAAAGCAGCTACATACAGTCAGTGAGATATTACCTATTATAAATAAGTTGTTGTCTGGCAAGATGATTGAAAATGATGAAGAGTCTATGTCTTATGCCATTGAATTAATGCAAATATAAAATTTTAATTGATATACTGTACTTTTATTTACCTACTGGAAAGATAATGAAAGAAATAAATCTACACAAATGATTACTCTATAGTCTTTTTATTGGCTGCTCTAGCAAACTGTACAACCATAGGTTTCTCCTTCAGCATGTAACCATTAGTCTCATTCAGTGCTGTTTCTGCCATGCTCACAGAAGGAAATGTTACAAATGCCTGGCCCTTCATCCTGCCCTCCTGCATGACTCTCACATCAAAACCTGTCAACTCCTCATCAGTCAATCCTTCAACATATCTCTTATAAATACTTTGAACATCTTGCTCAGTCACAGTTTTTGCCAAATTTTTTATGTATAATCTCATTGATGGTTGCCCAGGATGATAGTTTTTGAAGACTGGCAGGATCTTCATATCCTTGTATGATATCCTGTTTCGTAACAGTTCTGTCTTGCTAACAACAGGTTGGTCCGGTACTTCTTGTATTTGTTCAGCTTCAACTGGTTGCTCCTCTCTCTGGAATTTTCCAAGTTCTCCAATAATTTCTGGCTCTTCAGTAGGCTTTTGCAAAGCATCTTGATGAACATTCAGCATAATTTTCTTTGGTTCTGGAATTTGAATTATAGATTCAAATACTTCTTCTTGTTGGACTACAGGTTTCTTAGCTTTAGATACTGGTACAGCAGGTGGTAGTTTCAAGGGATTATGCTTGGGCACTGCTAGTTTTCTTTTCCGAGTTACTAATTTTCTTGCAGGCTGCACTTTGTGCTCGTCTTCTGCACTTGATATCTCAGACTCTGGCTCACTCTCGGGCAGTGGAGGTAGCTGTATATCTCCCACAAAGAGCTGACGATATGTTTCTTTGAAAAACTCCATTGACTTAGTATTTTGTTGGAATGGTACATCAAGACACATCTTTTGCATCAAATGCAAAGTTTGTTTATAAAATGGTTCATGGGAAAACAATGCATGAATTATATTGACAGCTATTTCTGGATTGATATCTGGGTACTTGTACTTTAAATTTGGCGGTGGAGGTTGATAAAAGTCGATAGATGGATTCCATGCATTCAAAACTTTAAGGAATTGTCTTATTACGTTAGTTGTCTCCGAATTTTCTTCTGCCTCTGGTTTATCACTTGATACAAGTTCCTTATCTTTGGAGTATTCAACCACTAATCGTTTGTTGGCTATTTGAAGTTGATGTAGTCGTGTAAGCGATGCTTTTGCTTTATTTTCGCAACTAAATGAAGCAAAAGTGTAGTTTCGTTTTGCGCGTGACTCCCATACTCTTTCAGCTCCAAAATGCCTTAGGAGTCGTTCCTTCTCTTCCAATGATAGCGTAGCTGGTAAATGCCTTATCATTAAAACTTTAGACATGGTTAAATGTCCATACACTCATACACTGCCTTTATTTACAGAGAAACCGGATAAAAAATGTTTTGTCGTTTTCGTCCCTCACTCACAAAAAATATTTGTCAACAAACGTTCTTCTTCGCCGTCTTCATTGCCTGAATAATAGCAGCTGTTTTTGATATGATGCTGTTGGATGTTAGTTAGATTAGTACATTTATTTTAAAAAAATAATTATATCATTTAAATAAAAAGAACTTCAATTTTATTAAAGCATTCAGCGATCTTGGAAAAATAAAAGGTAAAATTACTTGTGTCCAAATCGGTCCAAAAAAAACCAGTTGATTTAGCCGTCTTATCAAGTGGTCGTGAGAACGAGTGTCACTGTCATGTCACTGACAGTGTTTGTCACTTTCTTATGGTGTCTGTGTAACTACTGTGCGGTGGTACCGAAACTTGAAACCGAATGTTTGAAAACAACCCGCATTTATTCGCCGACATCACGTAAACGTAAACGAAGAAAAGTTGAACTAATTCGCCAAATGATGAATTTTAGTAATTACTGGTGATTGTGTACTAGTGTAATGAGCACCATGGCATCAGAAACAAATAGAAAAGTTGTAAAAGTCGTAGTTTTGGGCGATATCGGAAGAAGTCCACGTATGCAATATCATGCCTTATCTCTTGCAAATAATGGATTGGAAGTGAATATTATTGGATATTTGGAATCTGAACCTCTTAGAGAAATATTGGAACACCCGCACATTACGATAACAGAGCTTCAGCCTATAAATATTGGCCCCAGACTATTGAGATATGTCGCCAAAACGTTATGGCAAACCATAAGCTTGCTTTTCACCTTATTTGTAACAGGAAAATGTAATTATGTGCTGTGCCAGAACCCTCCGGCAATTCCCACATTGCCAGTATGTAGAATATACTGCTTATTTAGTAAAGCCAAATTTATAATAGACTGGCACAACTATGCTTATTCTATTATGGCTATGTCTCTATCTCCAGATAATATATTAGTTAGAATAGCAAGGTTTATAGAGAAGTACTTTGGTCAGTCAGCTGACCGTACCATTTGTGTCACTTATTCTATGAAAGACGATCTGTTCACAAATTGGAATATTTAGTAAGTATTTCCTGTTTGTGAGAATCCTTTTGTTTAACATAATAATAGTTTTGTCCAGTTTTTACACATATTTAAATGAATAAGCTGTTGAGGGCAGGACAACTAGGTAAAGTTGTGTGATAATAAGTTACCACTGACCTCACAAACAAAATTTTGATGTGCTAATCTCTGGAACTGCCAGACGTATTTCGAAAATTCTCTTTGGATATGATAGCCACATTCATGAGCAAGGCTATAAGCTATACGGGAATGGGAAAAAAATGGGATATGCTTGTACGAAGTTGTGGGCAAAAGTTAGTTCAATGAATAAAATTCATACTTTATTGAATTCAAGTTACCACACAAAACTTCTTGTGTGGTTATGGTAGGTATGTGTTAAATAGAACTGCTGTAATATTCAAACAACCCATTATAATTTTAGCAATGCAACAGTCCTTTACGACAGACCACCAAAAATATTCAGGCCACTTACATTAGAAGAAAAGCACAATTGGTTTGTGGAGCTAAGCAAGACATACCCTGGGTTTGCGGGTTTTGGGCGTGAGCAGTTGAATGAGGGCAGCAGGCAGGCTGCTGTGAAGACACTGTTCACTCAGGAGAGTAACGGCGTTGTGCAGCTTAGGCCTGATAGACCAGGCCTTTTATTCAGCAGCACAAGCTGGACCCCTGATGAAGACTTTGGATTGCTGATGGAGGCTTTACAGTGTAAAAAATTATTTTTCTTATAAATTATTTCTTAGTTTATAAAATTATGAATGTTAGGTGTTTATTCATTACTATAATTCTGAATTAATGTAATTGTTCTCAACAGTCTATGAAACCAGTTACAACCTAAGTCAAACCCTGCCCAAGTTGGTCTGTGTGATAACTGGCAAAGGTCCAGAGAAGCAGCGCTATCTGGATGAAATAGAGAGACGGAAGTGGAAGAATATTCAGGTATACACACCGTGGCTGGAAGCTGCTGACTACCCCAAGATGGTGGCCAGTGCAGACCTGGGGGTGTGTCTCCACACCAGCTCATCTGGCCTAGACCTACCAATGAAAGTGGTGGACATGTTTGGAGCTGGGCTCCCTGTCTGTGCTTTTGATTTCCTCTGGTAAGTTAATTTAATAATTCTGAAAACTGTTCTAAGATGATGGCCACGTACACTATCACTGTCTATGTCAAAGCTGGAAAGCTCTGAAAATCAATATAGAGATCTTCATTCTTTGCCCTCAGCCTTGATGAACTCGTTGAAGATGGTGTCAACGGGTACACCTTCAAATCTAGCGATGAACTCTCCAAGTTGCTAGTGAGCTGGTTCTTGAACTACCCCAACAATGCCAGCCAGAACCTGATAGCAGAGAGGATGCGCAAGGAAATCGCCACCTTCAGAGAGAACACCTGGGAGGACAACTGGGATCTCAGAGTCAAAAAGTTCTTTACCTCCTGATCACATGTTGTTTTAGTTTTAGGGTCCAATGTTAATGTAAATGAAACTTTTAATTTAATATATTTTTTAATTTATAGAAAAAGTATTCCAAATGTTCAGATGACAATTTATTTAGAGTTGACAATATCTCAAGATATTTTAGTCTTACAGAGTTTGCCATTTCTCAGTGACATATACACTTGATTAAGAATAGGTACTGAAACAATAGAATTGTGGCAGTGGATTCACTTGAAAGTAGCTTGTATGGTTGAGTTAGAATTTTAGATATTACCCTATATATATTATATTGTGTGGGATATGAAAAACAAAAACAGCATTTGTTAGTAGAATTTGTAATTCAAACAGATTGTTTACAACTCAATCTATCAAAGTTTTTAGAATACAAATTGTATTATTAAAAAAATAGCACTGTTTGGCACATAACTTATACTAAGAGTCTTTCAATTTCTTGTTGAATGCTCTGAATCTGTGGCTTCAGCTGGGAGCCTTCATTGATCGTGATGGAGCACGAGATGATCGGGCGGGAGACGCCGCACGCCCGGCCCAGTGCTTGCTTAGATCTAACAAATACATAAGGTACGTTTTTGTCCTCACAGAGGATAGGAATGTGTAGAACAATCTCCAATGGCTCAGCATCAGCCGCCATAATAATGAACTCCGAGAGTCCTCGGTTCAACGTCTTCGTAGCTTCGTTGGCGCCCTTGCGAAGTTGCTTGTAGTTGGAAGCTTGTTGTACCAAGTTCAAGATCTTCGCTGTGAGGGCGGCATCCGCAAGGGGATATGCCTTGGGGTTAACTGCAGCCTCATCGCCCTGAAATCCAAAATTTAACAACTAAGAAGGGGTAATATCAACATAACCTAAAAAAATACCGCGTGAACATAATTTTTGTATTTTAGTTTGAACCAAACTTCTATATTTCTCATATTAATGCAAAAATGATCAATTTAACGAGTTTATAAGGTTTGTCAAGCAATATAATGAAATAGGAACACGTGCTTACCATGTTGATTGTTTGTTGATACCGAGCGTTGATTTCTAAGTCAACCTCTCGGCGATTTCTCGCTTCACTGAGGACTTGGAATCACTGATAAGTCTAAGACTTTGATGTGTTAATTTAACTCTGTTTACTTAGTGTAAACGGAGAGCAAAATAATTAATGTGTAATTCGCAGAAATAGCAAATGCACGCACGCCGCCTAGTCCGTATCCGTAACACGCAGTTTTTGACATTGACACTGACTGACAGACAGTGATTTTATTTGTTGGGAATTTCTTGACTTGGCTACTGAGGCCTTTAAGTTAAAGATTTTTGAAATATCGACCATGAATGAGTCGGACTCTCACGGGTGGATTCACAATGCCGTCAAAATATCACGTTGAGGGCTTAAAAAAATAGATATTGCTCAAGTATCGTAACTTTTTTACATGTACAGGGTGTTTAAAGCCTTGTTTTATAATGTGCAACCCAAATATACTCATACATTTTTAATAATAAAATTAATACTTCTATCAAAATCATCACCGTCTTTGAAAAATAGTGTATATAACTTTCTAGAAAAGAAAATAATAATTCCTTCGTAAAATAAATAAACAATAAATAAATAATATTTTAGCATCGAAATTTGTCAACACCGTCACGGCAATATCAAAGTGAATATAGTTCCGAAAGCGTAGCATTTACGCGGCCCGTTATACCCTGCCTGCCCTGCTTCCTCAGTTCATAGCGAACCGCGAAGCGACTCGCACGTCGGCACAACAAGCGCTTCGAGAGCAAAAATTGTTGTGAACTGACCAAAAAAAGTGATTAGACAAAGTTGCGTCATTTCCGTCAGGCTGTGGTTCAAGGTAAGTACCTACATAAAATAAAATTACGATTAATTTCAATAAGAACTTAGTTTTAAGTGAAGATTCTAAAGAAAAATTAGGTATCTTACTATTGTTATTACTTTTCTAGAAAAATCGACGTAACGTCCCAATCGCCATCACCATACGCATCATCACCGTTTACAAACAACGGAAAGGTAAAGAAAAGGTGACAAGAGAAAGGTCAATTCGATCAATAAATGAAAAAAGTCTAAGAGAGCAGAGAGTACAGCGCAGGAAATGGCGTGAAGCAGCTAAAAGATATCGAGAAAAGAAAAAACTGAAGCAAAAGCGAAGCCCATTAAACTAGAACCAATATTGACCAATTCCGATGATAGTGTCGAAACAAATACAAACAATCGTTTAGATCAGGATCATCAAGACCCATTAACAACACCCACCAACTTGCAATGCAACTGCTTGCAAATGCAATGTTAAAGTTAAAAGGATTCCTTATTTAGAATACAAGAAACGAAGACAATAAATTGTTGAAATTAATTAGGTACTTATGGATTTAAAAAAAGAAATACACTACTGAAACAAAAACTTTGTAGGCAAAAAATTATCGAAACTGAAGAAGAAGCGTCACTGTAATATGTTAACGTTGAGAACATGAAGCTGTTTCAAATGCTCATGTGGGCAGATATGTGATCATGGAAGACATTTAGGTTTTATAAAAATACCACGTTCATCAGCAATTACCACGAATCAGGATAAAATCAAAGATCATGTCACTCAGTTAGCAGCGACAAGGCATTCGACTCTTTGTGATGTCACAAATTTGCCAATACGATCCAAAGTAATTGTAGCTGGGCCCTCAAACATAAAAATACTCTCCAACAAATTAATCAAGTTACATAAAAAATAATCAGAAGTTACCTCTTTGATTGCAAAAAATGTGTTGATTAGTAAGAGAATCTTGTAAAATGATGAAAATGAAAAAAAAAATGAATTTGGTCAGTTATTTGGTAATAGAAGTAATAACTAAGTACCTAATTACAAGTAGGTAGTCGATAACCAAAAAACTGACCAAATTGCAAATAACAGAAATAATAATGATGATTATATGTTAATTATTAATTAAGAGAAAAATTACTAATAATTAAAAAAAAAGAACAGAAATTAAGTACCCAGAAGTAGTAAGTTTATACCTACTACTTGTACTCAATTTCAGATAGATCTCAATTAAAGTATTAATTTTAGATAAGAGAAAAATGTCTTTACGGCCGAATACTGAAACGCCACTCAAATATTTAAGGGCTGCTTAAACGTTTGAGCAGCTCCTAAACTTTAATTTCGTATACACAAACGTCTATTTTGAGCATCTGTTAAATATAAGTGCTTCTTAAGTTAAGTGGTGCTCAAACACCACTCAGTTTAAAAGTCGTATACAGGAACGCTACTCAACGTTATAGACTGTTAATAGAATTATAAATGTTGAAAAATCGTGTAAAAATGTTGCTTTTCATGTATTTTGTTGTTTTTAATTTGACATTCATATATAAGGCGTCATCACTATACATTCGAAATCATCACTGGCCATAGATAAATCATTGCCATACCACTGTCGTCATCACCATCTCACCTCTTTTTATTGGAATGCCGATATCTTCTGATCTACGCTTAAAATATTGGTCTAAACACAATGTTCCTACATTATAGTTTTCCTACAATGATTTCTAGTTTTACTAGCGTTCCAATGTGTTTCAAATTTTTAGAATCTTTTGTTCGGAAAAATTTTTGTTGGGTAAATCCACCCTCACACAAAGGTTTCCGTACCATAAACAAAAAAAAAACATGTTTCTTCATGCCATATATTAAAAAGTACTCTGTGCTTCTATGTGAGCTCCTTTTAACCCTTAATTCGACAGTTTTTTTTTGTATTAAATTTGTAAAATCGTTACAAATTTTGTTACTTAGCTTGTAAGGGATTGTAGAAAAATACCTGAAAAAATCTACCGGCTCTGTTTCCTGAAAAATCTACGTCCACTATAATGGACATCATCAAGATAAGAAACAGATACACTCCAACTATGTGCTTCCCATTAACAAAGAGAAAGAATAAAAAAAACCAGTGATTCCGTAGGAAAATACTCGTTATATTTTATAAAATTAGTTTGTTGTTACATTGACTTACTCTTAACACACTAATAGGACTGAAACCTTATAAATACGAAGAAATCACATAGGTATGTTTTGAACATAATAACAAAATATCTATAAAATTCTTCTTATAATAATCAACATTCATCTTATTAAAAAATTATAGTTCTTGAAAGTATCAAAAATATAAATCTAGATTAATCTTTTGTTGCCTGTCTACCTTACTTACTTATTGTGGAAATTATAAAAGCAATTTCTTTTGGTTACTAAGCACAACCTCTGCTTACATTTAGAACAATGTATATTCGTTTTGTTGTTCTTGCAGAACTTGCAACGTCCATACTTCGTATATTCAGGCCAGTGGCTGAAACCATCATAACGCACAGAAACTGGGGTCCTCGGTGCACTTGGGTTTTGGATTAGCGCTTTTTTCGGTACAGGGGTTGGTGGGTCCGCCTCAATTGATATTCCCATTTGCCTCAACTCGACTGCCAACCTCTGTCTAAACTTTTTTAGGCTCTTTATGGACAATTTCTCCTGTAGAGTAGCTAAGCATTGTTAACCGCTATATCTAACATTTGGCCAAAGATGTTCATGTACCAACGGCGGCTCTTAAAAGATGTTCTGTACAGAGCTATCAACATATCGCACAGGTAAACGCCTCCCACATGTTGATTGTAATGTCGTACTAACTGCGAACATGTGACACCAATTTTCTTTTTCTGTTCTTTGCTCCATCTCTTGATTTCTTGAACTGGGTAAGCATCTGCATAAGAACAGGCCAAAGTCACAACTTTATTGTCGTACCATTTAACAATGGTGATCTTTTTGTCGTTGTCTACGACTTGGCTAAATGAACCTCTGCCTCTTTTTTCAGTTCTTTGTCACTTAACAGACCCTTGCAACCTTTCAGTCTGTTTTGCCGTATAGTTCCTAGACTGAAAATCCCCCAGTGTTCACGTAGATACGATCAAGTCGAGCGTTGTGAAATAATTAGCGAAATAAACAGCACATCCTGGAGTTTGAATTGTCTTACAAAGAGCTAATACCATTTTAGCACCCAACGTCATTTGCTCTTCCTCTTCGATAAAATAAATATAGCGGAAAGTGTCATCGCCACTGTACAATAAAAAATCATAGACGATTCCAGAAGCACCAGCGCGTAGGTACTACGTTCTTGAAACCCCATTTATCAGGTTTCATGGGGTTATATTGTCTCCGATTTCCTGCTTTAGTACCCTTATATGGTATAGTCATCTCATCTATACTGTACTTTCTTTCTTCTTCCGTTGCAAGGCAGTTTCTTCTTATTTTTTCAATAAAGGGTCGTATCTTGTAATATCTTTCCTCATCTGAATTGACGTTGTCCACAAAGTACAAGTTGCGTCGAATCTGCTCGAATCGTTTCAATGGCATGACGTCAGCCACTATGGCATATCTGAATTTTACTATACCCATAATTAGAAGAATCATGAGAAAGTCTTAACTCCTCGATGGTTAACTGTACCTATGCATTTACCTGTTCTTTGTGTTGAATATAAGTTGGTGTTGTCGAAGATATCGATGACTATATCCGGTGAGAAAAAACGATAAAAAAAGTCCAACGGAGAGTCAGTAGCTGGTAAATCAAACACAAAGTCGTTTGATGGAATGTCAGCTTTGTGTCTGAATTGCCCTTTCTTCCATTTGTAGCTCACAATTAGTATTTTTTTGGTCTTTTTTGATCGGACATTTGGCACAGCTTGTACTGGTAGTTTCCTCTTACGTCTGGTTATTCTTGTTGTTGATGGAATGGCAATAGACGAAGCATTTGACGACGGAATTGACAGTAATGAGGCCAAACTTGGTAAAGCATTAAAATTTACTTCACCAGTCGGTGGTAGCACGCTGTTAATAATAGGAGTCAACGGAGCTGTTATGGTGTACAATAAAGAATTAAAGAGGTAGCGCTTGGTTCAAGTTGTCTTCAACTTCTAAAACAGGATTTTTGTCACTGCCACTGTCACTAAAATGGTCCTGATACATAATTTTCGGAGCTGTCTAAGATATGCATGCGCTCTATGTCTGAATCAATGGAAGGGCAGGGTGAGGCGGACAACTCTTCAGTTCTATAAACAACGATTTCCTCTTCGTTCTCAGGTTCAGAACCGCTGTCTATATCTGATGGTGCATTTTCAGGCGGGACCAATCTTACTATGCGATGTCCTCTAGACTTAAAGCTCTGAAAAAATGAAAAGTTATAAAGTGTAAGACATTTTATCTACTGATCCCTAAAAATATATTGACAGATATACAAAAATACTTAATCTTCTAATAATACGGCAACGGGAAGTATACTAGACATACGATTTTGTATTTCGTTCTCTACTTATTTGACGAGGGGAAGAATACTGGACATAGGTAGGTACAAATTGTTGACGTCGTAAAAACTAAATACAACTAAATAAGATAATCAAAACATTATGAGTAGCTTTGGAGGTATGTTATCTTTAGTTTTCAATGATATTACAAGAAAATAATGTATGCAACAATGCAACTTACCGAAAGCCCGCGCAGCGAGTCCTTTCTCCCCGCCATCTCGCCGGCAAGCCGGCAACTGCTCGCGACCCGTCGGTGTACGCGCGTTGTTGATTTTTGACAACTCTCTAATTTTTCAAGTAAAGTTTTTTTTATTCAACGTGAAGTATACTGCACAGCGTCGAATTAAGGGTTAATTTTAAGTTCATTAGTTTTTCATTATTTGTTGTTAGTTATAGCGGCAACAGCATTACAAATTTCAACTAAGTATATATCTATCACGGTTCATGAGATACAGCCTGGTGACAGACAGAAAGACGGACAGTGGAGTCTTAGTAATAGGGTCCCGTTTTTACCCTTTGGGTAGGTACGGAACTTTAAAAAGTCACCTTAAAGAAAAACTTTGTTTTGCATAATAAAATTGTACCACATTCCATTGTATTTTTCGAGTAGGTACTTAGCAAAAATAGTAGCAAATATATCGAGTCAGCTTTGTCAAAGTTGGCAATAGTCTTTGTCATTGCAGCCGAGATGCAATAGACCCTCAAGCAGATTGATGTCTCCTCGCTATCTAAAGGTATTTTTTTCTCTCTCTTAGAATACCTGTAGCTGTAGCATGCCCCTTTTTTCGGCGCTCATGGTGGTCCTGCTGAACGGAGCGTGACTACCGCTGGACCACCTTCAAAGTCGTTTTCTCGAAAACTACTAACGTACCAATTCTGAACAACAGAACTGGTACCTATCTTAGTAGTTTTCGTACTAATTAGTACTCGAGTACCAATTGAGTACCTACTAATTATTTACCAAATATGGAAGCGATTGGCGTTGGTGGTTCTGCGGTAGTCACGTATTTTAGAATCCTAGCAATGATATTTAATGTACAGACGCCAGCACATATAAAGCTACCCGAAACTGTCAAATTTTCCCAATCAACCTTGAACTTCATGCTTTAGCGATAAAGTTGAAAATCAATCAGAGAAATTTGACAGATTGCTGTAGCTTGATGGGCTGGCGTCTGTACCTACTTACTTAAAGATGTTCACTGGTTTTTTGTGTTGTTTCTTAGAGTAATGCAATAATACATAACTTAGTCGTAAGAGAATTCTACATGCGATAAAGCTGTTATTGTCATTTGTTGTAGAGAACCATTTATTAAAAAATACTGAAAAAAATAGTAGGTACTTAGTGATAGATTGATACTAGAAGCCAAAAATTAAATAACATTAAAAAGGACGTAAAACCGGCGCTTACCGCTATATACCCCGTAGCCAGGGATATTAAAAGTAATGGTAATAAAACATACAAATACACTTTGAATAGTTGGTAAGTAAGGCATCATATTTTTAAAACACGGGAATTTTACAACATCATCTTACTATTAAAAAGGGTCTTGCAAGCCAGCATGATCTAACAGTAGTTTAATGCGGTCAGTCAGTGGCCGCCTCACCACTTATAGTTATTAAAACAACCGATTTCGACGAATGACGTTTTAAATCCCAAATAAATTCGTTTTAAACGGTTTAAAACTCGCCTACAAAAATAAAAGAACTGTGTATGTGCATGTGTGTGTCTGTGTAGGGTAGGCGAGCTGGCAACGTTGCGTTGAGTCACGAGTGACGATGTCAACGAGTGTGATTTTGGTTAACCGAATCAAATTGATTGTTTAAATCGTTTGAAAACAATGAAAATCATGTTTATTTACCAACACAGAGTTTTTGACTTATCAATAGAGTTTTAACTTAGGTAGGTACCTAGGTAATACCTACGCTTGGTCGGATAAACCAACTAGAACTTAACCCGCCAAGTAAATCAATACGTATCAGTAATTATATCACACATTTAAAAAATCTTTAGTTTATAGGCAGGTACTCCGTTATATCCCTACCTCGGTAACATCAAGAAATTGTAGTTATAATTAAGAAAAACATAGTCATCAACACCAACAGTTTTGATCGAAAAAAAAATGGTTTATTTCGGCTTTTTTCGTTTTAAACGGATTGGTTTTAAACCGGCCTTACATCTATATCACCACCTCATCTAAGCCGAAATACGTCACCTTCGTGATTCGTGGCGATCCCGGGTCAGATTCAAGATCACACAGATTGGAGGACACATACTTATGTAGCTAGTTTCCCACTAACTACATACCTACTACTAGCTAAGATTCTTACTATACCTCTACATAGGTATGTCCTTCATAAGTTCTTAGCGAATGGTTACGCTCTCCGCTCCGCTCAAAACGAGACCAGAGCCTGTTTAAGAGGATTTCGGAGAATGATAACACTAAACATTTAATTGACTGTAAAAGTAACAGACCGCACTCGGAATTTGTTAAAGTAAGCGTTTCATACGAATCTGGGGGGTTATTTGAATTATCTTGTCATGCCGAGGATTGCCTCCATCTGTATTTAGTACGAATTTCGTTTGTCCAGTGCGCTGCCGCAAGTGATAAATACTCTACAGAGCTTGGGATAGCACGAGCGCATGCGCGTATCCTCGGGCATCCGCCGTCAGATTTTACTCGACCGATACCATACTCGCGTAGTTAGTTGCCCTTAGACATTCTTATGTAGGTACAGACGCCAGCACATCAAGCTACAAAAATCTGCCAAATTTCTTTAAATATTTTCAACTTTATCGCTATAGCATTAGGGTCAAGGTTGATTGGGAAAATTTGACAGTTTAGGGTAGCATGATGTATTGGCGTCTGTACTAAAGTATATTACTGCCTTACGAATTGAGGGATGTGAAGAAGTGTATCAGCTCCATCAACTTCCTTTTGTGGCACTATCAATAATTGACAGACAAGCAAAAGAAATTAAAGCAGAAACAAAGTTTGTGAACACATGCAAAATTCATTTTTAATATCTACAACCCAAAATAGTGCCAGTAGTGTTCAACACTGCACAGCACAGAATTTTTATCTTTTATATTTACACTTTATTTTCGCAATGTTCAGTTTGAATGACATTATAACATAGTAAATTAAAATTTTCACATAGCTTATTTTAATTTTTTATAGTTTGTCACTGAAGCTTCTGAAATGAGGCTTCACATATTTATACTAGTTGGGTTTTTTGAACATGTGCTGATGGTTCTGATGCTGAAGGTTTGGGTTGTGCTGATGGTTTGGGTTGTTCTGGTGGTTCATATTGTTTTGATGGTTCTGATTCTGGCTGGACAGGAAGGCCAGGTGGCCCTTAGGGCACTTGTTGGCATAATGTCCTTTGGTACCGCATTTGAAGCAGGTGACTTCTTCCAGTGGCTTGTGAACAATTCTCTGCATTCTCTGGGTATTGACTTCTTCAGTGTCATTGGCAGGTTTGACATAGCCAAGTGCGCGGTATCTTGCCTCTTCTTGTCTTTGAGCTGCTTCCCTTTGCTGAAATTACATTTTAAATGTATTTAACAAAAGCAAATATTTAGGTCTTTCCACCAGGTAACAGTGGTTTCCCACAAAAATAGGGTAATGCTGTACCTGCTATAAAGAAATGGTTATCACTAATAAGTACTCACCTCTACAGGTATCTTATTACATGAGGAAGCTTTGTGGCCAGCTTCAGAACAGTAGTGGCACACAGGCAGGCGTTTTACATCCTTGGCTTGTTCCGGAGCGGCAGGCAGCTGGAACCGTGGATGCATATACTTGCAGGTTGAGCCCTCCGGACAGAAGCCAGTGAGGTAATTCATACAGAACACGCGGCGCACATGTCGATGTCGGCAGTGGGGACCATGGCGACAGAAACCTCTGTCATACCTGCAAAAATATGTTGTTATTAATTAGGCAAGTTCTCCTAGTTTCCTATAAGTAGTAGAAACATCTAAGATTATCAATCTTTATAATATTTACTATTGCTCTACCTTCCATCACACTTTAGTAAAACTGTACTAGTTTATAAATATTCATATTTGTGAATACATACCATGGGCAATCCTTAATCTTACTCTCAGGGTCTATGTGTAGAAAAGGGCATTCTTTGTTGTGACACGCATTAAATCTGGCGTAGAAATAGCATTCAGGCATCTTGGACATATCATACTCGTGAAGGAACTCGCACTGGTCGCCTTTCTTGCAGAGACCTCTCAGCCAATGCTTGCAGACCACCGTGCGGTCTCCACGAACGTGCCGATAAGGACACTGAGGACCATTTCCACATCCTCCAGGCTGGCTGAAGAATTCACATACTGCTGCAGTTGATTCTAAAAACAATTAGTTTTATAAAATACTGTATACTTTATGACTACGGCTGATTAGCAAATTTTGATGAGTTATGGCTGAATAATCTTGTATCTGGTTGAATAATCGTGAATCACTGAATGTTTATTGGAAGGATAGCAACTAACTGTCCATTCCAGGGAAAGGCAGTGGTAGCGCTCCATATTGCTCTTCTAAGGCGTAATCTATATCAAATTTTATGTGGTCGACGTTAGCGACAATAACTTCCATGTTTTCTCAAAGTAATGTTACTTTCTTGCGGAAATAAAGACAAAATCTTGTTGCAAAACGCAGGGGAACACAACGGCAAAAAAACGCAACGCGGCACAGATAAACAATAAGAATCAAAAATTTGACAGCTGGCTTGGCTAGCGGAATTGATCGTTACGTTTAGTGGTTGAATGTTATCATCTCATGATTTAATTTTGACCTAAAAAAAGTATCCGAACGTCGAACAAAACGCAGTTGATGACAGCAATTTTAGCGTTCCAATTCTACGAAACTAAGATTTTAAGCATTTGAATTCCACTATCTTTATTTTTCCCTATGTTTTTAACAGAAATAAGATTTTTTTGTGTCAGTCAAATAAAAAAATCTCACTTGAACGTAGCTAAGTGTATGCTTGGACGGTTTGTTTAGTGTTTTACTAATTCGGTGGTTTTAATACAGGTTTCAAAATGTCTATATCCGATTTAAAACATTCCCTGAGGAAGTTTGATTTTCCTGTATGTGCTAAGGAAGCTCTAAGCAAAATCGGTAAGTCACCCACCAACCAAGTTTACCTCTGACCTCGGTAATATCTTACAGTTCAAGATCTTCCTATATAATTTGTAGTACTTATTTATAAACTAATGACTTACTATCGTTTTTAGAACAACTCTTGGTTGGACGGGCGGCTCCATCAAACAAGCAACTGGATATAGCCATGGACATCATATCAGAATTCGTGTTCTGCGAGTCAGACAGACGAGGCGGCCGCCGGGGTGGAGGCTTGACGCCGCTGCAGGACTTGCAGCTCATAGACATCATATGCGACTACCTGTCAGCTTGTACCAATGAGATTACTAAGAACACAGTTTTCTTGTCACTGTTTGGTGGCATGGAGAGTCAGAGGAGATTGAAGATACTGAGTATACTTGCAAGCATGGCAGTGTCTGCATCTAGCACTCCTGTGAGTGACAAACCACTTAATTTGATCACAGGATTAAATCTATATCCATGTTTTTTTATGATTAGTTTTAAAAACATTAATAAATCATACCTTTTTCCCATTGGGGTAAGCACTAGGCAGAAACTACAGAACAAGAGAGCTTTATTATAAAATATACTTTACTTTGCATTTAAGGTGCTCCTAGCAGTTGGTGTTTGGCTCCAACAAATGGGCTGCTCATCTGCACAGTCCCTGCAGCTTGTTGAAAATGTCATCCGAGACCATTTCTACCTGAACACTTCAAACCAGCTAGCCCTGAAATCTCTGGCTAACACAGCCCCACAGTTTGTAGCAAACTTTATAACTGCAGTGACTGAGTTGTACATGCGAGACGCTCAAGGAACCACTACATTGCCACCTAAGAACCTTTTAGAAGTGATCACAGCTTGGGTTAGTATTCTAATCACAACTAATTTTTGCATCTTCAAGTACATTATGCTTCATAACTTAATATACCAACAGTTATCTAAATAACTTTAGTGAAAAAAAAATCTGACTGGTCTTTTGGTCGAGTGGTTAGTGACCCTGACTGCTAAACCGGAGGTTGTGGGTTCAATTCCCACCCAGAAAAAATCTTTGTGTGATGAGCATGATCATTTGTTCTGAGTCTGGGTGTAATTTGTCTATAATATGTATGTATTTAGAAATATATTTCTAAATACATACATACTTAAACATACTTATATATAAGTATGTTTATCAGTTGTCTGGTTGCCATAGCACAGGCTCTGCCTAGATTGGGATCGGATGATGGTGTACACACCATCATCTGACTACAAGTTGTCCCAAGATATATTATTATTAGATATTACTTATTTATTTGTGAGATCAGTAATAAAACAGACCTGCCATATTGCCATGTTTACTGTCCTAATTAACTTAGGCTTTCCAGATTCAACATTTAGCATGAGAAGGAATTAAATAGGCTTGTTGCCTTTGCAGGTATATTCAAACCCCACACTATGCATGTCAGCACAGTTGAATCCTGCAGCCCTACCTAGTGGATCCATACCAATGGCTGCTGTGACCCCCCTAGCAGGTCTCATACACTGGTGTGCACTTGCTCCACTTTATATTGATGAAGGTAAACATTTTATGCAGTTTTGGACATCATTATTAAATAACATTGCAAAGATAATATAAAAGCTCTTTTCATTCCTTACAGATTCAGAAATGGTAGAAATACCAGTACCAGTCAAAAGAATCAAACTGGAAGGTGACATTGACAGATCAGTCATAAAAACTATTAAAAGCAAGCCTCTGGCAGAGTCCGAGCTGTACATAAAGCTTCACCTGGGGGTGTTGCATAGCCTGAGGGCTGGGAGGCGCACGCACGGGCCCCCCACTGCTGTGAACGCGCAGCACCTGGCCGCGTTGGCGCCGATCGTGCAGGGGTATGCACATGCTGTGCTCAAGAGAGGAGGCAAGCTACAAAATGATTATAAGTTACAAGTATGCATTATTCGCCATTCAACCACAATAATAAGGTTACATAAAAAGGGTTAGTATATGCTTAATTTTATAATATTTTGTTTCAGGATTGCCTAGACAGAATAGGGCAGGCAGTGCAAGTGGCCCTTGCAAATGGGTGTGTCTATGGCAACATCAACAACCTCCTTGCTGCATTAGGCACATGCCCAGAGAACAGACTGCTGCGCATCATCATCAAGACTCACCAGCAGATTATCTGACAAGTGCTTTGATTAAATAATGAACAATGCAATAGACATTGATGAAGAAGTACAAAAACTATTGGAGGTTCAAGTGCTTTAATTACTACCCTAGTGTCTATAGTGATTTAGCTAAGCTAAGCGAAGTGCTAAGCTAGTGCATTTCATAAATTAAAGTACATAATATGATAGTCTAACCTACTATTATAAAGAGGAAAGATTTATTTGTTTGTTTGTAACAATTTGGCTCAAAAACTACTGAACCGATTTTAAAAATTCTTTCGCCATTAGAAAGCTACATTATTAACTTGAAACATAGGCTATATTTTATTTTCGAAAGAAATAGAGATCCCTAAGAGAATTGCAATAATGTTAACCAAGGTAGCAAAATTTTGCCTAATAATTCATTGTTTGGTGTGCGCTGAGAATTACCTATGAAAAAGTCTACGAGGTTATGCCTAACTGACCGTTTTCTGTTCAAATTATTCAATAAAATCAAGTTATCTAATTATATTAAAAATATTCGAAAAAAGTGGTGATTATGGTATTATGATATTAATTCTTTTCCATTTGAATAGTTTGATATTTTATTAAGATTGATTATGTATATGTAAATTACACTTTAAATTATTCAAATCAGACTTTTCGTTTAAAAGTTTGATCAAACTGGGGAGAATCTTAAAGGTCTGATGAAGTTGAAACACGGCGTTAATGACGAAAATATAAAGGGGCGAAAAGGGGTGCTGAATTTATATGGGAGGACATTACTGCTTGCTTTAATGTATGTGGAAATTAGTATAAACAAACTAAGTGGTATAATTACAGATATAACAATTTTTGCATTATCAACCCCTGACGGGGTGAACAGGGTGAATAGTTGTGCTGATCCTGACACTACAGAATCGGCAGCAGAAATAGCTGGGTGCTTTTATTTCAAAAAAGGGTGCAGGCAGGTTGAAGTTTGTGGAATACCTACTAAATTCGCTACAACGAAGTCGCAGACAAACTGCTAATAGAATATTAATATCATAGTAATTGAGACTAATATGTCCCAATGGTTCTTTTAAATCAATTTAATGAAGAAGTAATATGACATGTGTATGTGTACATACTGTAAATAAAATACTGTGATATATATATACTTAATTCTTATTTATTTCAAAATGGTTTAAATCTCCGGCTCTGTTTGATCTGTGCTATTTTCTTCTTGTCTTCTTCAAATTTCTGCCTCAGTGAAACAATGTGCTTCATTTTTGATTCTCTGATTTGGAAAGTGTAGAAGTTCTTTAACTCTTTTCGCTTTTTATTCTTCTCTTCTTTCTGCATTATTTTGTTTTCTACCTTCTCAGACCGTGCAAAACTCTGCACTTTGCCTCTCTTAGTGACAGTCACCCACCCCTCATCATCCTCTTGTTCCAATTCCTTTTCCTTCTTATCAGCTTTCTGAGCATTTTCATCAAACTGCTTCATAAATGTTTCTACATTTTCTTTGAGTGTTTTTGGTAATAGTATAGTACTGTTGTATTCATCAATCCACTTTTTAACTCCCACTTTCATTTGGTGAGCACTTGAGTTCAATGGTTGTAGTTCAGTTAATTTCAATGCTTTATCTAATTCAACAACTTTTTTAAATACTATGTATGCAGCTCTAAATGTTGTCTTGTTTTCTTCAGGTATGAACCTTATAATATGCTTTATGTCAGCAGTAGATGGTTTTAAACACAGTTGAACTGACTGTACAGTGCCAGCTTCTTTGAAAGCGTTAATCAATCCTTTTTCATCAGCGTATGGTGGCACATTCACTACGAGTAACGTACGACCCTGTGGCTTGTCTTTCGTGTGTTCTCTTACTATATGCTCTTTAAAATAAACAATGTGTGGTGCCACTGAATCCTCTGTTAATTGGAGCTCTAAAGCTGCAAAAATAAACTACATTATTACTTACAACTCAAACTATGAAACTGTTAAACAATACATTGTATTACCAAATACGACAGAATTTGTCCTTACCTTTAAAATCTTGGGTACGTTTTGCAGCCTTCATGTTTATAGTTTTAGTATCTTGATCATTCGACAAGCAAATATAGTACTATTTTACTTTTATTATTTCTTTTGAAATAAAAGTATACAAATCAACATGTCTAATGAACTGAGGTTATGTATGTTTGATTTTTTTGACAGATTATGATGGTGGTTTTTTTCACCCCGAAGGGAAAGCTATAGTATTTTGACCATATTGCCTAGTCTTACGTCTTTCTTGTGTTTTGCATGAGAATGCGGATGTGGTATATGGTGGATGGATATCGATTCGGCCTACTCGGCAAGTTTCGAGTGTCAATACTACAATAAAATTCTCAGCTCCACTGACAGATCGCGACTGTTTCAATTATTCCACATATTTTCTAGGTACGTGGACACTTGAGACACAAAACTACACCAATTTGCATCACAATATCGCTCACTTCACTCGACAAAATCCCGCCATAAACCCGGTGCCAGATGGATAGTTGAAGGAATTTTCAATTGTACTTATTTCGACAAAAATATACAAATTTATACTGAAAAGTATTATTCAAGTCGATGAACATAAATTTGAATCTGCACAAATTCAAAAATATTGTAGTCAACTTCTTTTATCGTTCTGAAATTTGGATAAAATTGTTACTCTACCGTCTCTATGCGCATAAATTGACAGCCCTTGACAGTTTTCTACAATAACAGTGACAGTCGTGACAGAATTACCATTTTGTCTATGATATACATTGACTGTTGGCGAAGAGTGTCTGTTTTGCCCGTATTTTGTCGTAAATTTAAGGCCATGTGTGTTTACAATTACGTGTTTGACAAAATTTCTAGTGATGATATCCACCACTGCAAACAGTAAAGTAAAAAACCCGAGGGGAACCGAAGTTACTGACACTCCAGAAAGAGACGAATTTGGACAAGAAAACACGGACGATAAGGTCAGAGGTTATGTTGGTGCGTACGATGCATCCTCATCATTTGGGGGTCCATCCAGAGATGGCAGGTATCGATCCCGGGGTCGTGTCACCGAGTTCAGGCCGTCTCGAGGCGGTGGGCGCGGAGGCAGGGGCCGCGGTGGATTCCCGCCCCGCGGTGATCGTGAACCTTTTGATAATTCCTATAAATATCACGAATCGTTAAACCAGTCCTCCAACGACACCTGGGCTCAAGGTAGCAGTAGCAACAAGTTCTATGAACGTTCAGAGTTGGTCGTCAATCTTCCCGAGGACCCTCGTATCTCCAAGTTGCTACGTCGACTTTGTGCTGAGGTGGACATGGAAAAATCGCTTGTCATATGCAGCAAATTACAAGATGCCGTCATGTTACCGGAAAACTCTCGCTACATACGTCGTTCTTACGACATACTAGTAGAGTCACTCCTGGATGTGCTCTATGATGCTCCTGGCCCCGAGACAAAGGAAGGTGCATCTATAGTGCTCGGGAGGATAGGCTATGTCATGGGTCCTGACTTTAGGAAACATCTAGATTGGATTGCTGCAAGTTTTGCTGTGCACAACTCGACCATAAGACATTATCTGACTCTCTCATTTACAGAGACATTTCAACTTGACTACCAAACTCCTAACCTCACAGATTTTGCTGAATTGACTCTGGACAGGCTTCAGACTATTATCGAAAGCACAGACTCGGCTGATGTGTTCATGTCTGCTATAAATGCTATGATTATCATGTCAAATTCATATCCAGAACACTTTGCTAATCATTTTGTGGACACAGTAGACATTCTGGTTGGTTGGCATGTAGATAATGCTCAGCCTAAGAAGATCAAAGATTTTGCTCTACAATCATTGTTTAAACTCAGTCGCCACTGGCAAGCAGATGTTGGATTTTCAGTAAACCTACTGAATCAGTTTGTGGAGGACATGGTGGCTTATTCTACTGAAATGGATTCAAATCAAACTGACAAACAAAGTGATGCTACTACACCTGAAGATTGCAAGCAGAAGATCACATCATTCCTCAACGTTTTTAACACTGTTGTGAAGAGTTTAGGGACACTGCTGAGTCCTACAGTCTCACAAATTGTGTCCTGGTCATTTCTTACAGAAGCATTCACTAAGATTTTGCAAGTTTTAACTAAAACTCTCAAGGATGACTCCGAAGCAGACCTGATACTGGCAGGTAATGAATGTATTGCTTTGCTTTTGAAATATTTGCAATCCAAGTCATCTAGCTGTTCTCCAGCCCTGTTTGCATTAATAACAAAAGAGATGAACAACTTCCTGCAAGGAGAGGAAAGCGTTAGTCTCAGCGTCATTGACTTAGTATCCACTGTTATAAAGGAGATTGCTTCTAACCTTCCCATTGAATTCATAGCACAAACCATTGGACCTGAATCACTGTTGCGTAGACTGCGCTATTCCGACAGTGCTCACATTTTAAATAGTGTGATGTCTGTATATAGTAACTTGTTGAACTTGAAGAATATTCCACTTTTACAAGAAACATACAAATATGTTTTGACAGATATTCAGAATGCCTATTCCGCCATAATACCTGACATACAAATAATAAGCCCAGAGTATCAAGAAGAAGTAGACAAAGATGATGCAGAGAAAAATGTAATATTTTATTTGCAATGTTTATCAGAGCTGGCAAATGCTAGTAACTCAATCATTGGGATGTGGGCATTACAACCTAGCATATTAGAACTGTTGGCCATAAAAATGTCTCCTCATCATGAAAAGCTGATTAAAGAGAAGCCAGCTCTACAATACTCTGTACTATACTTGCTCTATTCACATTGCAAAAAGAATAATCATTTTATTGCTTCTAGCGACTTGGTTACTAACACCCAGCAAAGAGCAAATGATATATTTGGCCTATCGAAATTGAGCCTTGGTGATGTTTCCGGATCCAGCCCCACATCTGGACATCTGGCTGTGATCCTAAATACATTAAGCATGATATTGGATGAGGATGCCCCTAGAGAGACCTTAATTTTAGTCCTCAATTGGATATCTGATATATTTTGCCAGTTAGACAAATATTTACCCATAGTAAGCATGTCAAAGGGTTTTCTTGTACTAACAACTAACATGTTATCACTGGCATATATTTTTGATGAAGATATTGTTTTGCTTGTAATGAAGAATTCCCAACATTTACTGAAAAATAAGAGTCTCACTTGGAATGTTATGTTGCTAAAAACAATAGCAGTGCTTTGTATATTACACATTGATAATAAAAATAAAACATTGTCAGATGTTTGCAAAGATGTACTATTTGAACTGCCGTGGGATATTGTTCAGCTGGAGTTGGACAAACAAGTGGTCAAAGTGTTCACCACTAGGAAAATGAGCCTGAATGTGCTCAACAGTGATACAAAGGCTAATTCCTTTAAAGAATATCTCATGCGAGGATCCTTTTCTAACCTATCAAACCAGCATTTTAAAATAATAATAAATTGTCTCCTCCAGAACACAATGGATGATAAAAAAGCTTTAGTAGATGTATTTTTATCATCATGGCCATTGCAGACTGCGGATGTTGATGAAAACAATCTTTTGTTCTTCCGGCAATGTGCTACAAGCTTTTCATCTATCTTTGTTGGTTGGGCCCTCTCAGAGCTGGCTCAAACTTGTGTGGCTTTGAAGTTAAGAACTACTCTGGGAAAACCACAAGAAACTTTCATGAGGATAGAAGGAACTTTGAAAGCAGTAGCAAGAGAAATATCCACCTCTGAAACTAAATTCATTGGCAATGACCAACAACAACTTGTGGAAGTAGTCACATCAGAACAAACGCGAACACGCTGGATAACAGAGTTTATGATGTTCTTAGAGAAGTACATTTATAATGCCGCAGAAGGAACTGCTACAGTACTGCCAGCCGTTGTCAAACCTGTAAGAACATTCTTTCATACGAACAGGCCGACTTGCCGCGAGTGGTTCACTAGAATACGCCCGGCTGCGCTCGTCGTCAGCCTGTATGCTGGACATTATGGCGCTGCCATCTACCATGCATCACTGATATTGCAAACAGCTGTTAGCTCCAAGGCAATCATTGACATTGAAGGTATTTTGATTTCCTTTGCCAAGGCACTTATAAAAATCGAAGAACCAGAAGTGTTGCACGGTTTATATGTCTGGATGAAACAGAATTTTGACAAGAAATATCTGTGGTTAAAAGGAGCCGGTGAACAGGCAAATTCTAGACATGAAGTAGCTATAGAGTTCTATAAAAAAATAAACAATTTGAAACCACATGAAGATTTGAAAGAGGGTGAAATATCATCCCAAATAGATACTAAGAGTACCAGGTTCATTGACGAACAAGTAATGGAAAGTTACAAACACATACAAAACTGGGATGACATGCAAGCATGGAAAAACAGCGATAAATTCAATTCAAACATTTCGCAATGGAGCTCTTTTTCAACGTTGAAGTTTTTCGAAGATTCCACTGAAATCCCAGAAGAACTCACTAACTGGGACATACTTGACAATGAAGCCAATGAGATATCTAAAAATGCATGCTCTTATCAAGGATTATTGGACAAAATTGAATCGACTCTTGTGTGCACTGCAGTGAAGATGTACAACAGTGATTACAATGACAAATATGAAGACATATTAAAACACTGCGACATCTTACTTAAATCACAAGCGGAAGAATTCTCCAGAACAAATGCCATACACTTCTTAAAAGAGGTCGCAGTTTTGCAATTAGCAAATCATGGGCTTAGCAACATTGTAAAGAGCGGAAAAGTAATCCCTAATCCTTTTAAACCATCAACAGTAAAGGAGTACAAGTACGGAACCAATTTTAAAAACCTTAGCAGAATATTATGGTGGAATCAATATTTTACTAAGGTTAATTTGACGGAAGAAAACGTTTTCTATGCAGAATGCCTTCGCCTAGATGTAATAAAAAGTGCTAGGAAGAACGCCAACTTGTTAATGGCTAAAAGAGAACTCTTAAATCATTTCAAACAAAACTCTGCTTTCCAAATGTGTTTAGGCAGCGTAAATAACTTGGACGACTTGAGTGAAGCGCTCCTTATGTCTACTAATACTTATGACCTCGAAATTTGGACTCTTAACAATGCCACTGCTTTGGCTGAGCTTTGCAAGTTAACCTACGCCAAAGAAGAAACTAAAATACGCGCTGTTAACCTTTGTGCAAGTATTTCCTTCGGATTTTCTCAAAGATTGGCAATGAGTGAACAAAGTTATGAACTGCGGGAAAAAGGAACAAGATTACTGCTAACCCTTTCAAAGTGGGTACAAAGCGAAACGGAAAATATATTGGACATAGATTCACCTTTACTAAAGTTGGTGTCAGCTTTACCAGAAATAGGTTTGGTCGACAATAATATATCGGAGAATGTCATACCTTTGTCAGACTCCGCTGTTGGTAAACTACTGCAATTTGGTGTTAATCAATGCCCAGGACTAGCTAAAGCTTGGGCAAGCTTTGCTGCTTGGTGCTTCAGATGGGGTCGTAAAATGGTTGAATTTAGTTCAAAAACTCGAGAACAGTTAACAGAAAATGATAAGTTACAGATAGAGAGCGTTATGATTGGATGCTCACCTCAAGATTTTGAGGAGGTTTGTGAAATATTGTCGAAAACAAAAGCTACTTGTGACGACGAAGACATTGATTGGAACGAAATTAACACATCCGAAATGATTGAAAGTCAACTTAGAACCGTTCCATCTTTGAGCAATGCTTTTCCTGAACACCTTGCACTGTTAGTGGACATTTGGCGTCAAGCACAAAAAAGAGTATTTTCTTACTTTGAACTTTCAGCTGATGCTTATTTCAAATTCCTGCAACTTATTTGTGCATCGGATTTCATTAATCACAGCGGAGAAAACGCGGTAGTTAATGCAACTTTGAGACTTCTACGTTTGATTGTAAAACACGCTATGGAGTTGCAGACAGTATTGGAATCCGGCTTAGCAAACACGCCTACCCAACCTTGGAAAGTTATCATTCCACAGTTATTCTCACGTCTTAACCACCCGGAAACCTACGTGAGGAAATGTGTATCTGATCTCTTGTGCAGATTGGCAGAAGACACACCGCACTTGATCACATTCCCAGCAGTAGTAGGTGCGGTGGAAAATGAACAGAATGATTTAATGGAGTTGAATGTTGCCAGATCTTTCGTGTCTAATGGCGCTGGAAGTGAGGAAGAGAATCTTGACATTGAAGATACTGCCAGCGATAAAGTGGTTAATAATGAACTTAATTCTTGTTTCCTGGATATGGTGGAAACACTTGCAAAACAAGCTCCAAAAACAATTCAACAAGTGAAGCTTTTAGTCAAAGAATTGCAAAGAATCAACTTGCTATGGGACGAACTATGCCTGGGAACATTAGTACAACATCACTCAGACTTCACGAAGCGTCTTTCACAGTTGGAATGCGAAGTTGGCAAAGTAAAAAACAATGCACACTTGACGGCTGAAGACAAAGAAAAACTCATCAAAGAGAAACATCGCATTATTTTTGAGCCAGTAGTTTGTGTGTTGGAGCAACTCTATCAAGTGATTTCGGCAAAGCCTGAGACCCCGCATGAAGTGTCATTCCAAAATAAATTTCAGTCTCTCATCGCCGACGTCATAGACAAGTTGAAGAACCCTGAACATCCTGATAAACCGCAAGAGTCATGGGCGCCATTTAAACAACTTCAAATAAGACTTCAACAGAAAGTAAATAAAAGAACTTCATACATTTTAAAGATGTCGGATATCAGCCCCGTATTAGCAGAACTTAAAAATACGGTGATAACTATGCCAGGAGTACATACAAATCAGAGAGCCGTAAGAGTCACAATAAAAGCGGTTGAAAATAATGTAGCTATCCTGCCAACAAAGACGAGGCCAAAAAAATTGGTATTTAACGGGTCAGACGGCAAGGCTTACACCTATTTATTCAAAGGACTTGAAGACTTGCATTTAGACGAGAGGATTATGCAGCTGCTGTCGATAACAAATACGATGATGGCCCGGGATTCCGAAAATAACGATAATCAAACGTATAGAGCGCGCCATTACTCGGTGATACCTTTAGGCCCTCGATCGGGACTGATCAGCTGGGTAGACAACGTGACACCACTATTTGCCGTGTACAAACGCTGGCAAAATCGGGAGGCTGCTATTTTGTCAGCTAAAACCAATAAGCCAGTCAATATCTTGCGCCCTTCGGAGTTATTCTACAACAAGCTAAATCCTCTCTTAAGAGAAGCGGGTATAACATCGGATAACAGAAAAGACTGGCCAGTGCCGATCCTAAAGCAAGTGATGCAAGAGTTGGGCGCGGAGACTCCTCGGGACTTGCTGTCCAGGGAGTTTTGGTGCAGCAGTATTAGTCCAGAGCAGTGGTGGCAGATTACGCGTCGGTACAGTTACTCGGTGGCCGTGATGAGTACGATAGGCTACATAATCGGGCTCGGTGACAGGCACATGGACAATGTGTTGGTGGACCTCACGTCGGGCGAGGTGGTGCATATAGACTATAACGTGTGCTTCGAGAAGGGCAAAACGCTGCGGGTGCCGGAGAAGGTGCCCTTCAGGATGACGCCCAACATGGTGACGGCGCTTGGCGTGACTGGTGTTGAGGTGAGTGTCTTAACGTTTACTTACTGGTTATTTGGAATTTACTTTGTTTTGTTATTTTCTTATTTCGTAAAGACAGATTGTAACTTTCTCTAGGTTTTATTTGTGGTGTCGTTTAAAGAATGGATCATATATAAATCTCTATTATGTCTCACAACTTTAGCGGATGGTCTGTTAGGACATTTTTGCTCGACATGCCAAGTTTACCCGTGAGCTCTGTAAGATGATAATCTTGGATCATGTAACGCGTACGCCCTAACTTCCTCCGTTTGTCGTTTGCACCGTGAGATCTACTGCAGGCAGAACTCTTAGTAAAGTCTGAAACTGGTCGACTCCAAACTTCCTGACCACACATTCACAGATTCACATTATATCATTTAAATTAAAGGTGTTCGTGAACTAGTAAAAATTAAAAGACATACAAAAATCTTCGGTTACATTCTAGCGTGACCACCGTCTATCTGGCCATATCCAGGCTCTCATGATTCATTTAAGTTCAATGTAGGCCACGACTGATGTTCTATGTGTGTTTACCTATTAATATTGAATCGACTTCGCACGGGTAATATTTACTGATGTGCGCCCGAAAATCCCTTTTTGGACACTTGGCAAAACATTGAAAATTCTACACTATTTATAATTTTAATTATAAAACATAAATCTTCCAGAACAGGACATGCGAACGACATGTCCGGCCCAATTTCTCTTATCTTAACGGTTTTCTAGTCGACTACGTCTAGTCACGAAAACCCAGGATACTGAAATACGAATAAATTGCAAAGCAGTAAATTAATCAGTTATTATGATTAATCTCTTCATATATACACTTTTTGTAAATAGCAACCTACTAGTAACGGTCATGTTTCGTTGGATACTTGAATGTGTCTTCTTCTGTGAGATCTTACACGTGTATTCAATATCGAGTAATTAAATAAGAATGGGGTCATTAATCTAATAGCTCGGTTTGATTGCGCCCAGGCGCCCAGTTTATTCCTACAAATTAATATAGTACTATCAATACAATGTTCACAGTTAATTGATAAAAATGCTAAATATATTGCAACAAGTAACGACCAAGCGTGATTCTGGTGCGATGCTGACCTCTTTAGATTGCACAATACGGACAAACAGGATCGTATCAGCTGTGATACATTCGCTACCTTATCAGCCAAATGTTTCGTTAAATTAGTTGGCTCACTAAACTTCGGCAACATGTAACTCTTCGAATGTCTCATCATTAAAGTATTTTACATTCCAAGTTTTAGCCTCGACTTTTGTGATCGATTACTTCATTTATTTAGCAATTGTGCAATTTATTCTCAATTTCTCACAACTTGCTTATCCATCATTATAATTGGGTGCGGACATATCTTTTAACTTTAAGTTGATGTAGCGCCATCTATTGCACGAGTTTCTTCGTAGTTTCGGTAGGGTGCACATTTTATATATTTCTGCGTTCTGTCATAGATGGCGTTAAGAGTCCTAGCCGAACATGTTTTTCGTAGATAGGTATAAGATAAATAATACACATTATTTACATACTTTAATATTACATAGAACATCTTTTAATTAATATTTATATCTTTTAAACATCTTTATTTGACAGAGAATCTCTTATTAAAACATCATTATGGCAGGGAACTCATTATAATCTCTCAATAAAAATTCAACAATAAAGCTTTTAAAAACTTGAGCGTAGATTCGAACAGGTACCTAAATGCGAAAGGGGTACCTACAGTCACTAACAACTTTAAATACTAGAAGCGTTTCACGTTTCCCACAAAACGTCTAAGTGCGTCAGTCACTACACTATATCTGCACGCGCCGGCGGCGTGGGCCGGTGCACGGGCGTGGGCGCGTCGGGCGCGTACGACGGGTTGAGGTCGCCGCGCTCCGCCTCCACGTAGCCCGCGTTCTCGATGATGCGGCAGCGCGCCGTGTCGGCCTCGTGCTCCATGTACAGCAGGCGCGCCGGCCGCCCGCCCAGCGTGGACAGCGCGCTGGGGGCGCTGGACCGCGTTATCGAACCTTCCCGAAGCGCCACCGAGCCCCGCTTCCTCTCTGGCGCGGGCGATCCTCTGTACTCCGACGTGTCTGGTCTCTTGCACCGCAATAGTTTCGCGAAAGCGGCGCGGAACCCGGCGTTCTTCCAGGCGTAGATGAGCGGGTTGATGCCCGAGTTGGACATGGCCAGCGAGGACGTAACGCGGTACGCGATGTGGTTGTGCAGCGTCATCATGGGCAGCGTCTGTGCGCACGCCACCACCACGAACGGCATCCAACAGATCGAGAACGATCCTAGCACCAGTAGCACCACCTGCCGAAACATTAACACGGGGTTATTTCAAGATTTAGCAGCTATTGTTCTAGCAGGAGAAAAAAAAAAAAAAAGGAGAAATAATAAAATCACTAAATTATCAAAATTACTAATTCTAAGGGCAATTGCGATACAAAACCATAACAAATTAATAACGAAGTAATGATAATTAGGTACCAGATAAGTAATTGATCGGTATGTTAGCTTAAAAACTAATTAGATGGAAAACCAATTTTAAGTATAATTTTAAGTTTAACAATTAACGTATTAGGTTAATCTGGAGTAAATACTAGGTAACTACATATTGCAATCTTTTGGGCTATGAAACCTGCGTAAAGCTGTCAAAATTCAGCTCTGTCTAGCATCTTAATTTCTTTCTTCTGCTCCTTACTCTCTCGTCTTCTACCGTCTTTTTATCGTTTAAATTCATGTAGAAAATATCGGCTACTACCTGTATGCTCTTCCAATCGTTGGCTCCGGAGGGGCAGCAAGTGTTGGCCCTCATGCGGCGCGCGTGGCAGGTGGCCTCCCGCCATATCCGCCAGTACAGGATAAACATCACCATCCAGATGAGGGAGAACATGGGCGCCAGGATGCTCGTCGTGTACTGCGTCGGCACCACCTGCAACATCCATAGCAGTTGCGTTAAAACCTTAGTTACAAGAAGACAGAACTATAGGCCCTCCTCGACATTATTTGTTTACGTCAGCATTTATTCGAGGTTGCAGTTTTCCCAGATCCCTGAGATAGGAAGCGAATTCGATGACGTGTTGTCAGATAACATTGGCAGATTGCTTGGAACGGTTTACCCACTGGAAACAAATAACTCGTAATAAAATTGCTAAAATTTGGTTTATAGCTTCAGTTCTCTACTTTAAAGGATTTCGGCTTTTCTTTCAATATCCATAAATTGTTAGCTAAATATAGATTGAGGATAATGAGCTAATCACACGTTACCAATATTTGCCCGTGAATATTTAATATTCGCTTTATTTTATTTGACTAACAGACGGAGCTATACGAGCAAATATTTGAGGTTCATAAGCCTGGGTAAAAAAAATGCTATTTGTACAAAGGTCGTACGACTTCGCAATTTAATTGGCACGTTTTAGTTTAGCAGTTACAAAGTTCAAAGAAAAAAGTGCTTCTTTGCATGAGATTTGGGCTAATGAATTTATATAGTAAATATACTATATAAATTCATTAGCCCAAATCTCATCTGAATATTCCGGTTTTAAATGACTGCTAATTAATTTTTATCTCCCGTCAGATATATCATCGAAAAGCGGCATGTTTATATACCCTTTAATGTAATGTTTACAAATAATGGCACCGGGCCAAAACTTACTGTAATAGAAATGATTCTTGCGCCGAAGATTATTACATTTTCCTGTACTGTCGCAACGTTCTCATAATAACGTTTATTTCTTCATGCATAATATCAAACAGCAATATATTTAGTGTGTATGGTAACATTAATACTCTAATGTATGAGATAGCTCCTCGGGCGGACAAGTACGTACTCGGTAACAAGATATTCTTCTCAGAAACAACTGTATTAACTATTTATGTTGTAGTGGGGTTTCGGAACGTGCCTCGAGAAAACCATTTCTTTTCACTATGAATTTCGGATAATGTTGTCTTATTACGGAATGTGTTGACAGAGCGTTCTGCCCCGGAGATATTTATATGCTTTATACTCGTAGCAATTTATGGGTTAGCATGTTCAGATTCTATAACAAGCGATATCATGTTTTATGGGACTTTTAGATGTCTAGAGGACGTTGAAAGTCATGGAACTGTCATAAATCTTGGCATCCATATGATAAGCTCGCGACTTAGCATGAAATATCCAAAGTTGCTCCATATGCTCGTTATAAACTCTATATGAAAATGAGGCAATATCGCTTGCTATCTGAGCACCCTATTAGGACCCTTCTGGGCACGGTGTTTCTAAGCCGGTGTACTGTACATACCATGTTCATCTCGCACGAGATGCCTTCGTGCCAGTCGTTCCAGAACACGGGGATGCAGCTGATGCAGACGGCCACCGACCACGTGAAGCTCATCATGAGGCGTGTCACCAGCTTCGTCATGTACCGGCTGTAGTGCAGCGGGTGCACGATCGCGATGTACCTGGAACGCGAAGCATTCACGTTAATATAGCGCCAGGCACGGACAACAGTGTTGCACCAAAGTTATCGTCAGCTGATTCTCAAGAAACAGTTACACAGAAAACAACTTTAATTCCATATTCAAGTTCACATGGCGTGACAAAACCACGACATTGAAGTTTCTATTTATAGTTAAAAGATTTCTTTGAAATAAAAATTTGAAACGGAGGGCATTCCACTTACCTGTCTACAGCTATCGCTATGATGTTGTAAATGGACGCCAGACACGCGAGGATTATGAGGATGAAGCGCATCAAGCACGACCACTTGATCGTGCCGAAGTCATCGTTAAGGTAGAAGACCAGGTGGTAGGGCAGCGTCAGCCCCACCATCAGGTCCGAGATGGCGAGGTTGAGCACGAACTGGTTGGACACGAGCGAGGACAGGCGCCGGCTCATGGTGACCGCCAGGATGGTCAGCGTGTTGCCGCTCACGATCAGCAGCATCAGCGAGCCGTCCACGATGCTCCATCCCCAGTGGTTGTAGACGTCCGAACTCGCCCTCTCCTCGGTCGCGTTCCACCCCCAGTCGCTATCATTCCCGAATACAACGTCCATACCATCGCTGGCCGCGGACGCCAGCGCTGCCCCGTGCGAGTAGTCCGACGTCGTGGCACACTCACGCGCACATGCTCTTAACTGTTCCCCTCTCCCGTCACTCGCGATACACTCGATATTTTCACAGAGGTCTTTTCCCGCTTGCACTTGTCGCACATTTTATTTGCACTATATTGTTGATTTCGAGCACCTGGAACAAAGTGTAGATATTAGTCGAGTTAGTATCTAGGGCGTGCGCCGAGCGGGGTGCACGTGCGAGGGTCCTTGTAAATGCATGGCAGCGTGCGCAAGTAATGCATAGCAGCGGCGTGCGGGCTCGCTCAGTATGCAGGGCCGCGTCGCGCGTCGCCACACATAGAGTCGCCAGGAGCGCTCCACTTCGCAGCCTCTCTAAATCACATTATCAACTTTTTCAAGGGATCGCCGGCGACAGCGTCGGAAGTTACCGCTCTCGCTGCTGCTGCTGAATTATTTATGTTGCACAGTGAGACGAGCCTGTCTGTCGGCGCCCTAATCGATTGCCGTGCCGCTATAAATGAATTATTTCCAGACGTCGAAGGCCACGTGGTTCATAAACTCGCGACTGTTTTGTAACAATGACAATCAGTAATGTTTGAACGTGGCGTCCTTCAAGGGAGGTTATTAATTGAGCTCCATCAAGTTGGAAACTACCTACCTACATTTCTTATGTCAACGTATTTAGCATTTAAGAATAACTTGTATTTCTCATAATAAGTGAATTGTGTTCTTATTAAGGAATAAATGTCTAAAACCGTATAAATGATTCTGAGCCGCGTGTGCGACTGATCGTTGGATATGTAATATTACAATTATTTTGGAAATAAATATAGTAAAACTGCAGAAATCGTGCAGATTGTTTCTGATAGAGACGTTTATCCCACTGTAAATAAATATAATATACATAATAGAAAGATTCTGGATTTATAATAAAAAAGTACTGTTTGTCGAAATATTTAGTTCAACTGGAAGTGACAACGTCAATTATAATTTTCGAGTCATCTGGAGCAGGCGGCGACGCGGCTATCTGAATTACAAATAGGCACGGATCAAAACACTTCGTAGACTCCATTCATTTTGTAATCCATCAACACCATTTTGCCGATCCTCTGTCGTTAATCTACTTTAATAAAGAGGAAGAGGTTTGGTTGATCCGGATTTATCTGAGATTCCTTAAATATTTCATAAAAGATCAATAAATTAATAAAAAAAACGGTAAATTGAACATGATTAAATAATGGAGCACAAACGGGCTATCTGCTTCTGAAATATTTTTAATGCGTTTGAGTATTAATGAGTAATAAAATTATACCGGGTCCATTTATTTCGATCTCGTTTAAGTGGAATCGGTACCGGCGTTCATTTGATGGCAATTTATGTTCGGGCAAATAACGAAGTAGATACGCGGTAGTATTCGTAAATTACCTGAGACGCGGAAACGGCTTTAGAATTTTTGCATGGAATCGGTCCTTCCTTACGCAGATTTCGGAGTTCGACAGCCTTATTACGACAATTCATTGGCATTTATTAATAAAACGATCAATTTGGAAACGATATTGGATATCGTATCTCAGTCGGTGTCATTGATGGACGCTTTAATAAAATAAGAGAGCACTGAGCCTCATCAAAATCAGATTGCGATTGTTGTCGTAATTGCTCAGTAAATCCAAACGCAGTTTTGATGAATGAAATGTCAAAAGTGGTTTTACAATTAGGTAGCATGCCTTTGTGTGGCGCCGATGACGGATAGCAGATAGCAATTTGTAACACGATGATTTCAACGGCTGAACGACTAGATTGGACGGACGGATTTATTCACGTGTGATTTTGGCGCGGGCGCGTGTGTACGCGTGGCCGTGTGGTAGCCTACGTATTGGATTAGTTTGTAGCGATACATTATTTATGGATATCTCCGAGAATACGTTAATGCTTTTAGCTCTAGTGTTTTGATTCGATGATCTCGTTTTGTTGTTCTTCATGGGTATGAATAATTAAATCTAAATCTGATCCTTAAGGCGTGTTCACCTATGTAAACAAAACATTTAACAGGAAAATTCAGCTTCAACAAACCCGTAATTAAGCCAGTCTTGTTGATTAAAGTTCTGTTGTCTTCGAATTTGTAAGGGAAAAACTGTAATGAAATATTGATTCATTAAACAACAATGTTTACTTACGCAACTCGGTACGCAAACGAAGTTCTAACGAAGCCATGGAAAACCATTACGTACTTCAAGTAGGTCCTTCAAGATACCAACTTTAAAGTCGAAATAAACAATGGAGATGAAACCAATGTTAGCAGCATTGTCCGTGCAGCCACGTGAGTGAGGCAGTATTCCGGTCACAGGCGCACAGGGCTAGGTACTAGAATGCCCTTTTGCCAATGCTAGTGCATTAGCATGCACTGCGGCGCCGTGACTAATGTCGTTTGTCTATGGCTCGCCCATGGCGCCGGTTTGCGGGCTCTCGGTTATGATCGCTTTGCCCTGAGCGCTCGTATCGGTGGCCACACGTCCCACGTCCCCACTTTACAGCTTAAGTAGATTCAGTCAGTAAACAGCGCTTAGAGTGTCGATGCCGATATGATCTACATAAGAGCATCTTACGTAGGACCTAAGCGAAAGTGTTACACGAAGCTACATATATAATAAGTTCAAAAGTGGCAATAACCAAAGCTATAACAGTTTTTCCCAATATATGTATGTTTATTGGAAGTTCGCGGACCTAAGGATCACTTTTTATTTCAATAGCTATCGAGCTTTTGACATATAGAATAGACTTTGGGCCTATATCTTAAGTCACTCTATTATATTGAGATGATCCTAAATTGTTCAATAACTATTGGATGAACAGGTAACAGACGAAGAATAATGAATGCGCCGTGACGTGTGCTAATGCGAGCCCACGCGTTGATTGAGTTGTTTTACAGCCGTGTTGAATATGAAGCTATTTGGCGCCAACCGCCATATTGATCACACGTTACAACTCACTTCACTCGCGGGACTACTCCGCTATTTATTACCTCACACCGGAGCCGCCACCTTGTGTGCGGAAAATTAAATTGAAATGATTTGTAACACCCGGGAAATAGATCCCTATCATGCTATCATTGATAGAAGGTACGTGTTTATTATTCTTGGTATTCTAAAAATGTTAACACGAGGACGTCACAAATATGAATAAATAACATTAAACAGTGGAGTCACTCGCATTCGATTAACGTACTCGACTGGACGTACCGTAATTGGATATCGGAAAATAACACTGTGCTGTGACACTGAAAAAAGTTAATCGAGAAAACAGAAGAAAGTGGTTTCAGTACTAGATATCGATTAGAAAATATTTTAGTGTTGATATCTACGATCGTCCTTTACGTAACGTGGCGTGCGCGCGTCGCGTGCGACCTCTGCAGTTCGATCTAACAACCAATGTAACTATTTTAATTGCTCAATTTTTCGTTACATTTCGATTTTAATGAATGTTTATTTTTTCTTTGTAGTGAGTACGTACATTAGTGTTTCAATGTCACGATTCAATTTATGTAGAAATAACGAACGATGCCTATTATTACTGACATGGAAACCGAGTTTGAATAATTGTTTTCCAAATAGAATAGAAACATACGTCTATCTTTAGTGAATATCAGGGCAAGCAGCAGGCAAGGTCTACGACATAACATGCTTGTCGCTGTTCAATTGCATGGTACTGATGGTGAGATCAACAAAATGTCTATTAAATAGCGTTTTAAACAAATAAAGCGACGTCTGACACTTACCGGTCACTTGACTAGCCCCAGAGATATCGACTACTATTAATACGTGCCATCTCAATCACTCTCGCCAAATAGAGATTGTAAATCCAAACAACGGCCGAGACAGAAAAGACCGCAAACAGACTATCTTGGGTAAAGTCCCATTCGATTCGGCAAAGGTCAAAAATGAAGACAAATGGCCGAACTATTACTGGCCACAATTCAATCAAGATAGCAATATTCTTTCTATTACAGTCGTACTACGGACCAGTCAGAGGAGCCAATATGTTTGGAAGTAAACATTCAGACGACGCACACTATCTGTGTGGGTACGTTTAGTGATCTTTGATTTACTCCGCGTTATCAAATGACGTGGTTAGAGGTCGCGCGATAACGATGACTTCTGTGACTCATTGATTAGCTGTTATTAGTAGTAACTCTCGCAAGTAAAACAATTTCTTTTGGCCGTCTCTACGTAAACGTGACATCGCACCGTATTGTCCCAGATGGGCACAAACATTGTCTAAGAATCGTGTTGTGTAACAGTATAATACGAGGGACTAAGAAAGTTTCGTGACGACATTGTTCGCGTCCCGAAGAGCGCGCAGAAACGAAAATGTCCGTTTTATTGGAGAATCTCGCCTGTCAAATAACTTTGATTTATACTCGTACTTGCCGGTTCCAGCTTCATTTGAACGCCTGAAAACTTTATCACATAATCCTTCTAAATTACACGAAATGTTTAATAGGACGGGCGCCCTCGAAAGTATGAACTCATTACTTCGTTAGTACTTCAGAAATAACGTTACGAAGTTGTGGACGACCGCAACACTGGGATTCTCTCAAGCTAACGCGAACGTCTTACGACTGAGGAAATCTTCTATCCAATTTTCATAAATGCTTCCGTCGAATTAAGTTTACGATTTAATTGCATGATAGAGAAGAATGGTAGAATGGAATAAACTTTGAAATAAAAGCGGTAGCCCAGCTTCATCCGCCTCGATAAAAATATAGGACGTTGTCCTTTGAACGTGAGGAGTTGTAAGTGCAGCGCCGAAATGCTGCACGTTATCAGCGAGAGAGGAAACATCCGTCGGCGCCGCGAGCAGCCGCCTCCCAAACTATAACTGATACGATACGCGATTACATCTACTCATTAAATTTTCTACCGCACGTGAATCGCGAATAAACAGAAAGTGGCCTAGCACGTAGATGGTACAATGTCTGTTTATCCGCAGCCGGATGTCCAGCCGAGGTCGAAAGGAACGCATAATATGTCCACCTCGTTAAAGTCGGAATAAACACAAAAATTACGAAACTATTGACTCGATGAGCGCTTTGGAATTGCGAAAAACTTTTAAATAGGCAGCGGCTCTTGCACAATGCGCGCAAATATAGCGAAATCTGCGTATTAGTGACGTCACTTATGTTTTTTTAAGCAGTTTGACAAAAGATTGGCGTTACGACATCCATATTGCAAAGTACTGTACCGAAAAGTAATGTCTACTCGCCAAATTAACAAGACAAACAATCATTGTCGGTATTGCAATGTTTTGTAGACTTTGTAACTAAGTAGGTACCAGACGTCTGATATGATAGGTACCTACTGTTTGTCTGCCAACAGTCTCGTACTATTTTCCTCGTCAGTGAAAACAAAAGTGGAATTAAAAAGCTTTTTTCTGGAACTCAATTAAAAGTCCTTTGACAAAGCCTAGTTCGGGTCGTTGGAATTCGAATAAGAAATGTTAATAATTCTAGGGAATGGCAGAGGAAACAGCCAGTGCCCCAATACGTTGATTTTGACGTTATCGTTATCTTGATGATAACTCGGCAGGTGAACATGGCGTTTCCCATATGATGGACTGTTTAGCATGAGGCAAGTGCGGCCATCGCTCATGTCAAGCATGACCTAGAGTGAACGAGAGGTCGTCGGCCGGAGAACAAACCTTCCCCCTTTTATAAACCCTGGTTCAGTACAGCTATTAGATTTTGTATTTTAAGATATCATAATATAATATCTAAATTTGTAACGGAAAGTTAATTTTCATTCTGCTGCGGTTTGTTTTACGGTACGTTTGAAGTTACGTCAGCAAAATTTTGTTTGCATTTAAAATTTTAATTTAGATAACCTGAAAGGGCCTTTGGTATTTTATTTTTAGAAGCATCAAATTATTTTTAAACGAATTGCCGCTCACATAAAAAAGCTTCTAAAACATTTTGAATGTTTTGGAGAACAAAAACAAACGCCAATCGAATTAACAAGTCACTTAACAAACAGGAAACTATCGGAGAGACATTCTGGACGTCAAGTTTATCACTGATTACTAATACATTTTAAGAGTTCTTCGTATCAGGTGTTGTTGGGGTTTCCCTGAACATGTTTATATAATACCTATGTACACTCAATACGAAGAGTACAGTAGAAAGGCGTCGCGACTTCGCGAGTGAATCTGTCGAAGTCAGCCATCTTTGATTGTCAATGTTTATTGAAGTGCGAACTATGTTTGCAGTTTCGCTGCAGAATGAAGGTTGAACTGAAACTAATGAACTCAAATAAAGTTGCAGAAAAGTTTAGCTGACTTCAATTTCGCTAATGTTATAAAAATATGCTCCCACAATTTTTGATCGTAGCTAATATTCCCGTTATCACGTTTTCGTATCATGAAAGATACACCTACTCGTCTCATATTACATGGATTAAGCATCTAGTAACGGACGCCACGCGGTGATAAATCAATTTACAAACGCGATTGAACGGGGAAGCTTAATAGTGTTGAGTGTTTAAAGACGGCCGGCTCCACAGACCGTGCGCTGCTGGGCCGGTGATCTCAGCTCCATCATCGCGCGACTGGCGACATCTCACACGTTATCCCGCCAGGGTAAAGCGGCGCTTTTCATTAAGACCGCTTAATTGATTAGATGTGTGCCGCTAATTCCCGTTAATTTGCTTACTTTGAACACTTAAACACAATCAATTTGGGGCTGTGTTTGGTGTGATACAGTTATTCTCGCGGAAAATTTTAAATCAGATACCATTTTGGGATGTTTATTGAGGTAAACATTATCGAAGGCAAACTACGGTATTTTTTTGGGAAAATTTATTGCGTTTAATAAATAACAAGCGTCATTGAGTTTTAACACTTTACGAAATTGTTTAAAAATAGCTTTTCCTTCCGTATACTCCAACGTACACATGCCAAGTTATGATATAACTTTGTTGGATCGTTACAAGTCTAACGAATCCTTCTGGTGTCAAATATAATCACGAGTTTTATTTCCACGATCCTATATAAAGCAATTTAGAAGAGATATGTTTGGCACAAGTCTCTGCTCTCGGGAGGTTATAGGAAATTACGTTAACGCCCCGGAGACAGCAACGCGAATCTTTTATTTGTATAGATATAGTATGCTTCGTTAATGCCGAAACAAATTGACAAACATCAAAGAGGGTCCGGTTGTCTCCTTTGATGTGCAGATCTATTTCACCGTGAGACGTCACTACGTCGAAAAGTAATTGATACAATCGGGACATATCCCGGTATAACATGATGGACGAGATTACTGATTGAGGTACCGATAATGTGTTTATCTGAATTTTATTAGGTCATCTGCCACATGAAAGCGAAAATATTTTTAAATTTTCTTCTAACGAAACTTGTACATAAACTTGTTTGTACACTATTGTGGTGTCAGAATTCAGTGCATAAAATAATTTCCACCTACAGTTTGTTTTACAATTATGGCTAAAGAAAATGTTTGGTGGTCGTTGTCTACTTTTTCTCATTACTAATCTCCTAAAAGATTTTATGTTCTTGACAATAATAGTGCTCCCAGCCGGGTGACCAGGGGTGTACCCTTTCAAATCCACCGCCATCTTTATTATAGTGATAAAAGTTACATTGTGTGTTAAGGGTGTGTCGCGCGCCGGGCAATGTGGACGTCACCCTGAAAGCAAATAACCTTTTGATGGACAGCGTTTTAAGAAAGCTCTTTATTGTATTAACTCTAATAATAGACGCTTTTAATCTTAGAGACAACAGTTTGGCCATTAACATTTTTGTGTGATCATGTGATTCTTCTAATTTAAAAGAATCTCTCCTCTCTCTCTCTCTCTCTTCGTTGCCAGATATTTGAAGAATGTCTTCGGACAATATGGTGCTGTAGCTATACGATGTACAGACCCTTTTTATCGAGCCCCTTTTTATTGAAGTCTGCCACTCGCCACGCGTCACATGGCGCTGATGGATTTAAAGGGTTCCCCTTTTTCAAGAGAAAGTTCTTCAGCTGGAAGTTTATCTAGATTTTGTTTTGTTTATAGATTTAGAACTTTTCCGAGTTCTACTAAATAACTAAACAAGGCACCGTGTAACTCAAAGGTGCTGCGATATTTTATTCATAAGTTTCATTGTTTCTTGAGTGAAGTTCGCTTTGTTGAGAGTTGTTCGGTTGTTGTACGGAGCTAACACTAGGAACAGCTAAATATTGTATAATGTCGGCTTGCTCTTGTATTTCATTACACGCCACTCTTGTATCCTTGAACTCACCAAACTACCTTGACTTTGTACTTCATATGATATTTCGTGTATTGAAGCTTCCGGTTTAATTTTCGTAATTAATTATTACGAATCAATTGTTAGAAAACTACGGCTAACACTCATCAAGTATTAATATACATACATACATATTATATTTTGTGTGAAAAGTGTCTACATACAATTGTACGAGTGTATTATGTTAAGTGTATATGTGTATTATACTTCGTCATACCAGAACTCCATTGCAGTTGCAGATTGCACACAATTTGTGAAACTGTTTCGAAGTATTATCGAATAACCTAACTGCGACGTGTTAGGTGCAGCTGTAGTTATCACGTGAAAATTTATTGTTGCAGTTGAAATTAGTACTATCCTGGTATTGGTGCAATCATGCGCTAAATCTAATAATATTGTTCTACTAACAGAATTTCGTACAATGTCCGGAAGTTTTACATGTAAAAAGGTACGATCATAAAAGAAAGTATTCGAGGGTGTTAGTATTAGGGACCGGTCATTCTCCGCACAATCTCAGTCAGCACAAATGATCAGTTGGACTTTAATGTGCATGTGGTCGTATTGTGAAGTAGGCCGCCCATCTGATAGCTGTCACGTTTCATTAAAACTTTACTGTTTCACCATCTTATCTGTCCATTCGCTTCTGCGTTATCCTTTCTATCTTCTGTTATCCAACTTATTTTATTTCATGTCTTCTGCTAATAAATCTCAACCCATAATTTAATAATAAAAACGTTAATTTACACATACAAATATTGATGTTTATCAAACGTGTAGTATCGTGCCGTGCGTAACGACATTACCCGAAATGACCGGCTGCGTTTAATTGCTCAAACATTAACTTTTATTTTATCATGAAACAGCGCCAATTTCACCCTTAACGAATTGTGGATGTATTGTGCAGGATTACGACCAGGGTTTGTAGTACTCTAAGGAATTGCAAGATGAGATAGGTGAGCTCAATAACTGTATCTTAGAAACCTCGATTCATTAAACTGGCCATGTAGTGTTGCTAACTAAAAAAAATGATGATAACCACCATAGCATAACCATTTCGAAGTTCTGGTTTTGATCAAAACATGTCTCTAATGTTAGTAAAGTCTACAAAAACCATTTTGTATGCCCGAGACGCTCGCGCTACTATGATAGATAGTCGACAACCTTTTTTTTCGATTTTCTAGGTCAAGTTTCAGGCGCTATGAATTTCCCTAACTGTAGGCAATATGTCTAGCCGAGATCGAAATTAACGACCGAGCTTCACAAATTGAACTTTTACTATCCCTCGCATATCTAGGGGAAGATTTTTAACTGTTATGTTCCTTGGGTGGGTAGGGTTATGTAGTTCATTCAGCTCACTTTGTTTTTTTACTTGGTTGTGTCAAAAAAAAAGATCCAAGATCCATTTCCCAGCAAGTCATCTAGGTGTAGATACTTTCTCTATTTTCGTTTGCCTAATCAATTTTTAATTTGCTTTGTGTCTTGTACAAACAGTGTTGTGTAAAACAGCTTTCCCCACTCGACAAATATGAATACTAAGTACGTAGGTACATGAGCTGCTACTTCAACCGTGTTATCATTATGATGCTATCGTTACTAATCTATCATTATCGACGTTATTATCTATTCAATAGTATTTCCTTAGCTGTTTTTATCATGAATTATGGCGAGAGCACGCGTAGCCGTATATTATAAGTTGTTATTCATAAAGTTTCCTAAAGGAACATTTATTATTTTAAGCTTGTTCCACATAGTAATTTGTAAAATGTATAATAAATTGTAAATCGTCCAGTTTTCTATCACAAAATACGTGTACCTAATTGAAATCAGTATCACTCTTAAAATGTCGTCTGAATTTTCAATCTGTATCGATAGTTCATTTTTGTCCATCCATCGGAAGAGTCGGCACAGAATTCAATCATAGATGTTCGTAAGCGTCCAATCCAGCAGCGTTAGTGTTCTCTGTTGACCTACTGGGTAATGGGTTTTCAACCCCACCCCACAGATATTGGCTATTTCTCTCATCAAATTGACAGTGAACGCATCTCCCATAAATATCACATTATATCGAGTGTGCATATATCGGTTTTCCTTCCTATGGTTTCACATTGTACCTTTGTGTTACTTAAGTATTTTCCTTTCTACCTGACTCATAGAACTAGTCGTCCATGCAATAAATAACATATCTTCTAATTGATTCCTAATATTTGTTGGGTGTACGATAAAAAACAGCTTACTCATTTTATGTTGTTTTTCCATCCATATCAGTATTAGAATGGATAAGATATTTTTGATGTGAAATATATGAAAGATATCCAACATGAGTGTATGTTTGTCACTCGCATCACGTAAAGTAAAATCAAGAGAAATGTTGAGTCATGACTGGCCTCTGGGGCAGACCCTTCTCACACATTTATTTGACTTCATAAGTCCGTGAAATTATAATGGATGTACTCTGTGATCTAAATTGCCGGCATTCGTGGCAGTAATCACCGCACCTTAAATGGTTCTTTAAAGATTTATGTGTATTGTCAGAAAAAATAGCTTATTGCTTGGGCGTGTACTGCTGATAATTTACGGTGAAACTTAGCATTGGCTTCAGATTGGAGCTGATCGATGTTTGTTGCCCCTGAAAAATTCTTCGCTCTATATTTTTATCCAATCAAATGATTTAGTGTGGTAGTAACGATACATTTTTACGAGGCGGTGCGTATGTAAAGTGAGTGCGGTCAACGCACCGCGGTTTCGGCGCGCGACGCTAAAGTGTATCTGAAATTATACGAGGTCATACAGAAAGCTTCCCCTAGGGCAACGTTGATGTAGGCCATCCGGTGTAATGGAATAGATAATTCGAAGCTTCTTATCGACCGCTGAGCCTCAGTTGACGCGTTTCGCATTTTTTGCGTCATATTTTCTTTCTTTAATTCGTAAGTAGGCTTTCCTTTGCTAGTCTTATGATACGGAATTTGATACTTTACCTGTCTACTGTTTCCCGAGGCGAATACCTTTTACTTTATACTGCCCATTTAATATTTATTTAATACCATTATCCTGGAATGGCCTACATAAACGATAATTTTATTTGCCGTTTAAAACACAAGGTTGGCACCAGGCAGGGAGGTCGTAAACTGAGCGCAGCTGATAATAAGTCTCAAATCTAGCGAGATTCCCCGGTTAATGGCTCTATCAAATGTAACCCTTCCAAAGCGCCTGGATTACAAACACTGGAAGCCTGAGTTATCACTTCCACTATCCTTGAATGTTAATTCGATTGCTTATCTGAAACTTCAGGAGGGAGAGGTTAAACTCTGTGTGCACTATCTTTGAATGTTCGCTTTCTTCAAAGCGAGATCTCAGATATTTCCCAGATAAGAGTAGATCCTTCAAACGAAAACTTTGACTCGTAGCGGATTCATCATTCATCTCGATTGTTCGACTAATTCAACAGATATGTTTGGCAGGCGGCGGAGCATTAATAGGCAGTTCGAATCCGTTACAATCTTCATTGATAATGCTGCAGAGATAGTCGATCAAGGGCGCAACACGATTGCATTAGGCCCATTAGCTCGCGTGCACTGAATGTCTGCTCGACACGCCGACTGTGAACTTCGTCTGCCACACAACAGCAAGCAGCGAACAAGGTTGCAACGACCTATTTACCGAAATAAGTCTTCCGAAGCCTATTCACGCCCGACTCAATTCTCTACTGTTATAAAGAAACAAAAGCTTTCAAATGAAAAGATTTTAGTCCACAGAAACAGAGCAACGCCGCGCTTGACAATTTACTGAGCTGTGTTTTTCGTAACCAAACTCACAGCCCGGCAGATACAATCAACTTTGAGATATACTTTTAGATAGCAATTTCAATATTCCCTAAAATTGAATCCCAAAAAGATAAAATTCCAACCAAATCGGGTAGTTACATAAGTGGGGGCGGGGAGTCCGTCGGAAGCTTACGTAAGCTCGTCTGGAACTTTAACAGAGAAATATAAAGAGCAGTTTAATTCGTGTCTTGTGGTGGCGATGTGTACCCGTCGTGCGTGCTCCGCGTGCTCCGGCGTACGATCCCGCATTTACATATCGGACGCTACAAAACCAGCAACGGCTTTTAAACGACGTGCTAAATTCTAAACGTTCGGAATTATCTTGAAATTACGTTTATTGCGACAAACTGCGAGAATCGAACGTGTGTCCGTGAAACGAGCTCGAATCTTTTAGTGTTTGCTTTGTAGAGGATTATATGAAAGAACGCGTCCGAACCGTATTTGCTTTCAATGATCATGCAAATATGCAAATGAAATCGCGGGGAAATGGAATGGACGCCGCTCGAACGTTCAGCAAATACTTATCTGGCACCGGACGGTGGTCGCGAGGAGCCACCAGTGCCGGCGTGCGGCGATCGTCAATATTTACCTCCACGACGATACTGCCATTGGCGCGAACAGACTACCAAAGTGGTCTGATATGGGTAAACATCACGGTCCTACATAATACAACAATCACTGGCACTCGCAACTATGTTCGTACACTGGAAGCAACTTTTTCGTGTTGGAGGGTTCTCTCCGAGGGTGTGGACTGGTCGTGGTGACGTACGCTCGCGTCGGCGCTCGGCACGCAACTAACGGCCGCGGTCGCCGCCGCCGGCTTCCAAACACGAAATTCGAGGTCTTTGAAGGCATTAGTGGACAAACACCAGTGGCAAAGGTCATGGTTTTTTCGTGGTTACTGTATGCTACAAATGTGTATTTGAAGCGGATTACAGAGATGATATACACAGCTTTTTCAGTAGCACGTTATTGTGTAATGATGATTTAGGACCGCTACCCGGAGTTCTGTCGGCCGGAGTTCGCAAAATGTTTTTCGCGATTACAGCTATGATTCTTAAAGTTAATATTGTTATTACTGAAATGGAAAAAGTTTTGGCAAGCTCTAGCATATTCTCGGTTGTTATGGTATATTTAGTTGCTTTTCTTAGTCCCAAGAAAAACTTGATGTTTTTTAGATTCTAAATCTTTTCAGAAATGTTTTGTGGTTTTCTAAAGTGATTGAACAAACCTCAGGCAGTATGAGTACTTCAGAACATGCAGCGAACGCATCTTCTAATTGCTCTGTTGACTTAAAAGGAGAACTTTAAAATCAAGCTCCCTATTTTCAGTTTCGCAGTTTGCAAGTTCATTGTTAACTGAATTTCAGGGGGATGCAAAAAATACAGTAACGGTTTTAAAACTGCATTAATTGCAGGCACTATTGTAAGTTATTTCCCTCGGTTGACTTTTCATTTATATTTACACTCACGAATTGCGGCACATTCTCACCCTAGTGTTACAAGCTGTTTACTTGAATACTTGTTCGATGTATGGATCGGGAGGATAGGGGCTGACGTCCTTGTGTCTGATACTTGATATAATTCGTTTGTCAGTTCTGGTGATTGTGATTGAAACTACCATTTTGAACCGACCATTGTTGCTTAGGTTTGAAAGCCATGTTTAGATACCGCCAAAATATAATACCAGTTCCTCATGACGGAAGGCCCAACGAAAATCTTTGACAAAGACTGAAGTAAATCGGAAAAAAGGCTTCTGACTTTAAAGTGTCTTCTTGAAGGAAAACTAGATGAAATCTGAGTGTGCAGTGTGCATCTGTCGGTTTATATGTAACAAAATAGGCAGTGGGTTCCGTTGGCCAATTTAGAAATGTTTGCCAAGCTGACGAGCTCGCACTTGACGCCACGTTAGCTTGTTTTCCGCAGCTTGCTCGCATGTAACACCTGTTTCACCTTTCTTTGTCTAATTCTTACGACTTGGTGCTGCATTGGTACATTCTGAATATGGGACATTTTCATATTTCGTATGTTCTAACAAAAGGTCCATTTATATCCTTTTCAGACACTTTAGTGGTGTATTGCACATAAGCCTTTATGCCAACGCTTGCTTTATTTTTTTTTATTTTTATTTCGTGAATAGCCAGTTCCTGATCGCTATCTCGCCTGATCGTAAGCAATGGATGAGATCTGCGTTAGAAGGAACGAGAACAGAAGTATGCCTGTTCACCCTTGTTTTATAGCTTTCTGGTATAGGTGAAAGGGAACACAGACTCTGACAGAGAGTTTAATCATCGACTCTTAATACATTGTTAACATTTCATCATCATCATCATATCAGCCGAAAGACGTTCACTGCTGGACATAGGTCTCCCAAAGGGGGGAATTTGCCATAATCGCCACACTTGGCAGGCGGTTTGGCGATCGCAGTGTAGCTGTTGCGATACGTAGAGAATGCTGCTGCCCATTTTCTGGTTGTCGGAGTCCCTTAGTCGCGTCTTACGACACCCACGGGAAGTGGTGATGGTGCTATTTTTTATTTTATTATATTCATTTTTTTCGTGTGTGATGTTAACATGTATTCCCACCTAAATCTACCGTTAATAAAGCAAAGCAGCTAAGTACCGTGCGATTCCTTTTTGCTTGCTGCTCTCGGTGGAGAGTTTAATCCCGCGCGTCCGAGCCGGCACATAAATTGTCGCTAGGTGTCGCGCGCGGCAGATTACGCTAACTAACATAATCCTATTGTGCCGCGCAACGAATGTATTTTGGACAATACACTTTGACTCGGGAATAATTGGACGCTTCTTGCCTGTGAGTGCGTGATAGGAATAGAGAAGTGGAGTTTGTGAAAATTGGAGGTTGATAAGGCTGAGTAGCAGAATTAACTCGTGTGAGGTTATACTGTAATGTTGCCTACTACCTTGTTACTTATGGCGCTTAGCAGTAGATATTTTAGATTAAAATATCTTGCTTGCTTAGTCGTAGGGTCCGAAAGCTTTTGACAGCGAGATACACAAAGAAAGAAAATACATGTATTAACTACAAACTTAAAGTCACATACTACGTTCGTTAACATCTGAAAAAAATTTTGTTTGTGTTATTACGTCCACAACTGGTCTTATTGCGAACCCAAAAACTATACCGAGCTTGTATAATTTTGGGAAATATTTTTTTTTAATTCTTGATAAAACATTAAAGCTCATTATACAAGACCTCCAGTTTTTCATCAGCAAACGCATGTGGGCAGTATTAACCCACCACAAACTGCAGTTCCGGAACGACGACTGTATTTTTAAGAGAATTCCACGGAGAAATGAAAGAAAATTGTACAAATGTCCCGCTTTGTGTTTTCTGGCTTTAATTACTGGTGTTTTCGCTTGAAATATTATTCTACGCCCTTTGTTTTGCTATTGTTTAACTTTGTATTTAGAAGTCTTCAGGCGTTTGATCAAATTTTTCGTCTGAAATTAATCAAATTTTTCCTCAAATAGTTCTGGCATAAAAAAACAGGCAAGAATTTTCGATATTTCCGGACATAAAGATTAATAGTCGTGCCTGGGATTTTTATTATCATTCAGAGGGTTACTGTAGTATCTTGTGAGTGGCCACCTCCGGTGACGTCACAGTTTGTGGTCGCAGCCCATTTGAGTCCGAAGGAACCGGTAAAAGCTCGAAGCAGCTGTTATTTCGGGACACAAATGCGTCTGGTTTGCAATCGTTAGTATCGATCAAGTCTTATTTTATCAAGTCTTACTTTATTGATAAGTCGCAATCGCTGTACTTTTATTTTATATCTTCAACGTTTAATCAATTTGGATCTCTGGAGACATCTTTTGAATGTTTATTTTATGGTATTAGGCAGTTTATATTTGTTAGCTTTGGTCATTCGTTTTCATGAAATTGCTATCTTGCCGTGATTGAGTCATTCAATTATTTCACGGCATACAAGTTTTTGTGTTTGATATTATCCGAAGCAATATGTTTCGGAGTTTAATCAAGCTTTTCTATAAGGAAAACCTAATGAATTAATATTTAGTATACACAAAAGAATGTAAACTAATCAGGATGGAAAGCGACGTGTTACGTTACGGATAATAATTGTAAACTTTTTACCCGACTGCTTTCGAAGGAGGGTGATGTTTTTTCTTGTTTTAAGTACAAAGTTGTAGCAACCCCACGGGTATAGTTTCCCAGGTTTATTCTTTAGTTACCGCACAGTACTAGTTACTTGTTCTAAGTGAATTCCGTCCACGCTGTCGCCTCAGATTTTAGATACGCGCCAGAGTTTCATTAGTTGAGCAAACCACGAGGTGTGCTGTGTTCCCTTGTTTAACGTTGAGTGGAAAGTGAAGCCCGTGTGTGATGGCTTGAAAGCTATCTCATTGTTTTGTCGTTTGTTGGTTTTACTAAAAGCTATGAAATTTCGTGTCATGTAACAGTTACATATTGATGAACCTTGACTGAATTGTAAAACATTTTCAAAATTGACTGTTGTGAAGAGCCGATATAGAATTGGAAATCACAGCTGCATCCATCTGGATAATTATTGTTGTCTATACGACTGATAACGCCCACGATTACAAAATGTGTTTGTCTATTCTTAGTTAAAGACTCACTACGTTAGGAATTTCTCGTTTATAGTATTTGTAGCTTTTGAGCAAATTATCCGTTATTATTCTGTATCAAATCCGTTTTAGTTAAAATTGCTTAACAAATCTTGGTTTTGATATCTATCTTGACTGATATTTATCTTGTAAATTGATTGAGTCGTCAATTTAAACTATACGGGACCGGTACAATATTTTAACAAGTATAAAAAGAGACATAAAAGGTTCACCAATCACGATTGACTTACAAATACTTAGTCATTAGTCGAATTAACTACTCTCCTCCCTCAAAACTACGATCACACTGTCTTCATACAATGAACCTTCTGAGCTTCTTAAATGGCCTCTATATGGTCGTGAATAGCCTAAAGGCATATTCCCTCATACTATACATAGATGATAGAGATGATCTAGTGACCTTTGACTGCCGAAGTCTCCGCTATCGAAAAGGTCGGCAACAAATAGGTCAGTACGTCAGTAGCTCAGGTTCAGTTTAGTGGCTGACTCTTAAATATTGGAACACCTGGTTCAGCTTGCACTTTGTTCATTAGGAGAGCTAACTTCGGTTGGCTTTTGTCCTGTGTGCAATAATAACGTACACACTCATTATTCAGCTTAGCGGGTAGTGAAAAAACGTGGGTGGGTAATTTGTACCTCCACTGAAAGTACATTAATATGTACGTTTGTAACGCTCTGTTGGGTAAAGCAATTATAAAAACGTATGTGGTAGCAGGCACTACTTCTGGGAATACGTTTGGCATAATGTGGTTGGTTGAGTCCTGATAAAATTGCACTTGTAGCGCGATGTAATATGAGCAGTATTGGGAATAATTTTGTTTTGCGACTAGTTCTGTTTTACAAATTTTCCAAATATCCTGCAATTCATCAAACATACAACTCCAGTTGAATATTTCCCTCTATTCCTATCAAGCCCACGCACTGAATAAACTCCCACATTGAAAAACTCCTGTTAATCGTTCGTCGGATCGTGCTGCAACACCTGCGCTATTTGTGCACTCATCAATCTCATCTACGTGCTCCGAATGCTGCGATGTTCGTCCCACAGCTTCACTCGCAAATATTCCGCTTTTAGAACTGCTTTTTTGCAAGGATTTATTAGAAGGTTTAAGGATGGTAGGAGCATAACCTACTACCATCCTTATACTTCTATTACTTGCGTGATCGTTATGTTTTGTATTAGACTTCCTAGATATGGATTCAGAATAGAATTATACTAAGCCATGTGGAATGATGAACAAAAGCTAAATTTTGTTATATTATTTGGAGATTTCATTTTCTCTCTTTCGCTCTGAGGTTTGCTGTTAGAGAACCCAATTCACCCAGAATTAGGTAAGCTCGCCTTTGTGATGTAACGAATATTTATCTACATATATTGCATATATATTCTATATTTATTTTTGTTTGGCGAATGTATTTAACAAACAAAAAGTAGATGAAATATGGACTGTAAATTCTTTTTACAGAAAATAAAACAATTCGAAACATAATTAAACTTTTAAAATCCAAAATGTTTGACTTGAATTATAATATTTTTTTACTAACTTTCATTCACTCTGTATCGGCTCGGCTCTGTTCTGCTCGGCACGGATTAAATAGGGCCGACACAAAATCTCAAGCCTCTCTAACATTTTGCTCGCATGTTATTTGAAAGTTAACGTTCGCATTCGCGAATTTTTGAGATGAATATTGGCATCTTGTTCGAGAATGTGAAAAATATTCGTTACACCACTAGGTACATAAGCCGTGCCGTGATACCAATATTTAATTCGAATATTTTATGTGCAACAAAGACGTCGCCGGCGCTGCGATGATACGATAGATAGACATTTTGAAAAACAATACAGGAGTTAAATGAATACTATCACCATGTGAAACAATCCAAATGTATTCAAATAGGTAAATTCAGTAGCCGTTCGCAGTCCATAAATAATACCTACATACCGCCTGTACTGAAATGACACCAAACGCGAGGGTTGGAAGCAGAGAGGGAAAACTAAAACATAAAGAGTATGAACCGCAAAAACTGCCAGTCCTGAATAAACAGCCCACAAAGGAGGCCGGGCGCGGCAAAACAAAGCGAAATTTTGACATTCAGAATATCTTACTTTGATGATATCATGGTGCCTACGCCGTGAATTTAAATGAATGTGTACCTTCGAGCTGGTCTTGGGAAAGTGCGCCTTTTGCCTCAGCGTTTCTTTCTGCCATGCACGGTGAAATTAAAACGAAACCGTCTTTGAGGTGTTAGATCAAAGTTGCACATTCTTTGCTGCAATATTTCTTTCTTCAAAATTTCCTGTTATCATGATCAACTTTAGCTTTAATATTATTTAGTTCTCTTTGAACTTCCTTTTTAAACATTAAACGAGTATAACGACTTAAAGTTAGCTCGTTATCATTTGTTCCTTTAGCCTGTTGATTATGGGGTCTCGGATCAAGGCCCTTTGGTTCATAAGCCCAAGGCCGCTAGTGTCGTGGCCTTCGCTGCAACGACATCAATAAGGCCCAATTACTTGCGTTTTTGTTATGATGTCAACATCTTTCCTCTCGGGAGGAATCCCTGAATGTAACCTTGGAGTGATCAAAATGATTGCATAAGGATTTTTCGTAAGATAGTCAGGAAATAATGCTCTTGAAATTGTCCTTGAGGAACTGAATGATACATAGGGAGTTTGGAGGCAATGGGATGATTGACGATTTGATTTATTGAATGATTGGCAAAGAGTTTATAATGTTCACTTCCACGAAGACATAAATGTGCTCTCAACTGTAGTTTAAGCTTCCAAGAAATAGAAAGAAAATGTTAAGCATTTGTAAATCTTATATTCAGTAGTGCGTAAGCACATGTAAAAAACACTGTTTAAGGTTTACGTGTTTGCCGTAGCAAGCAGGAATGTAGGACATAAAAACTTTCAGACTACACCTATTTATACATTTCCAGCAATATATTTTTTATCCTCGTAAACTAAACGCAGGCAAGTCAAGGTTAACCCTACAATCGAAAGTTAAGCGTCCCTGAATATTTTAGTGTCCATAATACATTATGTATGAAATCTTTGTTTTCGAGATGTGTTTTATGGCAGATACCTGGAAATTTTTGTTCTTCAATAAAATCGGTTTTAATAGTGGAAGTTTTTTGGCTTGGAAAAAATTGATTCTTGGTCTTTTGAGCTCCGGTTATCTTTTAATGCCGAGCAATTTCTATTGGAAAACTGGGGTCGTTGCTATGTTTGCTGACAAAAAGCTACCTATATTTGATTGCGATTAGCAGTCAATGGCTTGTGAATGATAAACAACCCTCTAGAATGTATTACCCCAGAGAGTTCAAGTTGTATTAATTGCTTTGTGGGTTTATAATGGAAAGGCAGTTGCCTGTTGCCAACCTAAGATTACAAGTAAAGGACCGTAGTAGATTTAGACTCTTGTGAAGTAAGTGGTCTTTGTCTAAAACTGCGATGACTAATGGTGCTTTAATTAAGTTCAAACTGCTTTCTCTAAACTTAATAAATCTTTATTAGTTTTCGAGAAAATATCGTGGAGCTAGATTTACTTGTTAGCAGACGGTAGCCATTTATTTACTTTTCCTGTTTTCTGTATAGATTGGCATTGTTAAAGGAGATTAATGATGTAGACAAATAGGCTATTAAGAGAAGTAAAGCGATGCTCCCGAGCTCGTGCAGGAAGGTCGTATGGATTTTCTGTTAAATCGGCTCAGATGTATGGCGCAGCGGAATGAGATCCTCTTTTTTCTGTAACGAGCTAGCTTGCCTGACCGCTAATTTATGCAGGATTATATTTTGTTTTAAAATACAGTACACTTTTTGCATACAGTATTTTCATAAGTCCACTATTTTTAATTAGGTAACTTGATTAGCACTGCGGTCTGTCTTTAGCAAAGAAACCTTCCCAATTTTCATACCGAATAAGCATGAGTTATGCTTGTTAGTTAGTAAAAGCTATACGCGTACCTTTACCTTCATTGTTTACGTGCCTTCGCTCCGCGTCAAACCTACTTCTTCGCAAATATTTGGCAAGGTACCTGCGGCAGGTGTTCAAAACGACAGTTATTTTTATTCATGTCCGGCATACGCTTCCATTCATCTCACGTTACTATGTTTTATCAATTTACGTTAATATATAGTGTAGTGGGAGCATCTGTGGCGCTTGGCATTCGCTCCCTGGCTGTCGTCCAGGGACGTTCGATGTTAATGTCAAGAACACTCTGACACTCGCGTGATTACACCCTCCAGTTTGGGGGGTGATAATATAAACATGGATCTATGACCTATATTATATTTGTAGGGCAAACACTTTGGTACGGACGAGTTGGATAAAAGTTTCAGTATTAGGTGTGCTAATCATCTCCTGAAAATTGAAGAAAATTCGTTAAAGTTATCACTAAACTTGTCAGAAAAATATGCATATGTAGCAGTGTCGTACTTATATTCAGATCTGCGTGAAACACAAAAAGTGAGAAGTTCCCGCTGCGAAGGCTTTTCATGCCTTGATGTTTTTAAGTCGTTTTTCTTTTGTGACCTAGATAAGACAGATAATATTTCATTTGTCAAAAGCGGATAAACTTTGCCAGAAAATGATTCATATTTTATACATGCGTGTTTTGGTATTCTCATTTACAATTAGTCAAAAATATTTTTTGTAAAAGAAAATGAGAGAATACAGACAATAACAAATAAGTAACGTCCTCTGCTTAAACTTAAACTTGAGTTTCAAGGCTGGCTGGAGAAAATAAACACGCAAAAACAATAAATATTCCGCCATAACAAATAGCTTCACTATCCTTTGGCTTCATCTCGAGGAAATAAAAAGTGTGCTCCGGCGAGCGTGGTCCACTTGTGTTGCCAAGTGTCACCATAATAGGTCAAGAGCGAGCTGAAGTTAGTTCCGCCGGAGAATGGCGCCTCAGCACTGTGTAGGATGGGTGGAAACTACAAGTATCCAGCTAATGTTGCCAGCGTGATTGCTTTACTTAAACATAGAATTGAAACTTTGGGACTCCGAGAATTCTCTTGCATATGTATGAGAATAGTTTTGTGTATCTTCAATGTTTGATTCATCACTTGTCACACACCTTAGTTCAGCAAGCTTGTTGTAAGTAATAAGTTATTACATACAATTTCTTTTTTCAATAAATACAAGTCTGGACAGAGTATGGATCCGATACAGTTGACCTGTCATAAACAAACTAATCTATCATAATCATATACATATTCAGTATTTCATTGTTCTAAGAACAAAGTAAATTGGTAAAATAAGAGAATACCTGAAACACCTTATGAATATTTACCGAGACAGTGCTGTAGTAATGTAAGGAAAGTGCGTCTTGTCTGGAGTTATGTTTGTTATAGTGAGGCAGCGTAATTGGAATTCTTTTTTTGTGTTATTGTCGTATGTTGTGTCTCGGGGCTATAAGATCACGTGGATCACTAATTTTGTGATTCTTTACAAATAAAGGGCGGTTCACGACGTCTTTAATGGCTCATAAACTTACTATGTTACCCATTGTAGTGATAAGGTCGACGTGACAGTAGGTACTTATTTTCTTTTTATCTATTTCATTTATAACCTTGATTAATTATGTGTTTGTGTTTGGTTTCAGGTAAGTTTCTATCAATTAATCAACACGTCTGTACCAGGCAAACGTCAGATCCACGTTGGAAGACAAGCCAGGTTTGATTGCACAATGAGCATTACTTCCGGGGCTGTTCTCGCAGGCACGATAGATCATGTTAAGCTGAAATTAGAGCTGGCTGCGTGCCATTCTACACTACCACTGCTAATATGCAATCTTCACTGCCCGCCATTAATCCAAGTAAGCCTTCAAAGTTATAGACGAACAGATTAAACTTCTAGGATAATCTTAATTAAAATAAAGACCACACACAATGTAATCTACTCGTAAACAAAGTCGTAAGTTTCTAATTAAGATGAACGCGTGTCCAAATAGCTGAGCATTTAACAGAACAAGTAAAGACACTTCATAGCAGCACGCGGTCTGCATTCCCCGCGGATGTCATTCGGCTACTATCCCGAATAAACTGGACCGTAAAGACCACATGCCTACCGGAGCCTATTACTTGCTTGAAGCCGCGACACACGTTGATGCTATAAAATTTCACAACCAACAACCCGTCTCATTTGAAGAGTAAGGTCCAGAATCCCATGGCAGGGTGGGTCTGACAAAACATCGACCTCCAACGGGCATGGTGTTTGCCCTTGGCACTCTGCCAGCCGTTACCAATGTCAATGGCATGGGCCAAATGCCATGCTCACTTTCGGCGGTTTATCGCGCCCGGCTGGGGCGGGGGCTGGCAGAATTGGTTACTTGTTGTTACTAAATGTTCAGTTATCTGGTTGTGTTACATGTGTTCGTACTTCGGGTGGTTAAATGATTTTGCAGTTGGTGGTCATCGCGGTTTTGTATAAATGTTTGAGGTTTTCTAAAAATAGGTTTGTTTAAGTTAGATTTTTGTGTATTAAGAGCGGTTACGCACTGCATCCGATCCGAATCCATCATATTTTTGTATGGTAGCTTACGCACTAGATCCGACTTCTGTCATCCGATTTCTCTCCGACATCCGTGAGTTTCTAATTCGGAAAGAATATTGACGGACCGAAGTAGCCGTAGTACTGTTTGTATGAACGCTTTCGTATTACTTCGGATCCAAATCGGACATATCCGTCCGTCGTCGTACGTACAATATTCAACAATGTAAACGCTCGCTTAAGAAAGTCCGAGTTTTATATCCGTATTTTCTCGGATTCTCACTCTTAAAGTGATACTTTCATACATAAAACTGAGTTCATAATATTTGAGCGCCGTTTCAAGTTAATTTTTGATATTTCCACAATGTCCGTAATTCTAATGTCTCTATTTCTGAAATGTTCCTTTACAACCCGGAAGGTGAAACGTGTCTTCGCAGACAAATGTTAAGGCAAATTCTCATTGCAAATTGACCTATAGAAGGATGCACGTGCTTGAAATATTCCACATATCCAAAGGCTCTATTATGTACATACACGTTTCGTTCGATTTCTCTCTCGCGTGTGGAAATTTATTTGACATGGGTTTCAATTGTAGAATAGTGGCTGAAAATCTTTTAACGGCTTCGCAGAGATAGATACTGCATGTTGTGGTGGAATAGAAAAGTTTATTATGTGCAGTAGTTGTGTTCTGTGATGGATCTACCAATGTATCTTTTTCACAGTCCACCAGTTTGGGTATATATGACAGTTTCAATGTAAAACTTAATTCAGCGTTTATACAGCTTTTCATTCCAATATTTATAGCCTAGCAAGCTTTTACTTACCAGGAAAAATGTGAAGGGACAACACATACTCAACACCAGAAGGGCTCCGTGAAATCGATAGCCAATAATAATTGTATCAGCATTGATTGATAACTGGAGGTCGTCCACCAGAAGGTCAGGATGCTCAGACATTCCCCAGTATTTGTCGCGGGAGCCGCCACGAGCCAACGAATTTTATTACGACGCCATATCTTTATTGTTGATCGGCAAACCGTCATAAAAGACGCGATAACAACTGTTTATGTAGCTGCACAGTATTTCTGTGTGCGTATCATAAAAACGTTATGGGTTCGAATCTGTTTATTGAGTTTTTGGAAAAGTTTCCGCACTTTTTCACCAGTGAAATATGTGGGCGTGTCGGCCTACGAGGGAAGTTCGCTTCGCAAGCTTATCCATGTGAGTTCGATTGCTTTATCGGTTCCAATATCTTTAGGGCATACTTCAAATATTTGTACAGCCATTTTTTCCCACTTTATAGATATTTGTTCCAAGCTTAGTGGTTTGTGTGCGAGATTTGTTTGTGCTGCCACCCAAGAGCGGGGTACTGCGTTGTCATGAATCGTTCATTTGTTTATTGTCGCGGGAAAATGCGGGTCAATGACCCCCTTTTCTTTTGTTTCCTGGAATTTCTGAGCAGTTTGGTATGAATAAGAAATGCATGTCGGGCTCAGTCGTACAGAGCTATAATCGTTCGTTTCGTATCGTAGTGAAAAATTGTACGGCCGCATGAGAGCCTGTGACCTATTTCGCCGCTGCCTCGAGACTTGCGTGCGTTCGCTATAAGCGCATACATTCTATGTTTTATTGCGGTATTAAACAGCAAAATAAGAAACATAACCCTTTCTGTCGCTCGTTACGACTGCGTTTTATTAACAAGACTCGATGAGAGCTGTTTTTCCTAAGGTTTGATACAAATTCCCGTGAAACAAATCTAATTTGGTGGCCATTTAATTTTTCATCATAAAACCGGATGGGGGTGTTTTTTACACAATATTGTGTCACCGGAAGCCGGCGCCCGGTCTAATCGCCATCAAACGACTGTTTACGGTCCGCCCCGCGCCATTGTCATCAAAATACCTTTTGGTCGTTACGCCTGCTCTTTTGATCTCAGTATTTATTGTGTTGCCATATTAAATGAGATGCGAAATCAGTAAGGTGGGTTAGGTGGAATTTCGTAAATTATTAAATCATCCTGCTCATGAAATGGATTGATCCGCCTATTGAGGGATGAATAGAAAGATACCGTTTAAGAGATATTTCATGTATCGCGCGTGTGACTTAAACGGATCAGACGAATTGAATAACGTCTCATTTGTTAAACAGAATGTAGCCCTCACGTTCACGTAACGTCCTTCTGTGTACTTAAGGACGAGCATGTTAATGTCCTTTTATATTGACAGTGAAAAGTGTAGACCATTTATCGTACTTTGTTCATTGCCATTGAGCTGAAATACAAATTGCACAACAGGCGTTTGGCTTGAAAACCCGCTTTGCTGGTTTTATCGCGTGCCGTCGCCTTAAAATTAAATTCTTGCAGTAAAATTAGCTGTTTCCCAACAAGTAGGAACCTCCAGAATCTGGCAAGTTCACCGTGTGCCTTTAGCGGTTTACTTTACGTAACGTTGCCACTAAGTTGGCGCGCCGCTCAGGAACAGCCTACAATATGCTTTGCGTAAATATTTTGTCCAAAAATAAACTTCACAACGTCGACTCTGCGGTTTCCTTGTTCCATACAAACACAGAATTTTAAATTAGACCGGTGTTACGCTAAAAAGTGTCTCGTATTCTGTCCTAATTTAATGTTAAAAAATGTATGTTTCGTACCAGAAAGGATTAAGTCCGACCACTATCTCGCTTAATGAAAAATCATGTTGAAACATAACATTGAGATAATAAAAATTTAATGGTCGTGTGTTGATGGTGCCTGGTAATGATACATAAACACATGAAACACAACACAAAAGCAATCAAAAGTTTAAATCCGCTAATCCGTCCTTCAGGTATCAGTATAAGTCATGTCTTGAGATACAGTCATGCAGCTAGGTAATTATAATCTCAAAATGACGTTCTATGTGAACCGTTTCAAGCGCATAAAAAATAATAATGATTATTTTAAAAAGCTGGCAATGTGATGTGCCAGCATCAACCTCCAACCCTAGAAGGATCCTTCCTCAGATTGCAATCTAAATAGAAATTGTTTTTTCAGATTTTTCTTCTCACAAAGATAAACTATCGCGAGACAATATCTCTGAAATGACCTACGTTTATGTAATAAATTGGTATTCCGCGGGAGAGCCTGCTCTCGTTAGCTGCGGATCATTTGCTTTTTTGCACTGAAACATGCATGTTTGAAGAAATGAGGGGATCTGTCTGACAGTCTCCATTTTCAGTAATGAGTACAAATATTAGGTCGATATATTTCTGACACGTCGCAATTGCGTGCCGATCTTTGGATTGTTACAATAATCCACACGTTTGTCTTGTCAGAAAAATAATTTTCTGAACATCATCTAAACATCACGTGAATCTCTTTAGGCACAAATTGCTTGTGCCAGCGATGTAGACTACAACCGTCTCCAGGGTCCCATCGATGCCTGTATCAAAATTCATCAAAATCGGTTCGATGGTTCAAGCGTAACAAACAAACAACCTCACTTACACACATTTAGGCATATTATAAAAGACGGACCGTTGGTTAGTTATCCACTAACCGGCGTTAGGCCGTGTGGATGATTGAAGGGATTGGGGATCTTGGGGATACAATGAATCAAAAATATATTTAAAACTCTTCCGTTATTGAGTGACTGACAGACAACGCACTGCCAAAACTACTGGTCGTAGAAAGCTACAAAGATGTAGGTTCCTTAGGGAGTGCTGGTGACCACTAAGAGAGGAAGCTGGCGATAGGCATATAAACTAGCAAAAAGAAAATTGCACAAGTTATGCGCACATAAATGTATTTTTTTTTTCGCGATGTCAGTGTTGGTCCCTTAGTAAAAGTTGTTCATAATGATGAGTAGAATGACCCCTTTTCAGGAATTGCGTTTATTTAGTTACACGTGGTATATAATACGTCATTGTCATATAATAGGCGGTTTATGTATGTACCATTGGCATATCCATCACCCTTCTACAGTCTACGTTTATCCCTCGCCACCACAGTTGGTACAGCGCCTGCGGGCTTTTTGTCCGCCCCGATGCCGCTTTTATCCTAGCATTTTTTCCAACCCGCTATGTATGTATGTTTTCATTATACTTCGTAGTGATTACTTAGGCTACAAAATGAAGTAACAATGGTAGGGGTATTATTGAAAAGGTTATTTATAAACATTAAAAAAAAAAAAAAATGGTTCTGAGAAAAAAAGAACAAATGCCGGTAGAATAATATTACTTTTCAGGTAAAATAAGGCTCTCCTTTTTGAATAGATTTTGATTATTATGTAGCAGGTGACTTCGCACTATATTCATTCCTTTTTTAACCGTTTCCCATTTATAACAATCATCAAATAAACGTCCACTGCAGGACATAGATACATTATACCTTGACCTACCCCAAGCATGCTACAAAGCCTGTCTCGTGCGGGCGCGTTTTCCTCATTATATTGATTAAAATGCCGTTTAAAATATAAGAGGGTAAGCGCCGCGGTATTCTAAACCGAAGCACAACCTCTTCCAGGCCATGACCTCCACAACTATCTAAGTGTATTCATATTTGGTGACACAAATCTGTGACGTTCCTAAACAGAAAATCAATGCCAAGCCTTCGGCAAGCTACGATCGTCGACCGACATTCCTCCGTGGCTATGAACTCGTTACATTGGCGAGGTTGCGAAGAAGGGAGGCTGTGCCCATTGAGTATGCATGACTGGAGGTGGCTACAATCTGCACCTACATTGTCTGTCTTATTGATATGGCTGCCCTTGAGGGCAAGCATATAGCTGCTCTTTCAATTTAACGAGTCGCTTTATTGAAACCGTTTCGAAATGTAGAATACAGTTGCCCGGCAAGTGTCTTCTTGTATACAGTCACTTCGGTAAACGTCCGAAGTACTCATACTCGAAGGTGATAATATGCAAATTGTAATCTAATTAAGTATGAATGATTAAAATGTAATATTTGTTCTATCACTAACTGAATTATTTTTGTCTCATATTACAGAGGCTTAATCGCCTCTGTTTTTACAAGTCTTACGTAAGAAAACAAACCAAGGCCAGACATTTTTTCGTCGCAACATGTCATAAAGTGTCTTTATTACTAAGTCTAGGTTCTTTATTCACCGGTAAAAAGCTGGTATTTACCTGAATGGCCTTAAACAAGTCATCGACCTTCGTTCGTTCGTCCCATACGGTGCTGAGGCACACCTAGCGCTATTTCTGCCTGGCCCCTAACCCCTTTAGGTCGCTCAATATAACCCCTAATAAAGATAATGAGTTTCCTTCAAAACAACGCCGGGAATGTTTTTCTTGTCTGCGTTTTCTTTTTCTATGGAGATTTGTAGATGAGCTGCTTTTGTTATATTAGTTATAACGAGTACGAAAAAGTGGTATTATGAGCAACTCAGAATTTATAAAATTTGCTGTCATATAACCTCAATTATTTTATTACTCAGAATCGTAAAGCTACTCAATATCTCATTTTCGATCTATTTTCAGGAGGATTTATTAAAACTAACGCGACGCAATGAGTGTAACAATAGATTTTTATTAAAAAAAGTCCTCTGAAGATATTGCAAATTTATTCTAGAACAAGAGACCTTAGAGACGCCTTGTAAGGTACCTCACTATGAGGTACAGAGCACGTTGTGTCCACAGAATCATAAAATAGGAACGCAACATCATAAAATGCGATAACGTAAACGCAACGCTACAGAAGTAACACTACACTTAAAGCGGAAATTCTGCGAGCATTAGTGATGGGCTGTTTTCTTCGCAACTAGCGGTTTCCTGTGGCTTCACTTCCCGTGTCCACAGGGACTGTTTTCTTTTTCCGATAAAAATTGGCACTTCACGATAGGGCTTTCTATCAGTGAAATAATTGTCATAATCGGTTCAGGACTCGTATTTCTAGAGCGACTGCCTTTACATGATAACATATTTAGTAGAAGGACCAAGTTCCGTACGACCTTTACTGCCCCTCGCATATAAATATTAGCTTTAAGACAAGTTTTGACATGGGGTACTATCGTCAGGCTTCGTTATTGTTGTACCATTTGTTTATAGGGCCAGGTGTTTTGAAGTTTTGGTCTGTTTGTTAATATACGTTTGTTATTATGTCATAAATAACATCGATGTTTCTCATACGTAATAAGAATTGTAGTAAGTCTTGTAACAAGTCCCCTTTCTTTCTTTTTTCCCTTTCGGGATAAACAAAGATGAAATAAACAATTCGCAAAGTTTCTCGTTGAATCGTACAATTGTAGTTTAGTAATAAATCTCCTGGCCGACTATTCGTTCTGGTTTCCAGACATAATAATAAAAGTTCTTAAATTCTCTCCTGAGCACCGAATACTTCCTCACCCACTTTGGAATTTACCTTTTAATATTTCAAGCGTGAAGTTTCCCAGTTGCCTGGTTTTTTCTAAGAAACTCAGATAATTAATATAATATTTAATAAGTTACCTTTGTGTTGGAACTTATTTCGATACTTGAGTTTATATTCAATGTGAAACATTCTCTCAAAAGGTTATGTTTTTTTTGTTCACATCAATTGCTTCTGCTCTCATCGTGTTGTTCCAGGATACATTGAATTATAAATGAGGGAGCTATTTTTACTTGTTCTTGTGGTTATCTTTTCCTAAGTTTATAGTTTTATTTTCATAGGTATACGCAACCGATCGTCAATATCGTGGTAGCTAGCAGGCTAGAATCCGATAATTTAGCCTGAGTAATTTGACAATTCTATTGTCAAAAAGAAGTGAATATGCGCACTATATGGCAGTAATGTGCCGTTTAATGTAGCGACTAATTTAGTGTATTGCAGGTAGCAGTAGTTGCTCCGCTGTGATAAATGGAGTAATGTCGTTTGCAAGTCCGCATCACGCAATTAAACCAGTGTTTGATACTCAATTATTCACGTTCAACGTATGTACGTACGTCACCTCGTATTTGCCTAGTTTGATATCGATCGGACATTACATGTAACTGAGATGATTGCCATTAAACATATTTGGATACTTTTAAATTTTGTGGACAACTTGCACTTGACCAAAAAACCTATTATACCAAAATAGTTTTCATTAAATCAGAGGTAATGCTTCTGTACACAGTTACCTCGTATTTTTAAAGATAATGATTTTCCGGCACCGGCCCAGTTATTAAAAGCTGCTGTATACACGTTTATTTGATTTCGATTTATAAAATAAATTTGAGGCATCACATCTCTCACATCGTGCATCGGTGGGAACTTGTTAAGCCAGTGCAGTCCGATAAGCCACTGGTATTCATCAACTGGCTTTCATCACTGGCTTACCTACTAGCCTCGCGATATACCGGCTTTATGCTGGATATGGGACGGGTGAAGCCTAACTTCGGTGCACACTTTACGTCACCGAACTAGCCGAATTTCAACTACAACTAGGCTAGCGTAACTTTCTGGACAGCTATAATTGTGAGAATGCCTTTAGGGACGTGCCGGAATAACGTTACACTCAGTAGTTTAATCTTTCTACGTACTGGAATTTGGTGACGAGCAATAAGGCAGTGTTGCCAGATAATTTGGAAAATAACTGCATGACTCGTGCCTGGTTTTTACTGGCATGACATATTTCAAAGGTATTTTAAATCCCTTACGTTTCATTCGGATAATTTAGATGAACCCTTTTAACCCCTTTTACAATAATTCTTGACAAGTTTATAATTTTCCTTGTCTTTTTAAAATGAATTTCGTTTGACATTCTACTCTAAGGCTAAAGTCTGTGGGTCTTATGTATTCAACTATCAATTAAAAGTGCACGGGAGCGCCTTTATACCGGTGCCCTTTCACGAAGCTGTAATTTAAAAATCTCGGCCTGTGGTTCGAAATCTTGTATTGACACGGAACTCTGTGATTAGAGTTCCGGTTCATGATTTTGCTAGTTTTTTTCTTACCGTAATCATGAGATGCTAAATCATCTTCTGTTTCGTGCGGCCCTACGGTCCAACTTCTCCATCTAAGATTTCTTATTATTTCGATTGGCGCTACTCATCGGTAGGTTTATCATCCATAAAATTTTGAAGCAGTTTCCAGTTTCTACATGGAATAAAATAGTAATCTCCTGAACTATTCTGCAAGTATCTCACCTTGAAAACTTAAATTGACAGCTCACTTCAAAAACATGACAGAGCAAGGTCTTGTTACTTATCTTTTATATTGTGGACAATGGACCCTCCTTTTAGGTTTCTAAGTGTTTCTATTGAAACGGTCACACGTAATTTTTTCGGTTTATGGCACGGAACGCTTCGTGTTCAATTTCGACTCGCATTTGGGTTATTTTTATGTATAATGATACAGGATGCCTGTTATGAAATGAAATCTAAGTAACGGAAAGGTCATGCCAGCTACTGTGACTATGAAGTAATCCGTTGTACTCTGTGAACAGAGCAACAATAAGATCTGTCGCGTCTGCAGCCAACGTTGACAGATTCAGTTGTTTCTGCCACTGTTGTGTACATACAGCGTCAACAGTATAAGAGCGGTTCCGCACTGCATTCGTTCCGAATCCATGAAAATACGTTCCGAAGTAGTCATACAACTATTTGTATGGTAGATTACGCACTAGATCCGACTTCCGTCATCCGATTTCATCCGTGAGTCTCCAATTCGGAAGAAGTATTGACGGACCGAAGTAGCCGTAGTACTGTTTGTACGAACGCTTACCTCGGTTTCAAATCGGAAATATCAGATCGGATCAGAGATCGGATTAGTGCATAAGCAATATCTGAATTCGGTCTGAGTTTTTTAGACTCTAGATCCGTATTTTCACGAATTCGAATCGGATGCAGTGCGAAAAGCAATATCCGGAATGTGCGAATTCGGTCTGAGTTTTTATATCCGGATTGGATGCAGTGCGTAACCGCTCTAAGGGCGAACAACGTGCAAACAGAAGCTATAGAAAAGTGACATTCCGTAAGCGATAGTGTGATTGCCAAAACGTCAAAAATTATGAGATTGACAAACGCTGTCGAAATGTCACGCTATCATACTTTGGTCTCGAAAATCGCATCCGCTAACAGAATGGCACTATGTTAAGGGCCTCAGATCGTTTAAGATTATCTGAATAACTAAGGTCGCATTTTATTAACGGCAGATGTTATAACCAGTCAATACTTTTTCATTTTCGTCAGACATTCCATACAAAAACTTCCAGTCGTCAATTTGATTTTATTTTACGTATAAGAGGTATTTGATGTCGGCAAAATCAGCCGTATGTAATAATTAATAAGTCGGCGATGCCGAGGCCGGCGTGGAGAGAGGTGGCGAGTCCACCCGGACGACCGTAACGGCAGGTACGAGGTAGCGCGAGAAATGAATTCCTGAAAGAACTTGGGGGAGACCTTTTGATCAGGAGGATTTTTTAAATTTATTTTTAACTCATATTGTCCCACAGTATGGGCTAAAAAAAGTCATTTGTAAAAAAGTTATTATTTATTATTATTATTCCGTTTATTTTATTTTCTTAACAGATAAATTTACATTTTTAAATATTTCTTTTATAAAACAGTTGTAAAAAAAAAAAAAAAAACATTTAAAAATATAAAGAATAGTAGTCCGCCGGTGTCGGGAGCAGGGTCCAAGCTACCGGTGGTTAGGGCTCTAGAGAAAGGAACCTCCTCACAATACGAGCCGTATCGAGAAGTACTGCCTTCTGTATCAGGCCTTTTACCCAACCGCGTAACGACAGCTTCGACAGATGGTCGTCGAAGCTTTTGGACAACAGGCCATTGGCCGTAACGACAATCGGCACAATGACAGCCGAGTCCACATTCCACATTCCACATGTCGACAACCTCGTGTGCTAAGTCGAGGTACTTGATTTGTTTCTCTTTCTCAGCTTTCACGAGAAAGAGAAACAAACTTTCATTTTATTATTATTATTATTATTTGTTCTGATCAGTTGATTCATCAGTTCATCTTAATACTTTTGTCGCCGACTGTACTAGTCACTCGGAGTGTGTTAGATTGTGAGTGAAGCTCCTTTCAACTGGAAACAGAATGTGGAGTTTATGAAGTATGATAAAGGATTTTTGTTTGAGTGCTTTTAAACCTGTTGCTAGCGTGTGTCACTAACTCACAATGTCTGCGCATTTATGTTTGATGTGATTTTTGTGATGTGTAAATGAGGGAGTTTCTGTTTAAGGATATTGTTGTTAGGCACCAGTTTGACTCACCTGACCTGACTGTAAGCGATAATGTGATTTATGATGGAACACGTTTGCCCGAAGTAACCTATTCACTCTTGATTTAACGAGTCTTCGTAGTTTACGATTATGATTAGGAAACAAGGACTACGGCAGGGAAATCGACTACTTTGCTGTACTCACAATGAAAGTATTCCTAAACTTTTTTACGAATGTGTCCGCAATATGAGGGTGGCGTATCGCAGTACTCATCTTGTTGACCAATGATGGAATTGCTCCTATCAAGAAAGACTTAATAAAAACAGTCTTTATTTTCCTCTAAATAGGAAAATCAGTAACTGCGCAGTTTGTTATTTATGCCGTGAACAATTAATACGGTTGACCGGTTTTTGAGCAGACAATAGATCCAGCGTATCGAAAACCAACAGATTATTTCGATTGAATATTGAATTAATTCCAAAGAATCGAGCAGTTTTTGTTTTGAGTTAAATAGCTTTTGATAAAATACACATATTGGCTTAATCTACAAGCTTGTGGTTTTAACTTGATGAACTTTAGGAAATTATAATACGAGTGAAGAAAGAAAGAAAGAAAGAATAATATTTATTTAGCACTTACATGAAACACGCACGGTACATAGAAATAAAATAAAAAAAAAATAAAAATGTAGGTATGCTAAGAACTAAATGTGTTGTGTGTGTGTGAGTATAGATTAGTAGAAATTGACTGCCGTGGAAGAACAAATATAAGTCCCAGTTCTTCGTAAGCCTGCTATTTTCCCTCACAAATCTTCTCAAGATACTACTGAAGACAATTAACACACAAGTAACCCTGAAATTAATGATTGAATCCTATTTCTAATCCTGAAATAAATTCTATCGATACTTGAGTGTATTATCAAACAACCATTCATTTGCATAGCTTTTTCCCAACTATATTGGGGTCGGCTTCCAGTCAAACTGGATACAGCTGAATACCAGTATTTTACGTGGAGCGACTGCCTACCAGACCTCCACAATCCATTAACTGGGTAACACGGTAGTTCTTGGCTAGACTGGAGTCAGATTTACTGGCTTCTGACCATCCGTAACGACTGCTAAAGATCTACAAATGACAGCCGGGACCAACGGTTTACCGTGCTTTCCGAGGCACGGAGGAAACTCGGTATGTTAAGATGGTCACCCATCCACAGACCAACCTTGGCAAGTGTTGCTTAACCTTGATCGACCCGTGCGGCTGTTATTCTTTAGCCACGAGTTGAAAAGCTGAATAGGAATGAATTATGCAACAACTAAAAACTATTAAATTCATCAGAAACATTACTCTACTGAAATTGTGTGTTTATCACAATATTTGTAAGCTCCACAGAACATGACCGAGTTATTGTGGTAAGGTTATTACACAGAGTTACGTTGGCCAGATGCTCAAGTACTACAGTAATCCTGAAACCTCTTGTGTCCCTTGTTGTTGTATGAGCGTTATCCTCTTACGGCCTACACTTGTAAGTGCTACAATGATGCTATAAGGTGTTAAGTCCTATTGACACGTAGCAAGTTTCATGTTCTTGGTGTAAGTACAATGAAATGGAAGCAACAATTGACTTACGTCATCCCTAAGTTGCAGTTCCTAGAATAAACTTCAGTTATGAATTCAGTTGTTTTCGGAACTAAACGCAATATACATACAGTTACATACAGATAATTCTATAATAGAATAGCGTAGCCCATATTTATTCAACTCACGTAGACAAACTCGTAGCATGCAGCGCTACGAGTCTCGTAGCGCGTCTACGAATTACTACGCGGATGCTACGCGGTTTGCTACGCAGCGTAGCATTGTCCGTACAAATTTTGTTTCTGACCACGTTTGAAACATGTTCGTGTATGGTTGTTCATTCTCTTCTTATCTTGTTCTGATGATATGGTTCGTACTAAATATTCCTAAGTGTTTTTCTTGTAGTAATTGCACTGGTAAGCGATAACCGGCCGATAATGTGGGTGTTATCTTATCTGAGCAAACATGCAAGTTTATTTATGTAGGTACTGAAGCACTCGCAGTAATTGTAATATAAATACATTGGGGAGATATTGAATATTGATTATGATTAGTTTAACATAAGTTTACCTTACAGATTCCTTTTGTTTGAATTTTATTACCATCAAATTAGGCTTTACTTTTTTCTGTAGGTTGAGTATTTGATGTTTGAAGAAATGTAGGAGAGAGATATATTTGATGACTATAGCTTATTCTGCGGCTTCGCTCCCGTGGCCTAACCTTCAAGGACCGAGCATTTTTTCCGGATAGAAATAGCTAAAGAATTTTTAGTATATATTGGAGCAGTACCTCCAGGGATTACACGAGTCGAGTTCAGTTTCTGCCAGCGGGTCGCCTGCGTATTCAATGAAATAACCCAATCGGCAACAAAAAGTATATGTCTTAATCCAGGATATGGGTTACCCTGGTTACCATGGTTATGCCGAGTTTCATCCAAATCCGTTCAGGCGTTGAGGCGTGACTACTCTACAAACTTCTTAAACATCTAAACACCCATTGAATGAAAATATACGAAGCACAAGTATATACATACATTTGAGTCGTTCATTCATAAGGATATTCCACGCGGCTGCAGCATGGTCCGCCATGACGCGCGCACTTGAGATGAAACTATACGATGCTGCGCTGACGTCAAAGTGCACGCGTGCGATATGCGCTGTGTAGTGAAACTGATGCGTTATAAGCGCTATGAGAATATTTATGAGTAATACGTCGGTTTATAGTGGTCAATATACGTGTTTGTATGGCAAGGTGAGTCATGTTGGTAAATATATTTGTTTGCACCAGTTTGAGTGGACAAACTGTGAATTGAGAGTTTTAAAGAGCCTATAAAAACCGAATAACGGACGGTTAGACAGAACAATCGAAAAAAATAAGACTGTAGCAGCGATCGGATACTAGTGGATTGGTTCAATGGAATTTCTGAAATTACGGAGAAAATGCTTTGTTTTCCAACCCTAAATAAATTGACGTCGACAAAGTTACGTTTACAACGTAGAAGACCTCTCATCTAGGTGGTGCAAATTGGTTGAGTGAATTTTCCTGAAAACCCACATTGGCTGTGTCTATCAACAGCTGTTTATGACAGCTCTCTGTTTCCAAAACGTACAATCAATCAAAGCGATACACGCGCTGCCAGATGCCGTAGAACTGCAAATTGTTGGGCCAGCAAAATGAATCGTAACATCGGACATCGATACGAATCAGGAAAACAGCTGTTTATTATTTTTGACAGTAGTTAGGTATCTAAACTCATACCAGACGCGAGTTAACTATACGATACAGTCTCATCAAGCGTGCAGGGAAGCCTTTACTATTACGCATGTGTCTTTACCACCCTAATAGTGTTAGTAGAGGCCGTTTGACTTACGACCCACAAGTTGGTTTGTTTTCAACTATTCATCATGTGTGTTTACTACCCACACCCACATAAGCCTTACAGAATCAATACCCGTGTCCATGCTTGTAAACAAACTCCTATAGATTTGTTTACTTATTCACTTGTAGCTGAATTATCCGCGAGTGCTCGAGTGTTTTACAGCGGTCGCTTTGAATATGAAATGTGGGGCTCCAGTGTTGGCGGAGTGCCAGCGGCCATGAGCTAGGATGGGCTGGGACTATCAGGTGCATTAGTTTATTTCTTGGAAATATAGACTATTTCGAGCTGTGGTTAGACGGCTTGGATCCCAGACAGTTAAGTCGCTTCTCTGGGACTGCTCAAGCTTCTCGGCCTCAGTGATTATGCGATGATTGCTACTGTTGATTCTTACTTTCCGGAGTTGGTAATAGTGGGCGGGATGGTAGGTTGGGCTCAAAACGTACAGTAGAATTTACTAGGCTAAACGATGGTAAACTGATTGCCTAATTTTTAACGTCACTGAAAGCCAAGTCAAATCTTTTACTGCGACGAAGCTTCACGCTAAGTGAAGATTCTGTTATCTTCAAGTGGTTTTGTTTATGACTCCCAAAAGTTCCAATTTATATTTTGGAATTATACCATTTAGCCCGTCATGTGTACCTTAGTTGTAATGATAAAATGATGAAAAACTAAAGCCTGCTTTAAACTTACTGAAAGTTAAAGTGTCTCGAGTTAGGAGCCCCAATTTGAATATACTTTGTACTTACCTGAGAACTTAGCAGGGACGCTGACCCTCCGGTAAGTACTTTGTCGTAGGACAAGGTTTTATTAAAAAAAAAAACTTTGCATCTCACTAAGATTTTTTTCTGTATCGTGGGTGCCTTTACAAACATACAAAGTCACATACACAAACAGCCAGACCCGGAACAACTATCTACGCCAGCCGTAGGCCATACAAATATTTGTTCCGTGCGGGAATCGAACCCGTGACACGCAGCGCAGCAGTCAATCGCTCAACCACTGCGAACCGTGTCGAATGCTCTTCGCTCGGTTTGAATTTATTTAGTGTAGCACAATATTTTTTTGGAAAACTTTTGTACTACCACATGTATTCGTCTTTAGTTTTTCTAATATGCTAATAGCCTTGAGTTTCCCCTTCCACCTATCTGTGGCTATCTTGAGAGTTTTATCTGAGGAGTACAGCTCATCCAGCTATGTCCGCCTAGGCCTGCCGCAATTTCGGTCGGCCGCCTAGCAATGGGTTGTGAGTTTAGCTCATTGATCACCTGAAATGAGGCAAATACTTCTAGCCCAATCCCATGTAAGCGTGGCAGTTTTCCGAGTGTCACAGTATGTACAGAAATGGAACTAATTTACAGATATTTTTTAAGGGTAGACCTACACGTCTTGTTGTTTAGGACCCTCTTTCCATTCATCTCCCAGTAAGACCTGAGTGATCCAATGAATTAGAATGTAATGAATACGGACTAGGCGAGTTATCTTGCAGTGTAACTGTTTGCACTGCTTGTAATTAATTTGATTTGAAAATCACTCTGATCATTACCTCGATTACGAGCCCATTTGCTTAGCATTGTGGCATTTAAAGCTATTCATTTAACATTGCTGACATTATTGTCTTCTACCTTATCCCCACAATATCCCGGTTGCGTAACTACGAAGCCTTAAAATGCTAAATAGGCCACTCATTTACTACTTAATATTATCAAAGAACTGTGAAGATATGTTGGTATGATAATCAACGGCTCTAAAGATATCGTTACTTCCCCTGACCATGGGGCTCACATCTGAAACTTTTAAAATATACTTAAATACTTTTGGTGTTTTCCAATCGACCGCACCTACTCACTGTACTTGTGGCCTGCATATGCGCTCATGCATCCTGTGGGCTACCCTAGTCTACCAAGAAGTAATGAAAACGTTCGTTATCTAACTGAGCGGAACGGGGCTAGATGAAATTTGATTGAGTATGAGTCTTTTTGTTGGATGGGGAGATGGGGAATCATCAAATGACTTCTTCCGCTCTGGGTGGAACGGAAGGGCGTGTAAGACTCTGACTGACTAAAACCCATTCGTGGTCCTCCTAAAGCCCTTTGCGTTCCAGGGCCGCGGTGACTCTTTCGAACAAATTCCTCATTCCATTTTTATGCCGGGAGTATATTACCTTGGGAGACTTTCCGACATTCACGCGGGCGAAGCCTGTGACAGAAGCTAGTATTATATCTTAAAGACATCTCAGCAGGAAAATAAATAGTGATAAACAACAGCTTCATCTACAGGTTAGTTCAGAACCGTCGAGTAAATCACAGCCGTCAGATGCATACTTTACTGTGCAGGAAATGATTGTGTTCAAAACAAAGGGTTCCCGATGCATTCATAATTGCATTTCTTTTGAATAATACGACCACTTTGAAAATATGCTTTGTTGCCTGTGTGGGGTAGGTTGCAGGGGTATTGCAGTCTTTGTATTGCAGTTTTTTGTACGTTGTCCTTCAGTTACAATTAAACGAATTATAAAATTAACTGACTAATCAGTTAACTTTATTCCTATCCTTTTTTATGACTCCTTCCGCTCTGGGTGGATCGGAAGGGAGTGTCAGACTCTTACTGACTAAAACCCATCCGTGTTCCTCCTAAAGCCCTTTGCGTTCCAGGGCCGCGGTGACTCTTTCGAACAAATTGCAACCCTGGCAATTTGTGATCCCCTGTTCCCTAAACTAGAGTTAACTGTATCATAGCGACCATTGTCTTCGCCTATTCACAGAAGTGTGCCAAGTACTCATAGTGGTATCGAATGTATCAGTAGTAATCCTATAATTATGTCACGACCTTCATGAGTATTCTTGAAACGACAATAATACAGCTAGATATAGAATCGACAGGCTATTGTAGGTAATCCATTACCTGAATATATTCAACCTGTAAATTAATGTCCTAATGGATATATAAAATAAAAGTATATATTATTATTATTCTTATAGTATTATTTAAGTAGTATGTATTAGTATGATATTAATTTTAGTCATATTTATTATAGTATGTTATATTTAAAGTTTTTTTGTCTTTTATGTTAACATAACTTTTACACACGATGTCTACATATCTTTTATTCGACTCTCCTTTCGCAGGTATGCTGGAAGAGATTTCTTTAGAAATAAGCATCACCTTTGTACCTATTTTTCTGTTCCCTTCTTCTTATTTATTTGTTAAATGTGTGTACATAAACTGTTAAATAAATAAATAAATAAATAAATAAATAAAATGAGCCGTTATGCTCTAGGGGGATAATTTCTGTTATTTGTTGTGTGTCATGTGTTGTTAGAGAATAGGATTGTGTTTCTACCTATTCTGTGGCCACTTTTGCTAGGATATGGTTAAAGAAAATTATTTCTCAATAAGAAATACTAAGATTTCACTTACTTGAGAACAATTGTTAAAAAATAAAAAATATTGTGTTGGGTATAACAAACTTTGACACTTAAACTAGCTAGCTAGTAGCTATTGTTTTAATTTACAAAAAAAAAAAACAAAAAAAAAGTTTTCTTTGCATAAATAAGGTACAAAAGGTTAGTAAAATGTACAAAATTGTTCTCTTATTCTGCCTTTAATTTCGGCGTGTAAAAATAAAGTAAAGTCAAATCATTTATGTACGCAAAAGTATTACAAAAAAAAGCAAACACAACGACTTAAAAGTTCATCGATTCACCCGCAAAAAACATATCTGTCGTCGTCGCAAATATTCATTAGTAGCGTATGTTTGTATTTTTTTCGAATATTTGCTCAAATGGATTAGAGGTTTCTATAGTATTCACAAAAATGTTGCTTTTAAAAACCGAAATCATCATCTGCCTCGCCTTTTCTCAACATATTGGGGTCGGCTTCCAGTCAAGCTAGATTCAGCTGGATACCAGTATTTTACGTGGAGCGGCTGCCTTTTAAAAACCGAAATGAAACTTAAAAATCAAAACGATACCGTTGTAGTCCCCAGAAAATAAAGAAATATACAGGCCTAATGTTTAATTATGTTTTCACAAAATCCACATTGTTTTGTAACCTTCCATATGAGTGAAAATTAAAAGCGCCAATAATCCCCTGTTATCGCCCAAGGTTGTCGCACCACACGAACCACTTTTTGGGGATTACGACGTGTGTTATTTTCCGATGCATTTCCAGGGAAAAGCGATATACAATATCAGGTCATGTTGTTATTTTGTGGGAACTAGGCTTAGTATTACAGGCGAATGGGTAAATATATAGCAGATTTAATTTTTTAAAACCTCGTGCGTGAAAACCTTCTCTCGGTTCACAATTTTCGCCGCGGATGGAATAGTATGATTTCGTTTTATCTGTATATGTACATATATCTGAATGTTTTATGTAGCACCTTTGCATAAATTGTTGAGATTTTTTAGAATACGAATCGATAGTTTTTTACAATTCTTGGACATTTTATTTATTTTGCTCAATTGGTAAAAATATAAAAGAATTATAAAATTCTATTGATAAGTATTATAAAAAATCTCAAACATTTATGCAAAGGTGGGTCAGCTAATTGCTACAACTCACTGTACTTCGATGAAGACAGTCGTGAAGTCTTTTCCGTAACTCCAAATATTTCCTTAATTTTACAAATAATTTAAATAAAAAGAATATCTAAAAAACACAAAACCGCGGTAATCTAGGTATTGTCTCCATGTTAACGTTTAAAACAGCTGGAACATAGTGAATTATTTAATTCCTATCAACTAAAGCGGCCACGTTTGTCTGAAGCAGAAGTGCGAGCAGCACTTCATTACTATTCATCATTAATTGAAATCCGCAGTATAATTACAATAGTTTATTTGCATCCGTCCGGAAGCCACCCCCCGGGGGCCCAGAGCTTTCTATCTCGATGCAATATTCAATTGAAGTGCTGTCGTCTGTATAGAGCTGTAGGAGGTTAACTATGCACGGGTTATGTAACACTGGCATGGCAGTGGCGGGTATTGTTCTGTACTAGCCTTATAGAATGGTGACTTATATTACAAGTTAGATATTCATGTATTGTCGCTATTTGTAGAGCTGGAATTATTTGGTGGAGCATTGTTTCAACCGTGACAGATTCGCAAACTTCTTTTGATCTTACTTATAATTTAATTTCAAATGAACTGAACCGTTTGAACTCCATTCATTAGCAATTAGTACCAAATCTCTAAAAAACAATCCATCAAACCGGAATAAAAATATTTTTTTCTCAAAAAAGGTAATTGTCAATTGTGTCCAGAAGGGAGGGAAATGTTGACTAATTTCCCACAGTGAAGAACCCTCTCAAAAGCCGGAACAAAGAGAGATTACAATGCTAAGTTACCATGAAACATTCGGCGACACTCGGGGATGCTCGGCCGTCTTCGGCACAACAAATTATACGTAACGGAACTGCCGAACGAGCGTGAAAACTTGACGAAGCATTGTTTCTCACGAAGCAAGTTGCCTTTGAACTCGGATACTGTTTTATGTTATTATTTAAGATGAAATAGGTCCCGAAACATCGGGTTTCTTGGGCACTGAACTTCGTTTAATCAACACTGCAGACTTTGTTTAATCAAATCTTATACGGGTCCAGTACAGCTGTTTGAAGTTCAAGTGCTTGTAAATCTTTTGAAGTGCCTGTCTTGCTGATTTTCACATTATCCTGAACAAATAATGTTTGAAAAGTTTCGCAAAAAGATGTTATACAAGGTTTCGAGTTTATAAAAGTTGTTAACGTGCTGAAGCATGAAATAAAATGATAGTTTTAACTTGAAGTGTTATAAAATGTAAATATCAGAAAGTTCTTTCATAACTTTTAACGAACTGTTTACTAATGACTTGATCACGTTTATACTTAAAAGTTTGTTTTTAATCTTACTTTTATTGAAGTTTTAAGCTACGTGGGGGTGACTACGCTGATTGCTATCGCAACATCTGCAACAATTGAGATATGCGTTGCAAATGAATGCGTTGAAGTGCCCTCGTATCTGCATTTAATTGCACTTGACAGACACGCTCCCAGCACGCCGGGTGGGCTGGCAGACTGTAGCGCAGATTAATTGTGTCTGTATACAGTCTGTTGGTCTCTGCTCTGCTACCTAGGCTTGCAGCAGACAGCCAATTATGTCTGATTAATAGGCGAATTATTAGCCAGATTTATTGGTTCGTTTTGTTCTGGGATTGCGTTTCCTATAATTGAACAATCGGGACATATGCGAATGTCGAAATAATTCAGATTCGCGTTTAATTTACTGGAATTTAAAGGCCATGTGATACGACGCCTATATTATTCTCGTTATTCACTTCACTTACATACTAATAACATTTTTAAAGATATATTTAAAAAAAAACAATGAAAAATATAAAAAGCAGTTATCCGTCGGTGTCGGGAGCAGGTTCCAAGCTATCGGTGGTTAGGGCTCCAGAGAATGGAACCTCACAATACGAGTCGTATCGAGGAGTACTGCCTTCTGTATCAGGCCCTTTATCCAACTGCGTAACGCAAGCTTCGAGAGATGGTCGTCGAAGCTTTTGGCCATCAGGCCATTGGCCGTAACGACAATCGGCACAATGACAGTCGAGTCCACATTCCACATGGCACAACTTCGTGTGCTAAGTCGAGATACTATTTGTTTTTCTTTCTCAGCCTTCACGAGTTTCTCGTCATACGGGATGGTAACATCGATTATCAATGTGCGGAGCGCTAATCGGTCTATCACCACTATGTCAAACTTATTGCGACGCCTATTATTATTAGTCTTGCTAGTTATACAAAAAAATTATCTGTTTATGTTTGAATCAATATCGTGTTAGTGGCTAGATCATTGGCAGCCGCAAACACAGTTAACATAAAACAAGGATAGCAGTGGTATCTGAGGGGCTTCAGCAAGCAAAGATTTGTTGTTAAGATAGTACTCGTAGTGCTAAGTAGGTCTTCCCTTGCCAGTGTAGTTAACCCAATTCCGACGAGATCATTATTTGGCACTTCATTCTGGAAGCCATCCGATAGCCGATTTAGCTCCAAACTGTCTTTTGTATTGTTTGTGTCTATTGAAGTCTTATACAAAGGGCTATTCCAAACTTTTATGATTACCTTTTCAAACTAACAGTTGCTTTGTATGTGGGGAGTACCTACGCCACCCCGTTTATTGAAGCCGATAAGGGATTATGGGCGAAAATAACAACATCGCGATCACTAATCAGTTAGTCAACTCGGGCGATAATAGAAAGTTTACGACCGGTAATTATGGCCCGTCCGAAGGCACGGTGTAAACGTTTACGAACTATTAGAAAGAAAAACACGTGTATTGGATGTGAACAACCTTTATTTTATTTTAAGGTGCCTGACCGTCAATTCGTAAGAATCGAGTCTTAGTAGGAGGAACCATAGACCCATGGCATTAGAAAGCAAGAAATAAAATTTGTTTAATGACATACACAATATATACATATATATTTATAAACAAGCTTTTATTTAGCGGCTTTATTGAATTTAGTGTAATATTATTAACTTTATTGTGTTCTACTCTTCAAGCCCTTTCGTTTGATACCCATATTTAAGGGAGTTGAGATAAATATGTAATCCGCCATCTTTTAGCGGCGGCCATATTGAAATTATTAGACGACGATAAATTTACTATATCATGTTCTTATGAGAAATTAAGATTTTTTAAACCTATTACAATATCGAGTATTGCACATTGTATTACTAGAAGTAAAGGTGTATGCAAAATTTCAGCTCAATCGGATACCAAAAATGGTTTGCAAATTTTAACGGACAACTTACAAATATACTTACATACGAACCATAGATATAATAAACAAGCTACGAACAGTGCAAGTTAAATATAGCTTTTAAAAAGCTTTCATAACAATAGGTTTATTAGCCATAGAGCACTTTGAATTTCGAATTTGAAGTTAAGAATTTGTCAAACTAATGCTGCAGTTCACTCTTCAAGCTCACTATAGATACTGCAGCATGTGGTTGCATTAAGTACTACTAGTGCACATAAGATTGAAATAAACAAAAAATTGTTTCCTTCACACATACCTGTGCGTGACAGTGACTTTCAAAAGCTCGATGTATCATATTATACGTACCACGCCTCGGTTTCACTCATTTGCTTTTCCCCTTTTCAATGTCCCACTAGCTGCCACATTTTTACACTCACAATGGTACCTGTTTGTTCGACACTCGAGCGTACCCGTTGCGTAGTCGCTACGTTGTCGCTACGTAGCCGGGCCGCGCCGCCATTGTTCCGCTCTTACACAAATAGATTCATGTACACCCTGTTAGCTCTGATGCTGTTTATTTTTTCTATTTTGTTACGTTTCAGAGGAAAAGTTTGTGTTTTATGAGGGTGAATTTCTGGTCTTTTGTTCTTTGTAAGCTGCATGGGCTTTCTGTTATTAGGGCTTGGAGTTTTTTCGCAAGTTATGTCGTACAATTTTAGATTACGGTTGGATAATTCTAAACATCTGGCCATGTGCAGAACCGCTACAACTTTTAGATGACAGCAATGTACAGAAATACAAATTAATATCAATAGAGGTTAGCTATGCTTTCAGCGAACAGAAGTATACTAACCTTAACCTTATACCCAATCTCAGTACCTTTTCCAGGTACTGAGATACCTGTTGTTTTAATTAATTTTATTTTTGTGCAGTTGCTAAACCACCGTAATGTACCAAATTAGCTTTTGTGTTCAAAACATTATAGTGTATAACTAAAGCTTATTATAGTGTGACTGACCTAGTAATTTCTAGAAACAACATCAAAGTTTATTTTAGCATTTAATTTCCTTTATTATACTTATTTCAGGCAAAGCTGCGTAAAGTAATCTCAAGCTTGGGCCTCATTCAAATTTACTATCCAGCTTAGAAAGTTAGAACAAACCGAAAAATTAGGATTTCATAATAGTCACTTATTTTGAAATTGCGCCTCATTTCACAAAATTATTGTGTTCATTTTCCGGCGGTTCCATTTTATCTCGACTCCGTTTATATCTGAGCTTATCTTTGGCTTTTCAATACTTAAAACATGCTTTCTATTACGTTGCTTTAAATCTTTCTTATTTTGCTTTAAATCATCTTTTTTATATCTTAATGAAAATCTTAGATTGACAATTCTTCCACTGAAAATGGAACATAAATGATGAAATCCACCAGAATTAAAAATGAATATTGGCGCTTCGGTTTTCGTCTCCTTCAAAAATCAAGTGTTTAGTCTGTCGACATTTGACCCTTATAAGTCCTTAGTCACAAATCCCGTCACACGATGTAACTCCGACCTTAAAATAAAGCATTAAGCTTAAATAATCACTGCCGAGCGTAGGCTTAATCTCCAGAATTCCACTCTGAACGAATTCATAACCAACAGTTTTTAACAAGTACATAAAACAAGCCGAGGTTTACATCCCACGTTCGTAACATCAAAGCTCCTTAGCGCAGATTAAACAGAAATGGCCTGTGACTGACTGACGGAGGTCTACAACTATGGCAATTAAGGAATTACTCACAAACTCCACCTGTCTGGACGAAACCGCCAGATATTAGTTTTGACCACACATTACGAGTTTGCGAGAATTACGCGTTGATTACATTCTATATAAGGATGTAATGTTACTTCTGAAATTTTTGGATACGTTAAGTTAACATCTTTGTTGATTCGGAAACCACGATAAGCCGTTTGGGTGGTCAGCAGACGAAAGAATCAAGACCAATGTCTAACTGCCAGTTTTGCCAAGATTAATCGTTTACCTGGTAACTGGGTTAGGAAGGTTGTTCAAATAAAATATGTAGTGTTATTGGGCTGCAAATATGCAGTGGTAGAAACATACTTCAAAATTGTAGGGAATATAAAAAACTGACATACCCCCCGACTGCACTTAACTTAAGAATCTTGGCGATTCTTAAGTTAAGTGCAATCGGGTATGACGACTTTCTTGTTTTAAGATTTTTTCACAGATACGCAGTCGGGTTTTTTAAATTTTTTTAATTACCGTTTTTTTTTTTTTTAGTTTTATTATTGTTTATTTTGATATACCTCTCAAGCTAAAATCCATCAAGCCGTTCAGGCTGCAGAGCGTGCCAAATATTTGAATTTGACGCCAAAAATCCGCCATTTTGTTTTTTTTTATATATTTTGATATACCCAGTAAATAACTCACAGTAAATATGAATCTAACGACACCTCTCTATAGTAGGCGCCAGATAAATGTGGAATAAAGTACATTGACCTTTCCCTAATAACTGTTCATAGGTACCTGAACAATTAAATATGAATCGTTTTTCATTATTAGACAATGTTAAGGATCACGAGAGATGATGATTCGGGACAGCTTTGTGTCATTAATTCCGTTTTTCAAATTAAAAATGTCAATAATTGTAGGTGGGTCAATGACCGTTATTCCACGATTATCTGGCGCCTACTATAGCTAAAATCCATCGAGCCGTTGTTGCCACCGAGCACGTGATACATTCATGCCACGCCATGATAAATTGGAGACTCAGTATTGACCAACCGTAGTCCATCCTATTTCTATTTTCTCACATAATCTTGTGACCACTAGACCAAAAACCATTTCTGTCACCAAGTTATAATAATGTTAGCAGCAGAACCGCCGCTCGATTGCACACGATTAAACTGCCGTTACAAATCAGTTGGCCAGTCGACGTTAATAGGGCGCCGGGGTACCGGGCCGCCGGTTCCACTCCCGGGTAGTCGAAAACCGGACGCGATTGGATGGAGCTGTTCCAGTTTATGACTAGATCAACATTGTTCATTTCATATTAACGTTATTGCTACTTTATCTTGCTAGAATATTAATTCTAAAAACGGGCTATATTCAAATACCCAAAAGCTAAATGGGTGCTTGTTAGTTATTTGATAACAGCTTTGTGTACCCGTCTTGTATTTCTGGGCTATTTTCATTTTGCTGTAAATAATAAGTTCAAAGGTGAAATACCTAGTCGAGTTCAAAGTGTTATGTTCATCTCGTAGATACTCGTAGGTGGGTACTATGTTTTCCAGAATGAAATTGATGACCTGACTTCTTCGTAGATAAGCATTGATAAGCAAGATCTGAGTCGGAGGTTACGATCAAAGTGCTTCATAATTACTCGAGTCACATGTTTCACAATCCAGACGTAGCGTTAATAGGCAATCTACGCCACGGGTCGTCGGTTCCAATCCCGGCCGGGCGAGGTGTCCGTTAATTAACAGAGACTGAATGAGAACCTGCCCGTCTGCCCACCCCTATGCTAACGATGTGTTCATAATTCAGCGGCACACTGGATAATACATGAAGGTCACAGGTCAGGTGTCAATACGACACCCTAGTAGGCGGAGATTCTACGCCAGTATCAGGTATATGAATTTTATTTTAGTCAAGGAAAATAATGTAAAGCAGCACCTTCGGAAATTTTAATAAAATGCTGTTCCGAGGAAATCCTTAATACAGTTTGCTCTTGAAAGCTTTGTTCTCTGGAGTTTTGAAATTGTAGAGGGAAGGTCTTCAAAACAAAACTATTTATAGGACAGAATATAGACCAAGTTTTATTGTTGTATGATTGAAATCAGAACCAGAGACCGGAGACTAAGAAGCACGGTCCTGATCTCAATTAATAATAATAATTTGTTTATTTGTACAAACACGTTGGACGAAAATATTGTAACATGAAGCCGAGACTTCGAGATGAATCGATATAGCAGTTCAAGCCAAAAATAGAATCGCAATCCGCATGAAATGTGCAGAATCCAGTATGCACAAGTCAATAGTAGTGTTAGAACATTGACCCAATTCGAACATCTGGCGAGATGCGACCAGATATGCCGGAGGCTGTCGTGGCACAGATACTAACATACTGTTCTAGGTTTACTAGCGAGATATCTGATACGTTCGGGCCTGATTCCGTGATATGTGCGGCCTCCTTCCGAGGATTAGGAATGCTTCATGTGATACTAGGCCAGATCAGGCAAGGGCTATCAAGATCTGTTGAAATAGATGTACCTTAAAATTAAATCTCTGACATCTATAAATTACTCTTTTTCCAGTCGAGTCGAGGCAAACTTTTCGCGTATCTCAGAAAGGACAGTTAATAAATACGTTATGACACCGGTCATAAGAGCAATCGGCAAGAAATGTTTCGCTAAAAGTATTTTCTAGCAGGGACGTGTTTGATCGATGATCCATCTGTGATCCAGGACTTCCAAGTCCGAACTTTGCGATCCCTTGGAAAGTTTGTGCGAAATGTTTTCAGATGGTTTCGCCTAAATGTCTTGCGACTTCAGTGTTATGTAACTTTTTAGTTATTTACCGATATTTTCTTTATGTTTTGAGGTTTGTTAAAACTATGGATATTATTCGTGTAGTCATATTTGAGGTTCTTATTCTGGTTATTTCATCGTACTTTATGAATTAAATCATCTCGGTTCTAAAATGTTTTAAAGAAAAGCTCCTTACAATTTTCTTAATACCCGACGTGAGGACTTAAAACTTTGATACAGTTGCGTAAAAACACATTCCGCAGAGATTAGTGAGGCGTCAGAGGGAGGTCTTAGAGGGAATTACGTCATATTGAGAGGGCCATGTAATTACACGAGTGTTTTACTCCGACACAGATTTTGTACGAACATTTCGGCTTGAGATTATTAGGAAGTACGAGTACAGTAATATCATTTGTTTTGTGTATATTGAAACTTTTTAAATAATCACAACCTCTAAGAATGGTGTGTGGACTGTCATGTTCATGCAAGCTACGGGTCTCTTCTAAATTGTAATTATAATAACAGGTTTATAAATGTGGAGCTCCTGTATGATGACAGGTTATACCGTACATCGCGTCCGTTACATTTCACCCCGTACCACTTCTTATAAACTCTATTACTCGTACATTTTCACGAAAATTTAGTGGAGTGTATAAATCAAAATGAAGTATGCGACCGTTTTGAGGCGAATTCTTATTAAATGTAAGGTATTCCGTGACAAAGTTGTTCAGTGAAAATGTTCGCCGCTCCCGGCATAAACAATAGATTCATTCGGAAGAACTTTTCAAGAACAAAGATGTTGGTGAACGATTATTTTTGAAATGACTTTCTTCGAGATCGTTCAGTGTCTGATTCAGCAGTTCATCACGTCACATGTGAATTATGCAAAATGTGTATTTAAATTCATACATTTTTTTTCTGTGTCCATTAGTGGGTGGCGACACAGTGATTAAAATGCAAATTTCTAGAATTAGTCCTGTCCCTCCTCGGTGGCTTCGTGACACAGAGCGTCCGCGGCGGCTCCCGCCTGGCCCTGCATCTGCGGCTGTACGCAGTCCTCCGCTCTTTACTCAGCACTTCTGTTTAATAATATTAGTTATGCAAAATTTTCCGCTTTGCAATCCAGTTAAAATTAAACATTTTAGTTCCCCAACTTAGTTTTTCTCTCATTTTCTTGTGAAAGGTCGTGTAATCTTTGTTCTTGAAAGTACTTTCGGCAGCCTCTGAAACAGATATTTTTAGAATAAAATTTTGTTAAATCACTCGATAACCTTGTAGGGAAACTTGAGCGGAATAAACATTCAGAGAGAAGTGTTGAACGATTGAAAAATGCTGGGAATGCTGGCGTGTATAAAAATGTATGTTATCTATGTATTCTGAGAGTATTTTCTAACTCGCGTAGGAAGTAGAAGTTCAAGTGATTTACGCGTCCCTGGGGTTTGGGGGTAGTCTGTGGTAACAAAATGAATTCGTAGGAGAACGTGAACTTGAAACTGATAGAATCTATTTCTCTCACCCGACGATTACTAACATAGGTACTGTTTGAAATCAAGCAGCACAACCAACCCAACGTCAAGCTGCATTAAAATGTTCTTCAAAATCGTTTCGGTATAGAAACAGCATACTTATGTATAACTATGACCGTAAAAGCAACAACCCTAGCAGCTGGCACCACTGGTAACATCCCCAATAACAACTGAACTTGCACTTGCGTTAGCCGGGGCAATAAGCCCCGATGTGGGGCATCTTCCAAAATCGATAGCGGGTGAAAGTGGGCAGGACGACCTTTGGCAGCGCGCCAAGCCCCGGCCAAGGTCCGCCGCTGAGGATGCTCCCGAGGTATTGATGAGCGAGCGTTGTGGATATGTCGAAGTTTTAGGGAGAGTGCGTGTTTGGTAATAAGTTGGGTTGCTAATGTGTTATTGATCTTGGTTTAGTAGCTAACCAAAGGATTTTTCCTTAAACGAAATATGTGCATACGCTGTCATGTAGCTGAACGACCTGAAATTTAGTTAGGTACAAAAGTCTGATTACAAATCAACATTTTGAGTGCTGTAATTCCACCTTAATTTGAAAACTCTATAAGCCCGTCAAATATAACTGTGCAGGTCACATAACAGTCCCAGGTTCATAATCTTTAATCCAGTTACATAAGTCGCGCATTCAGTGCCCCGGTGGCCTGCCCACGTATTCCACGCCCGATATTTTGGGCCAAATATAGCGCCAAGGTTACTCGTACATGTAACAATACGAACCTAGTTTCCGTACATTGGTTGGCTACCAAATTGTAGCGTTTTGAAGCACAAATGAACACTGTGCCGAAACAAATATGTACTCGGGGTAAAATATTGCTGGATAAATGGGGCAGTGCTAAAGAAATGTGCTTGTGCACGATCCAATGCGGCTGTTTAAACTGATGCCTTCGGGGCAGTTTAATTAAGTTGGTTCGTGAAACAATAGAACGGAAGCCTGTTCGATGCAGAGGCTGGGTTTGAACAGAATAAAAGCTTGAGTAAAAGTGAATTTTCAAGATCTATTTTTACTAATAATTCTATCTTAATTTCCCCCAAAATTGTCGAGCAACTCTCTAATAATGCATCTGGTTATGAAACCACATTTAAATTGGGACGCAGCGATCCAACATCCGCCACTCAATACAAGTGTGCGATCATGTGTGAAGCGCCATTAAATTTGGGGGCAAATTCTCGGCGGCACAGCGCGGCAGAGAATGCAAGTGCGAGGAATTCAACTGTGATGCAAGCGGCTTCGAGAGTCTTCGAGATTGTGGTGCTGATGCATTTCAGGGTTAAATACGGTTTGTAGTTGGAGATGTATTTGTAGTGAATTTAGATGACGATATTTAGCAGGGTTGGGATGTTGTCTAGATTAAACTAGAGTCCGTGTGAACTGGATCTGCTTGAATTGGAATTGAATCGTAATTGAAATTCGGATAAGATACCGAAGTTGTTTTGTTGCGTTTTCTTTTATTAAGAGTTTAGTTAATGTTTCTGAACAGTATCACGTGTTGTTCTATTGTTCACGCAAGCCGCGTAGGAGTTAACTTCAGTTAGTTCAGCATACAATGCGAGTAAGCGAAAAGTAGGTTCAAGTAGGTCACCACTAAGTGCATCAGACCAAGTTCCAGAGAGCAGTCGCGTGGTTTTGGGTGAAAGTTGCTGAAATTAGTAACTCGTGTAAATGTTGGCTCACACGAGTTATAGCGTGCCAGCCTTTTTTTTTTTTTTTTTTTTTTTGATCTCGGGGGGAAATCCTCATGGAAATCCTCCACCCTGGGGCGGGTGGAGGGGTCTGTCAGACTCTTACTGACTAAAACCACCCCGGTGTTCCATCTGCCACCTTCGCCGGGGATCGCGGGAACGTATGCGACTTCCGCAGTCCCCAGCGTGCCAGCCTAATCTGACGCAGAAGAGCTATGCAATTAATAAGTTCACAGCAATAAGCGACAAAGCTGCTTTTACACATCTGTGTATTAACGGTGTGCTAGCAAATTAAAATGCAAATTAAGAAGCGCCTGTGTCTGCTGTGTCCGGTGTCCGGGATCCGTGTCCGGCGTCCGGGCCGTCCGGCCGATCCGGACGATGCGTGCCTAATAATGTATTCGTATTTATGCGGCGCTGTCACCACGATCATTGTCAGGTTAACCGTTATGCAAATGGGAGGAAAAATGGCCGCTGGTGACACTGCGATAGAGAGGACTAACGAGCGTTGACCACGGATTAGCAAATATAGGTTTTACGACGGGAATAAAGGTTTATTTGACGCAATAAACAAAGTTTCATAAAGTATTGTTATTTATGTCTGAACACTAGATTTACCGTAGTGGTAAACTGTAATAGACACATAACACTAGAGTGTCTTCGATAAACTATGTGCTTATAGGTCCCTCACAGACTAGTGGTTGCGACGGTCCAGTGACGTTGTTGTCTGGCAATTGAAAGATGATTTGCTAACTGAACTGATAAATAACAGAAACACCACTGGACCATAGATATTACAATTTGAAACACCCCGACCTTCCCTTCCATGAAACCGACATAGCAACCCAACAGATTATTACGTTTACGAGTCCATAAAAGTCGTGTCTATTTTGGGATATTTTTAGTGTCATAAAAAATGAGACACGATTACTGTCAGCATAATCACGCAAGCGGTCTATTTCGGGCAGGACTTGTCTTCAGATATCATTATGAGAGCTTACAACTAGTTAACAAAGAAATTTTCTTAATAATGCAACACACAACGCTGCCCAAGTTCCCACAGGTAAACATACAAGTTTAAATACGGTGACAGCAATCGCTGGGGTTCCAGTAGTAGTGCGTTAAATCAGAAATAATATATGGTTAGTAAAATGAGATTTGTTCCGGATTCGCCTACAAAGTTAGCCTAATTTTTATTTTCCGTGTTCGCCCCACTTTTCATTCCTTTTTCGCCGCGTTTATCATTTGTTTAATTCATATGATTATTTGAGATCTGTTTCGCCCACTTTTTGTTCCTTTTTCGCCTATAAGATTAAGATGCCTGCTCCATCGTCACCGTCACTTTCCATCAGCTAACATGGTGTTTAAATGCGAGCTCATCAATAATTTTGTCACACCAATGACAGCCCCATTTCATCTCCAGGCAATTACCTACTATCCATTTCTGGTTGTCTGGATTTCTAGAAGTGATGGGCGGACTTATCGCGAAATGCGACCTCCCATTTTATATTTATTCTATACGATGTACAATTCAAATAAGTATCTAATATATTAAAAGATAAATCAATTGTAAATTTAACCGTAGTTACGTTTAACAAAATATACAGAAGGACAGCAGGCGTGGACATTATTGATGAAAAGGCTTAATATTTTCAAAACAGTTATTGTAGGACCATAATGGTTTGCATGTTACGTACATATCATTTGGGAATAGTTTGGCGGGATTTTATGGATTGCGAAGGCAGAATTCCCTTGGCTTTAGTCTAATAGGCTTGTTCTACGTATTGGGTTGTTGTCAACCGACGGACGTAAGTGGTTAACGTCGGACGGCGAACGTTGGGTGGCTCGCTGTCCGATCACCACCAGGCCCGGGTCGATGGCGCGGTTTGTTCCACACGCGCCTTAAAGAGATGTCAGCATAGGAGACGGGGCCAGCTAAGGCCAGAGCCTGCCTGCTAGGGTTGCGGAATTTGTTCACGGCGGCCCTGGAACGCAAAGGGCTTTCTTTTAGTCAGTAAGAGTCTGACACGCCCTTCCGCTCCACCCAGAGCGGAAGAAGTCATTTGATGACCTAAAAGAAAAAGTTGTTAACGTGGGCTTCTATGTTTAGGAGCGCTTGAGCTCCGGGTTTGGTCTAATTTTGAGAAAGAACGTTTGTTTCAAAGTGAGTGTATTTAGACCAATCTGTAGGAGAACTGTTTTCTCATCAATAAAGATTTTAAGCTAAAATCTTATTAGGTTCAGGAGTCCAGGCTTCCGTTCTGTCCGAAGGGTTTAGGTCTACCAGTATTTATAACACAAGACTGCGCTTGCGTTTCTAGTACTCGATTTTGTGTGACTTCAAAATCTGGTAACTTGTAGGTCCTATCCAACAGACACTGTACAATGATTACCACACGTCCTACACCAAAAACAAAGGTGGTTAAACTAGCGAATCGTCCAGTAATTGCTTGCATGATTGCATTCGTAACTCAATCGTTGTTGTTCGGCTGCATGTTCACAATCGGTCGCGTCGTAGGGCAAACGATTAATTAAAACGCTCGCTCATTAGTGCCTTTACTGAATGTATTGGGTGAATGGGAAATGTGTCGCTGGAAATGTGTCTGGTCTATTGGTCGGAATAGTTGTCTGTTAGAGCTCTTATGAGCAAAGAATGAACTTGAGTCAGTGCAAATGATGACGTATTTGGAATGATTATAATAAAAAGAAACACAGTTTTTAAGTTGAAATGAGTACCAGGACTAAAATACGAGAAGTAGAATCCTAAGGTCCTAACTAATATTATAAATGTGAAAGTGATTTGGTTTGTTTGTTACACTTACACACCTGAATCGCTCAACCGATTTTGATGAATTTTACAAAAAAAGATAGATGAGAATATAAATACGATTATAGTCTACTTTTTATTGCAAAAGCTATTCTGTTTCTTTAAGAGATCTATCGTGTAACAAGCTCATAACGATGGACATGTAAATTGCTGTAGGCTTTTAATCAATTTGTCACTAATGACTAGAACACGCTTGCAAAAAATATAACTTATAATTGACTGAACCTAATACATTGATAGAACAGCGTCGAACACAAAAGGCGGGCCGAACCGCGGCCACGCTAGTTAGTCGAGCTACAACCGAGTCAACATTCATAGGCGGTTAGTAGTGAGGGGCAAAATTGTGCACTAAAAACTCCAAAGATGGTCTAAAAATATTTGTGGATTAGCAGAAGCTTAATTGGCCACTGGAACTTAGAGCTTGCCAATCTCGACACTAATAACTACCTAGCAACAAAAGAATAAGAACTATGTAATAACAAATCCTTCTCGTATTTTCTTTTCTAATTTACGCCTCACAATCAGTGCTATCGTAATCCGTTTACGTGTTCTTATTGCTATAGCATAATATTTCTACGACTGTTAGTCGAAGCGTCGAACTAGACCTAATCGGAAAGCTGAATTCACGACGTAGAAATCATCGCAGAGTACCAATTATGAGCCGCAAATCACACGGCTGGAGAAATATTGTACCGGTAAGTACAATATTTCTCCAGCCGGAAATGGATAATATTTCAGGATTACAGATGGACCCATAAATATTTATACGCAAGACCCTTCTTGCTTTCTTGTTTAAATATTGACTGGGGAGTCATAATTGAATTTACGATACAAGCTTGCTTTTATGTGGGAACTGATTCTTGTAGCTTTTTGATGCCAGTTGAGTAGAAAAATGTAATATATGGAGCGAATTAAATGGTTTGACACGCAATGGGTCGTACTTAGCGTCGGGTGGGTATAGTATGCAGCTAGTACGGCTTTCTAATGAACAATATAGTGCAGATATATCACCCACTAACGCCATATGACGCTAATGCGGCAACATTATGGCTCAGTGGCTCGTCGGCGGAGCGGCACTTGCAGGCAAGTTCAGAAGGATCACTTTACACAAACTGTAAACATGGCCCAAAAGCTGCGAGTGCTGTGGGCTGATAACACTGAAAAAATAGCTGGGTTCTTAAATTTTGGGTTAGGACATGTTATATTTGAGGTCCTCACGGCTTTATCAAATGTGCCAGAAGGATCCGTGTTGGCAGCTTGGATGTGAGCTGTGTTTAGTTGCATAAGGCAACAGCTACGACGCTTTTCTCGCATAATTTTGCATTGTAGTTGTTGTTATGTTTATCTGTTCCTTCTACCCTTCTAATAGTACGTATTCTGTGGTGCAAGTCAGTCGGTACAGTGGTCAGTCGGCACGGCACGGCGCGGCAATGCAGCGCTGCACTAATAAATTGCACACCGGCTACAACAGCGAATTTATTTCAATTGCAAATTACGGATATTTATTACCATGCTCGAGAGCCACGGGTAATAAATACGTTACTAAAATGTGAAGCACGCTCTAAATATACAAACGGACAGATGAAATGGGAGTACCGTACTCTTTGAGATGTAAAAGTATCATATATCTAAGTCACGTCCGCGATCTCGACGGAGTGGGAGATGAACTGGCAATCATTTATATTTCGATCACGATAGTTTATTTCTGTCCTTTTGATAAGCTGAGCTTACACACCTATCACAAAGGATTCCTTCCTGAAAGCCAGCTTGAGCCAAATGAGCAAGGTAAATCTGAGTCTCTAGGTCACTAACAAGTACCAAACGTGTGTAATGATGCGGAAGCATCGATAGCACCGTCACACGTCATGTCGAACGTGAGTGACGACTCAAATGCATTCACTCAGTACTGAGCTCCACGAACAGTAAAAGCATTTTAAAATTCTGTGTCGCATTAAAAACTGATGTTTCATATTATTGGTGAGATAAAAGCGAACGAAATGGTCCAGGATAAAATAATGTGGAATTTAGCAAAGTTGACGATGCATTTTTCACGAGTTTTCGCAATACCCTCTTTGTTTTGCAGCAACAGATATTGCTTCTTTTGTGAATCTCTATATATCCTTGTATGCTTGATAGATTTGAATGTGAAATGCTCGTGATTCGGGATGGCCCAGCTTCCGTAGCTATTGATCAGAAAATCCCGGAACCCAGATCAAAGTGTACGTCCTCCGGGACACGTTTATTGCACACCGTTGTCCTGTCGCTTTCTCCCGCCTGAGATTTATACGCAAATGTTTGTCCTCTAACACTGGGAATGTGGGCAGTATCCCCTTTGTTGTTCAAACAGAGACAAGAGAGAAGAAACAATGGCTAGAGACCATGGCATTTCAGTTCGTGCAGGATGTAATAAATGTAAAATTTGTTGCACCCTATCAACAAAGTTTCTTTCCGAAGAATGTTTTGTTTTTGATCAAATTAAAAAAAATAATACCCAAGTCAATCACGGTAAGTGTTCCTGGGCAGCAATACCTAAAGTGTTTGGGTTCGGATCGTGTCGCCAAACTTCGCCAGTGTTGTGGGAGCCCGTCTTGCGGACGTCATATTTCTTGTAGCAAATTGCTCCCACAAGGAGTGCACAAAGTTTGGTTGAGCTTGCAGCAAGTGATATTAACTTTTATTTTGAGTGAAGGCTTATCTATCACGTATATATTGCTAGAAAGTTTTTTAAATGTCTCAAACTCTTCTGTTCGTGCATCTTGAACTAGATCTTTCGACAAGCTAATCAAATTCTATCTCTATTTCCCGCGGCTTTGCTCCGGTGGCCTGTCTCACAGGCATTTATGCATGTTTACGGGATAAAAGTCTAAAGAACCTCGACTGCAATCTAGCTTTCTACCAGTAAAAAATGTTCGTAATTGAATCAGTACTTCCGATGAGTTTACAATATACATAAAACAGTTCCAATTTATGACGAGTAAGGTTATGGTCAATCGTGTCAAAAGCTGAGCATAGGTCCAAGTAAATACCCGCTACTTTCATTTTACTATTCAATTTATTAACCACATCATTAAGTATAAATAGCATCTCCTGTACCGACTGCTGATAAGCTGATGAGTTTTGCGTTTTAATAACAGTAGTTAGTTTAGATTGGATTTTATTACAAACCCAGCAGGTTTTCCAACGAGTCTATCTTCATTTACACTTCGACTGTACCTACGTCATTGTTATGCGACTTACGTTGATCAAACTGACTACCTACTTACATTTATGCATATTGATACTCGGATCACGAATCTAGGTCTCCCATTTCGTAACACGAAATAGTATAATGAACATATCATCGATGTACGTCTATAAAACATTTTGGGAGTCTAGTATAAATAAGTGTATTGTATTATGTAAAACTATGGCTTATAATTTAATGTAGGAGAGTTATTTGCTGAGTAGCTGGTAGTATCCGCTTTGTGTTGTTCGTCCTAAACAGACATAGGCTTACGCAAATCATTTCGGCACATATTTATCTTTCTTGGTACTTGCGAGAGTTATGGACGCAGTACTGTCTAACTTTACGTTATGTGTTTATTATATTTTGTGTTCGAAAATATATTTACTAGTTTATGGTTGATTGTTATTTTACTGGTTTGAAGATAGCGATTACAACTATTATTTTCTTTTATCCATTTAAGTATACTTCACGTTGATCTTTTTTTCAACTGCCGTAAGTTTCTTGTTCTTACTTGAACTGTATCTCCAATCTGACTTAGTTAAGTACACAACACACTCCTCGTAAGGGGGCGTATTAATTTAGCTTCATAATTTACTTAATTAATTCTGCAAACGAATGGAGTCCCTTAACCCGTGTTTAAATACTCATTATGGTCCTCAAACGCGCTTGAAGCCAAGTATTTTGTTTCTCATAAACGTGTTAGTTTATGTTCTCATTATTTTAATAGAAAGCTCTTTAATTTTCCGACGCAATTCGCGGCGAATGCTATAATCGTGCTTTTAGTGAACGGAATATTTGAGTTAAGCTTGAAAGGCAATTAAATTGTAGAGTGACGGGTTGGTTAAATCGTTTTAGGCATTATTCAAAATTAACTTTTTGACTGACGGTTTTTTTTTCTGTGCCCATTCGTAGAATTTAGTATGGATGCCGCCGGTTAGTAAACCAGTACATTTTTTGAATGCATGAACTTGTTATGTAATTTAATCATTAGTAGTTTCAACTGTTGCAACCCAAGCTTTAATTAAGTATCACCATTATTCCAAACTTCAATTATCTACATCCAATATAATTCAGTCGAAATACGCGTAGCAATAACAGATATTTTGCGAGTAATCATTTCAAGTAGACGCTCGAAGTAGGCACAATACACGCATTTACATATCCAGGGGCGCACGTCATCTACACAAGTACACAGGTATACGTAACATTGTATGTAGCAGTTTCATTTGCGCCGGGCCCACGTTGGGCGCCAAAATAAATGGTTATTGCTTTCCATGTTTCGACTTGTTTTGAATGAACGTGCCGTTTGAAATATTTCAATGTCACAGATGACAAGCCAACTTACTGCAATAATACTTCATTTTGAAAGGTGACACTTTGATGGCAGTGACTTGAAAGTTTACTTAGCACCTAATTATTTTACAAGGACCACTGAATCGTGTTTGATTTTGATGTAGTGATAAATAAAAGTGAAAAGCACTATTTGAACTAGCGAAATAAAAATATTTATTGGTTTAAAAAGAATTTTATTTACATTTCGCGTTTATTAAAGCAAACTTTTTAACAAATATAACATCCAATTCAAATTTTCATCATCGATGGCGGCCGTAGACATGTTGTTGTGAGTCCCACGTCGGGCGCCATCAAATATATTACTTCGGTCTCGTCTTTTATTATTGCGTTGCATTTCATTGCAATATGTCGTTCGATTCTCCGGACTCGTTCACCAACGGGGCCCAGGAGGTTCGGGAATTTTCTATTCGGTACTACATGGTCCCCAGCACTTAAGTTGATTTGAATTACAAGTCCCAGAAGCGCCGGTGGACAGTAAAACTTACGTGATGTGAATGTCTGAGTGTCAATTTCGTCGCAGTTGAAATTTTAAGCACGCGTTCAACTCCGGCGTGATGCTGATGGAGTTATGATGAAGGCTCGCGTCTCATTTCTCCTATTGACTCATGTTTGAAATCTTATTCAGTATTTTACGCAGTCACATAGACGGCGTTACTTGTCACTATTATTTTTAGCTATAAAGTTATTTCTCATTGTTGAAAATGGATTACGCTGTCAGGAGCTGAAAGTAGTATTAAGGCTCGTATACGTCGTTACTGGGTATCGCTTAAAATTTTAAGCCTGAAACGCTCGGAGGAAGCAGTCGTGACGATACATATATGCGGGTTTACATGAGCACATTCGACGCTTTACATACATAAAAAGTGAAATATAACCTAGTATTTTTTATATTCAGTTTTTACAGTTATTGATGGGCTTTACTACATATATTTTACGACAGCAGCTTTTTGTGTATTTTCCATTATTCTGTCTTTTCGGTTCATAAATCATTGAATGCAACATTTATCACTTCTGTCATTTAAAACAACACTTTATTGGATTAGAAAATAAACTTGAATTGCTGTGCAATATGCTTGAAAGCTTTTTAAGTGTAACAAAGGCTTGCACATGTCGAAGACTAGAATATTGAATTACGTCCATAGTGTTATTAAACTGTATTCAAAAGGTCGTAAAAGTTTTTCGTTGGGTTTGCAGCGGTGGTAGTGCTAACTTGTTTGTAATAGTAGCCCGGCGGCACCCGGGACTGTGAATAACAATGATGCAACCAGTTTATTTGTTTAACCAAACGAGTATTTTCGTATACATGAACGTAGTATTTTTGTGTACGCGTGTGAATATTACATGTGGGTAGTTACGACTGTTTATGCGGGTAGATTGTTTTCCCTGTTTTGTATGGTAATTATAAGTAAGGTTTGTTTGGGAGCTACGATTGTTTGTTGTTTTGAGACACTGTTCTGCTGTGAGATTATTATTGTTTAAGATTTTTGCATCTGATTCATTTGTGTTTAGTAACTTAATATAAAACACATGTAAATGTATTATTTTTGTTTCAGGTAAGTGACTACTAACTCCATACTATTTCAAACTTCACCATATGGAAGAATCTAATACAACACAGTCGGTAAGCGCATTTAACTTTAAAACAATAGTTATGTGTTTTTTAACGCCCCGCAACAGCTGAAAGGGTGTTGTATATTGAAAACATTATTCTTCTCCTGAACATTTTATTGCTATTATCTGGAATCCTTTAAGTAGGTAATTTTCCACATTAATATAAGCTGGGGCAATAATAAGAATGTTTTTAAGATTATTCCTTTGCGTGGGAATCCGGATATGCTTAATAAATGGTCTTATGACATCGAGAATATTCAGCAGTTCTATGTCAATGGCTGGCAATAAGGCACATGCAAAATTGTGCCTAGCCGTATTATTGCCAAATTATATTCTAAACTATAAATAAAATATTTCTCTATATTTGACCACCGAAACATCGCCCCTTTGGACAAATACGTCAACTCATAATCTGCCTTTTCATTCAACTCATTTTAAAGTTATAATAACATGATAAAACCCAACAATAGAATCCAATAGAAAGTTAAACGAGATCCACTAAGTCTTGGATCTATTGAGAGTGAAGAAGGCTCTATTGATGTGGAAACGATGATACCTCTGAAATGGCTGGCGGGCTGCAAACACCAGATACTCGGGCTTTTGTGCTCCTCTCTATATTACACTAGTATTTACGTCGGGACCTTATTGCAGTTTTAAGTTGGAACTATTTTTAGAATCGGGTTCTATGTCTTATGTTGGCATTTTAAGAATTTGATTTTATTTAGGAAACGAATAATTAGTTCCATCCCCAATTTGAATTCAATTTCCATTCAAAATTTCAGACACAATAGGGTAAAACCAGGATAGTTGCCCCAGAGGTATAGTTGCTTCGATTTTAATTACTCTAGCTTCGCGGATGAATCACATGTTATTTTATTTATCAATCGAGAGACTTTACAACGACAACTAAGTAGACCATGTTGCATGTGTCTGTGCGATTGCATGGGAAGGCAAGGTGCGATCAAAGTTTTTGCGCGATAAAAATCTTCTTTCTCGGCGGGGCACCTATCCTAAACGTAATTTACATGGATTAGGCAACTAACCCCCTTATGGGATAGATGTTACAAAAATTAGAGGTCGACAAAAATCGCCAATATTCTGGAAATATCAAAAATAATGTTCTTTACTTTCACAAATTTGAAGATAATAAACCAAAGTACCTACCCGTTTTATGAGTAAAGTGACAACTAACTAAATATATAATAATTATATATTTTTATAGAAAGTGTGGCAACTATCCGGCTTTTACCCTACACATAATAGTGGCAGATTAGTCTCTAAAACATGAGCCTCTCACATTACCGCTCAATCGAACAAAATAGGCGCCAAACATATCATCAACATACATCAGCCACATAAAATAAAAGCATTTATTTGCTGATAAGCGCGCGAATCACTCTTCTTCAGGCCCTGAATAATGCATGAGTCGCTGTGTTTACGTACAAGGGCAACTACCTAATTTGTTATTGTTAACTAAGTATTTACGTCTGTTGGGGGCGTTGGATTAGATAATTGTGTTAAGGTCTATTTCTGTCTGTGGCTCATTAGTTCGGATTCTTTCGAATATCAGCGGTGCAGCATTTATCTGCAGTTTGATTTGGGTCCCATTTTTGGGTCATTTTAGCACCCCTGTTTTGATAGTTTATTGTGTGTGTTATGATTTGTGCCTTTTTGCACTCCTGTCTTCTTCGTCGTATCAATGACGACCATAATTCAGTCAAGTCGGCCGCGTTTGCATATGCCTCGCAAAGCTCAGAGTACAGGGTGTTGTTGCACAGAGAGCACGACAAGGGGAGAGATATTAACTAACTCCGCAATCGCATTGTGGCTCATCAGATTACTTACCCTCGTGTGATTAAGTTGTGCCTGCAGCGGACCGCCTGGCTTCATAGTCGATAGGTACATTCCTGAAAAGTTTTATAAACATTTTTTTGATAACGTTCCTTAACGCTTTCGAAGTTATGAATGCTTTTCTAATTTATTCTATCAAATAAACCTTGTAACAAACGACTCAAGAGCCACATCGGGCCATTTCCTGCACCCTGGGGAACTAACCTATTAAGCCTGCAGAAGGTCTACATGTAAATTAGGCGTGTATTATTAAGACGGAGTCAGGGTCCCTAGGGTCTGAGGCTGTTATGTGGGGTAATGCGTATTCGTTGACCGCTGCTGTAATAACATGGGCTTGATGAAGTGCTAGCTGTAGATATAGATAGATATATATGATACAATAAAATGTATATTATTATACACTTTATTGTACATCATCACAAATTACAGTAAAAACAAGATATGTTATGGAAGTGAATTGTTCTGTTCTGTCGCAACTATGCTGAAAAAAAAATGTTTTAAAATAGCAGTTTGAGCTCTTCTCTCTGTATTTAGTTTTCTTTTGTAAGTGTATTATGTACATAAATCAAGTAATAGAAGGTACTTTTGAAGAGACTTGGTCCCTAAAGGCAGTTGTATTTGAAAGAGAGCTCTGTGAATCTTTAATCCCGTTGACAAATCACGAGTCATAATCATCTTGGGGGAGCTATAAAGAATTTGAGTGACATTACTAATGCATATTTAAATTCTCCTAACAAACAATTCAGTTGAGAATTGCACCTAACTCCATACACTTGAACTAGCGTCCTCCTCGTGCTGTGTATGCTACTATTTGTACTGCGCCGTCCTTGGTCATGTTAGCGGTAATAACCTCGCCGCCCGGCGACCTCCGGCCTTCTCTGTACTATTACATGATGTTTCAGTAAATTGTATTAGGTTTATTGTTGAATTTTAAATGCACAGCCTTTAGGATGCTGTCCTTTTTAATTCATTTTAATATTTTCTGTTTTGGCAATATGGTTTTGTTAATAAACCTAGCTTATTAGTGTTCCATTTATCACTATAACGAGCTAAGTGAGTTATATTATCATATAAACACAATGTTACACTCGTATTATGTACTAGAGTAATATTTCAAAGTGGTCGAAAGGCACAATGTTTAGGACATCAATTTATTACAATTCAAAGTTAAAAAATTGAATGTCACACTCACAATCAATTTTTCATTTCGTCTCTTGAGTGATAATAAATCAATGTCCAAAAAACACGTATTGACCAAACTTTCAAATACTTTCAACAAAAACATCAATTGGAGAGTGCTCCAAATTCTTTCGAAAATAAAAGAAGCCGAAAATAAGCGCTTCGCCAAGTTTGGAAGTAAAGGATTGTCTGAACAGATATATTTGTTTGTAAAACTTCGCTTTTATTGAACAGTTGTAAAGAAAAGCTGATAGTTTGAAATGATTCAAGTAACAACAAGTAAACTGCTATTCGATTGGGAATAAGTTCCAATGTTATTGGACATTATGCTCATAATATATTATTATCTGTCAACTGCATTCGTTGAAGAAATAAGCTCATTGTAAGAAAACTCAACTGCTATAGATTTCGATATTTCCTGGCTCTTTAATAATCCTAATTCACTTCATAATCAAACAGTTTTGACGTGACAACGTCTAATAAATCGATGAACGCCGGCTGCACGCACGAAAAAGGATGACTCATTGTAACGTTACGCTCATTGTAACGTTACGCTCATTGTTACGTTACCATCGGAGCGAGAGCGCTGCACGATTCAATTTTATTCATAAAAGTATGCAATCATTTCATCAATGTTTTGACATGACGTTGTCACGTTAAACTATCGTCCGTAAACCGACTTTACAGACAACCATTTTTTTTTAAAAGATCATTAAGTACAATCAATATAGCTTCCACGACTGATACTACTGAAAGAGAGGTCACTCAAAGTGGTTACATTAAGTACAATCAATATAGCTTCCACGACTGATACTACTGAAAGAAAGGTCACTCAAAGTGGTTAACAAATTCTTAGCAGCAGTTTTGTGTTAATATAATTCTACCAGTATTCATCGGCATATCAAGCTCAATTACATCGGCGTTCCTAAGTTCCTCGTATGTATAAGCTGAACTAATAATAATCAATACCTACATCTAAATTGTTTATTAGGTCCAGTGTCTCAGTGTCCCTGAAGTTGACTGGCATGAGGTTTCGAACATATCTATAATTGTAGAGTGGCAGAAGACAATCGATTGGCTGCATGTGGCGGCCGAATGCGGGTCGAGTGCCCGAGGGGTCGCATCTCGCTAATGAGACCGAATATACGCCTAGTATGGGATAGATAGATGTTTGGACATGACATGTAATGTCTTGGTTATGCCAGCTAGGCTGCTAGTGTATGTTTATACGAGTACGCCTTTGAAAATGGGATTCAATAACTGCCAGTACTGTTAATAAACGATGGGGTAACAAATGACTTAGTTAAGTCTTTTTGCTCTTGTTAACTCTTGTTTGTGTTACCAATATGATGTGTTTCAGTAATACGACTTTTAGATCCTTGCTTCCTTTTCCTCTAATTTACCTTCGCCACTCAGTGTTTGCAAAAAAATGTATGTACTATTATGACACCGAGATCCGAGTTTCATAGTCGTAATTTCTACAAACATGAAACCACTAAACAATGATTGTCTAACCTTTCATCCAATATCAGTTCCATGCGACCTTCAGCGTGAATCTAAACGATCGTAACCACATAACACCACGTGTGCTGACTATGAAAACTGTTCGTTTCCGCGCCCACATCGCTTCGGCAGCGAAATTAACTGCATACCGGTAACGGGGCGAGGGACAATCAGCCGACATTATTCAAATCTGCGGGAACGGGCGGAATATTGAGCGATTTCGATGCTCATCTAGTTCAGATAGAATGTTTCAAGCCGAAAGTTCTTGGATAAATTCGTTCAAAAACTATTCGTATTGAGCATATACAGGGTGTCCCAAAACTCAACGTCAAGCCGAAACGGGGTGACAGGATTGATCATAACCATCACGAGAAAAATCTGAAAAAAAATCTATCCCATGCAGTTTGAAAATTATGGGCATTTTAAGAAAAACCTAGAAATTTGATCAAACTGTACCATTTTTCGGTTATTGTGGTTATTATTTTTTATTTTTGTTCATTTGAACTTTAGAAACGTAATCCTAAATAACATTTCTAGAATCCCAATAAAAAATAATGACACAATTGCCTCAAGTTCCCGAGAATTGAGACTATTTGTTAAACTACGAATTTAAAATTTTCAAGATTCGTCGACTTTGACAGGCCCTCCTATAAAAAAAATGTACTAGAGTGCCTTGGCAAGTAGCATTAAAAGTTGGCGCATTTAATCAGAATTCTAAAATGGTACAATACTTGTTAGTTCCATACAATAGAAAAGAGTAAAAAAATTAAAACCTCAAGTAACCCGATTTTTGCTATCAGATTTTACTCAGTTAAAATGTTTTTAATTCGCACAAGCTCTAGGTAGGTTCTTAATTTTAAGGCAAAATGATGAGAGAGATGGATAATGGGTATGTTTGCCATGAGTGAGCGAGACAGATAGTGACGCCACGCATTGAGACGGAGATGCGTCGTTTAAACGAGTGCGAATGAAACAGATAGATGCTATGGCATCTATCTGTTTCATTCGCACTAGTTTCAGCCAAGCAAATGGCTACGCTACCAGTCCGACACCAACCAGTTAGTACGTTTCGCTCATTCGTCTACTGCGCACGTTCGTATTCGTATTAATTATTTTACTAATTTTACTAACTTTTTTTCACTTTGGTAAAAGTGGCGTCACTATCTGTCTCGCTCACTCATGGCGAACATACCCATTATCCATCTCTCTCATCATTTTGTCTTAAAATTAAGAACCTACCTAGAGCTTGTGTGAATTAAAAACATTTTAACTGAGTAAAATGAGATAGCAAAAATCGGGTTACTTGAGGTTTTAATTTTTTTACTCTTTTCTATTGTATGGAACTAACAAGTATTGTACCATTTTAGAATTCTGATTAAATGCGCCAACTTTTAATGCTACTTGCCAAGGCACTCTAGTACATTTTTTTTATAGGAGGGCCTGTCAAAGTCGACGAATCTTGAAAATTTTAAATTCGTAGTTTAACAAATAGTCTCAATTCTCGGAAACTTGAGGCAATTGTGTCATTATTTTTTATTGGGATTCTAGAAATGTTATTTAGGATTACGTTTCCAAAGTTCAAATGAACAAAAATAAAAAAGAATAACCACAATAACCGAAAAATGGTACAGTTTGATCAAATTTCTAGGTTTTTCTTAAAATGCCCATAATTTTTAAACTGCATGGGATAGATTTTTTTTCAGATTTTTCTCGTGATGGTTATGATCAATCCTGTCACCCCGTTTCGGCTTGACGTTGAGTTTTGGGACACCCTGTATAGTTAAGCTAAATACGAATTTTGAATGTCATCAGAAGACTGCAAGTCACGCAAAGTGCAATGAAGAGGAATATGCCTGGAGTTTCCCTGGGGGATTGAGTCAGAAATGAAGAGAATCAAGGAAACCGACATAGCGCGTAGAATTTCTTTGAAACTTAATAAGTGTCCGTAGATACATTGCACGCAGAACGGATGTCGGATGGGCCCGCCTTTCTCTTATAAAAAAAATATTATTCTATCCTCCATTAAGTTGTGAAAAAGTAAATTTTCCGTCTCAGCACGTCTCCAGACGAAAGTTAGAAGTTCGCCGGTAACCGTGCTCCGTTTAGATTTGAACTAAATGAAAACTATTGTTAACGTAAATGGAACTTGCTGTTTGCTCCCCCGACGTTTACATCGCAAACATTAGTTTTAATTGTTACTTCGTTCTGTGATGTCTTTGCATTAAGAGTACTGTGTTAACTGGCTTGTTTTATTACTGGCAGTATGTCCTGATTACTATTAATAGTTTTGTTCTGTCTGATTTTGTGGTTTTTGTTCTGTACGATTTGTTTGGTATTTTAAAGCCTTTGACAATTTAATCATAGTCCAGCCACAACAAACATTGTAGTCAATGGTTACTTTGATCGTACAAATTTATGGTTTCACTCCATTATTACAGAATTTAGCCGTTGGTCCCGGCTGCCATTTGTAGATCTTTGGCAGTCGTTACGGATTGTCAGAAGCCAGTAAATCTGACTCCAGTCTAGACAAGAACCACCGTGTTACCCAGTTAATGGGTTGTGGAGGTCTGGTGGGCAGCCGCTCCACGTAAAATACTGGTATTCAGCTGAATCCAGTCTGACTGGAAGCCTGTTCTGTGTTCAGTATGGTCGTCACGTTGACCAATTATGCCATTTCAGCAGATAAAACAGTGGCAGTAACTCACCTGAGGCGCTAGGTGGAGCGACCAGCGCAGTTCACAGCACATTACGGTGGCTTACAATTTATTACTGTTACGTAGCAAACACAAGGCTTTTCACACGCTACTCGTACATTTCTAGTTCGTTTAGCAGCAGCTCGAAAACTTCGGTTTTTCTAAAGTATAGAAGTGTTTATGCCAAAGCTACGTTCAACGAAAAACGTTTAGAAAAAATAACGTTTAATTCAAGCAGTATTTATTCATAATATATTTTATATTGTTCAGAAACAAACCTGCGGAGCCGGCGCCATATCGTCGAGCTGTCTCCCCACGCGTCAGGTCTTGTCATGTCCTCAGACGCGCACATTACCGGCTAATGTATCGGCGGATCAATCATAATAACGTCACATCCGATTGTTTTCACTCGTGTTTCATTATATAGAAAAAGAAAGAAGGATCATTTAATTCAAATTATGCCACAGACTACGAAAATCAGATGCAAAACTCACTTTGTTTCGGTTATGGTAGCCGTACCTTCATGATGCATGCAAGCAGCCTAGCATTTTTCCAATTAAGATGGAGTTGTTTTCCAGTATAATCGGAAGCAGCTAGGTACCGTAACCGCGCCTTACCATCCATTGCTTATATGTCTTCGGATAAGCATGCCATCTCGCTTTGTATGCTCTGGACCTTCTTCTACACATCCTCTTCTGTGTCTAAAATGTGTGAAAATTCCTAGTGTGGGGCAACGTTTTTTAAAAAAAAAAAAAAAAAAAAAAAAAAAAAAAAAAAAAAAAAAAAAAAAAAAAAAAAAAATATATCTCTTTCAAATTCCCCGAAACATGTCCCGATATATATCGTCTTATTTATCCCGTCATTCGGCTGTTATAATCGCTTGTTCCCGCCACACTGTCCGGGCCCCGATAAATATAAATACAGCGTTATTATTATAGCCGGTAGGTTATTGGAACAGATTTCCGCGTCAGTCATTGCGTATTTTAATACGAAAATTATTGGGTCGGAACAATTGCAGGAGTTCCCGGTAAAATATCGATGGCAAATTGGAATTTGCTCCGGTATGCCTGCCCCGGGCCCCAGGAGCTGCACTCCAAAGAGTACTTAACTCAAAAAGCATGACGGTTACTGCCGATTTGTAGGTAGACTTCTATTGAAGCAAAATTGATTTAGTACAGTTTTCGCGCAGTCGAAATTGCTTGCAAACTATAATGAAATTACCTACTGAACCGGATTTTTGAACTTTTTGAACGTTGGTTCGTAATTGAACAAATTTTTAACCGTTAAAAGGCTTTTTGATTTGTTATAAAAATACAACATTATTATTTCATCATCCCACGCTGTTTGCTTTGTCCGCACATGAAATATTCGTTTCAATCCCCCAGCAATAACAAAATTTATATTTATTTAGCATTCAGGCCGAACAAAGCCTATTAATATTAATTCGTCGTTCAAAATAAATAGCTCGAGTGAACGATTACTAATGGACAGGCAATATATCAATGTGTAGTTTCGACAATTTTCTCCATGAATAAATCAGGCGAGTTTCCCGGCGAGGCCGAATATCCGGCATTTAATCCTCTAATATTCGGCAGACGCCCGGCCGAATATACGTAGGCCTTTAAGTGCTTTCTGGTCAGAGTTTGACGCTCAATTTAATTATCTTGTTTTATTCGGCAGCTGATATCTCCGGCTTTTCATTTGTTTTGTTCAAGTTATATTTTAAGTTATATTTTTTGACTGGCCTGTTGGTCGAGTGGTTAGTGACCCTGACTGCTAAACCGGAGGTCGTGGGTTCGATTCCCACCCAGGACAAATCTTTGTGTGATGAGCATGATCATTTGTTCTGTGTCTGGGTGTAATTTGTCTATAATATGTATGTATTTAGAAATATATAAGTATGTTTATCAGTTGTCTGGTTCCCATAGTACAGGCTCTGCCTAGTTTGGGATCGGATGACCGTGTGTGAATTGTCCCAGGATATATATATATATATATATATTTTATAACATCTGGTTGGAATGCGTTTATTGGTCCTATGTTCCGGTATAAGGTTCGATCCTGTAGTAGCTACATAGGGTTCGCCTTAAAATACTTCCAACCAAAAACGCTTTCCGAAATGTTTTTCCGACAAAGGGATGAAGTTTCTTTGTGGAAAGAGAACTTTGGTCTCAAATAAGTTCAACGCGCCGTGATAAGCACGACTTTTGCTTACCCCAGGCGTTTCTGCTTTCGAATGGTGAAATATTTTTTCAAATAGCTGCAGTGGCCCCGGATATTACCCTTCCACATACACATTAACTCACAAAATTCGCATATTATCTTTAAAATATTAGTTAGATAGATTTATTACTATAAGGTGCAGAACCAAAAACAACTAAAAATGGCGATAAAATCGGTGTCTAAACGCTCACACATTCGCCGTAAATCTACGTAGATATGCATTTGACAAACGGTGTTATTATGTTAAGCACCAGTGGCTTGTGCCCGTATAAAACCATTCCTTTGCACTTGGATGCGGATGCTGCATCTCCGTAATCCTACACGTGCCATGGTAAGACCTTGAACGATGCAGAAAACTATTCTAAACTGAAAAGTTTTAGTGTTTTCTAATACGTTAAGCATTTTCCTTTACATTGCCATCGTACTATCTTTTTCCACTACCATACTGGTGCCAAAAAAATTGTATTACTCCAGTGTAGTAGCCGTTCCGGTGATCTCTTTTATCTTCGCGCTGCAATACATTTTGCAGCACCTCGCTTTTGAATTCGTAGTCCCTCATTAAAACATCCACAACGAGGAAAGCGGGGTTGCTTTTTGTACGATTTTTGAAGATCTCATTTATGTTCCTTGCAACTGTTTTCGTTGCATCTTCATTTATTTTTCCAACAACATCTTGTTCTATAAATATTCTAAAATGTAGTTTGTCCTCTTGCTAAAAATATGTTTCTATTCTGAAAACATAGCTAGTTAACCAATACACCGTTGCACGTGCCGAGTTGCGACCTTGACCGGCATCGGTTTAAGCATTGCACTTGAACTTGCAAATTGTAGGTTCCACTGCTATCGTAATCACGCTATCCACAGTCGTTGACAGCGATTAGACTTGGCATATTGTTATGAAGATTGATAAGACTGTAAGTGGAACTGATCATTTGCCACCTGAAAACAAGATATTATAAATAAAAACAATATTATGACCTATGCTGTCCAAATGCAGCGCAAAGGCCTCAGCCAGTCCTTTGATCGTCCAGCTCGCCCCGACATCTTTTCTGAGCCTAAAAAGTGATCATACATTTTTGCTGTGTATTCTTCCTCGTATTCAAATCAGCGTATCTGCTTGATTACAAAGATTCAAATGCTAATAAGTACAGCACCAGCACCGCTAACATGGCCCCGGGTACAACAAATCACTGTTAAACCGACCTTAAAGGTCGAACCCATGGCGCTGATTTTCTAATCAGCGCCATGGATTTGACCTTTAAGGTCGGTTCGGAGAATTGTAATGGAGTTTTCTCTTGCCAAAGGAACACATACCAATTACTAAAATTGACTAGATTTCCATTGGGTTCAGTACATTTTTTATCCTCGATAACGGGAGGGCGGACCCCCGAAACAGTAATTGCTTCCAGGCATTAACTGCTGACGATTGCATAATACTACATGAAAGACAAATGCAAAAGTTCCACTTTTGAAGCAAAAGGGGAGGGTATGGGTGCTTTTCACATAGAATAATCAACACAGACTATCGCAGTTCACCGCTTGAGGAAATTACACCAGCAAACTCATTCAGTCAATAAAGGAGGTAGGTAAAATGGCACAGTCTCAGAACCGAGGTTGCAGATTACACCCGGCTACCTTTACCAGACTTTGGCGTCCAATTTTGTCGTATTAGCTCGTTTGACCTTGTTACCGTACACTTTGGCAGTAGTGATCCTTTTGTCCATTTCTTTGCTGTGACAATTCCCCCTTCGATGTTTCATGTAATGGTTCCGTACGTTCAATTAAGTGAATTGAAACGTTTTGGGAACGCCAAGAGTACGGAGACTTTGTTGAGCCAACCTGGAATAATAAATGGAAGGAAGCCGATGGGAGGCTGTTTCACTGTGATTTGCTCTGGATTACACTGGGTTATGGTATCTCGTGTACGAGTAAATGGGAAATGTGTTATGGAGGTCTTAAGATTATGTAGATGTTAGCTCTGATTTTGTAGGCACCACTCGAAGACTATTGCTGATTCAAAATAAACATTAAACAGATGACAGGGAATCAGAACGATCAAATTAGATTAAACTAAAACTCTTAAACAAGTTTAGACGTAACGTCAGATTGCCCTAAAACACGCTGACGTTTGACCTAAACTAGTATGATAGCCCAAAAGACTAAAGTCTAAAGTTCCAAACCATCACTGTCTGTGTTACGCTCGAAAAACTTACTAAAATGTTACCAATTCTTCTTCTTTCGAGGTCGAAGGCTTTGTCTATAACTCAGACTTTTAATTAATATAGAATCTAGATTTACTAACGTAGCATTTTATTAAGCTACAAAATAGGTACTTACAGTTACTTTTTTTTTTTCTCAAATAAGCAATTTTCTTTTCATTGAAACTAATTATATTTTAATAGGACTGTAAGCGGTTTATTCAAGTGTATAACTATTTATAAAGTAAATTAAACTAGGTTACACGCGAGTTGCTAACGTTTGCTTGTTTGTTATTGAGCTCTCGCAGCTGAGTGTATGACAACCTCAAATTATGTATGTGTTGTGTACTTCTTAAGAAGTAAGCAGTTCTTTTATTGTCATTGGAAAGAGGTCCTTGCTCTTTGCAGCATTACATTTTGATTGCATACACAGTCATACCTATACTTTATTGTCCATCAAAATTATAAAACAGCTCTTGCACAATATTGTTTATTCTTTGGATGAGTAATCGTACAAAGAAGTTCTTATCACTGTTAGCGTTATCTACCAGACATCTTCACATACGAGTACCAGACATGCATGCTTGCTATTCAATACAATATTCTTACTTTAAAAATGTATTTTTCATGTTGCCATGCATGTCTGTATGCACTATGTCTATTCTGAACAATGAAACCAAGAGAGTCGAGAAAGCAGTTGATCTGAAACATTTTCGCTTGGATAAAGAACGGTAAATAAAAACAAAAGTTCCAAAAGCTTATAGTCAGGAGTACCTGTATCTTAATACCGTCTCGTGTAACAACGCCAATGGGACCCATTTGCACTCGCCTTACTACTTCATACAGAAAATAAATTGAGCCATTATCCGGTAATCTTTCTAAACTATGATATATATTTTCAACCAAAGCACTGAAATCACACCATAGTGACAGATTGTTGTTAGTGCAAGCCAGACAAAACAAATGTTTACATGTTGACTGTTTGCCAATCCGACAATGATCTCTTAAAACATTTTGGAAAATGATAATATTATGGAATCTCGTGCCAATAATGTGTTTATGAAAACGTTAATATTGCGTAAGGGTGTTGAGTAACTAATGAGTTCGATGAAAGTCAACTTATTTGTATACTCATATTCACTGCATATGTTTTATGATCGAGTGTGCAGTCAGACTGCGGTAGGCAGAGTTGATTGATTGAGTGATTGAAGCGAGATATCGCGTAATTAATCTGAGAAGCTCTCATGCCCAGTGGAGTATGCAATCATGTTATAGTGTAACTCAATCACTGGATCCCATCGGGCCACCCTTAGGCAGGTAATGCATCAGACGGATAGGCTCTTAAGCCAGAACTGTCACAAGGCTTCTATACTGATTGCTACAAGAATAGAACAGCAACAAAACTGTTTTCCTTTCCAATCCTGGATAGAACTGTAGCCCTACTATGACGTGCTAATGCGATCCAATTCCGATGATGTAAACGGGATAGTGCTATTCGCTATGTATAGCTCCGTCTCCCTCTTTGAGCGGAATCATGATCGTTTTAAGACTTCATAGTAGGGCCTCTGATCTATAAAATCGATCGCTTTCAGTCTCGTGATTGGTCCTATCCGGAGACAAGATTCCAATCTCCTCAAACGGTTCAAATGTATACACTGTACATTGCAATGTCAAAAGCAAGTAAAATTACCAGATACATGCTGTATGCAGCACGCAAGCATGCAGTCGGCAACGGTGCGGCCATTGTCGAGCACGTGGGCCCAGCAAGCGGCATGCATTATTCAGACGCTGCGCGGCGCGGCGCGGCGAGGCAAAGGAATAATGAGGAGGAACCGACGACATTTTGTTTTCAGCTATTTGCACATGTGTGCAACAAGAATATGCAATTATCTTCATTGTGCACTAAGTTCTCTCGGGTCTTAAAAAGACGTTTCTTCTCGTACATTTAATGTTGAAACTTCGCCTAACAGACTTGAGTTTGCACACATTGCCTTTGTAGAGTATCTTAAATCTTAATACAGCTTTTCTTGGTCCCGCGCACCTTAATATCAAATTACAAAAAAGTATACGATCCTTTAAAAACTCTAAAAAATATTTAAATAAGACCTAACTCTTTTGAAATGGCTGAATTAAGTCGACAATACAACCTCGGCTGTCCCTCGGTGCTTTTATACAATCATCACAACTCAGCTCAACTGTTGTGGTAAAAACTCTTAAATAGATTACTTTTTTGCAAAGAATATTTTATTCAATCCTTTTTGCATATTTTAAAGGTGCAAAAGGACATTGAACATTTAGTTTTTTCGTATGTCGTATCTAAAAACATAAAGCGATGAAAATACGAAGAAGAATATTTTGGATTATCAATGAAAACTGCTGCTACTTTTGTAAACCGGAATAAATGACTTTTGCATGATAAACAAAGTTACAGCTCAAAACCCTTTCCATCAAATATGCTGTGTGTGCCTATATTCCATTAATTCAGGCCTACAGTTCCGCGATGTGTTGGTGTGTGTTTCGTTTCGGATATTGGCTGTGATCGATCGGCTGCGCGGTGCAGGCTTGCAGATGAACTGGCAGAAAGACTCATTGCTGTGCCTGGGGAAGCTGTATTTCATGAAAATAGTTTGGAGAGAACGATGGTAGGGACAATATATGGTAACGTATCGATAACACGCTCTTACACTAAGAATACTTTTAATAACTACTTACTTGCAAAACCAAAGCGAGTAATTTTAAACTAATCTCATTTGAAATGTTGAATTTAAAACAACGTTAACATTGTGACACCACTTTAAAATGATTGCTGTGAAGCGCCATCTTGGAATTGTTATTAAGAGTAAGTACGTTTTGATAATAGACGACAAGAGATTAGCATACATAATCAAAATCAAGATAAACATATTCGCACGGTTCACATTAAAACGTATCATTAACAGGGAGCTAAGCCCGAGATTATTTGACGTAATTCATCATAGCCCGGCTTTACCCGAAATACTCGCAGTGTTAATTTTAATCAAGCTACATTTATGATTCACAAATAGCGAATAAAACCAGTTTTGATGGCAGAATGTAGTACCTACATGTATTATTTGTTATATTGTTTGGCTTTCTAACCATGAGGTATATAAATACCTATACGGTATAATAAATTCCAAGAAATTGTCTCTAATTTCACTATTCTGTCCGCCTATACATTTGAACGCTATTGTTGAACACAATTTGTAGCTCTTTGCCAACATTAGTCTTCTTAAAGTCAGCTAATGACGTCCTTTGAACACAAAAAGTTAATTCCACAACAAAATGTTCCCAACTGCTTGTAGCAGCTCTGTCACTTAGTTCCAACTTTGAAACCAGAGTACATAGTGCATAACAGGTTGAATAATGTACCCACGACTTTGCGTTATCCGTCGCTCCGCGCAGCTCAGCCATAGCTAATGTGCGCTCCACAACCATAACACATACGCCCTTTACTTGCAAGACAAGTTCAGACGCTGCAAGCAAATGTGGATAGATGTAAATAGTTATTATGACGGTAGACGGAAAGATTCGAACGCTTAGCTTAACATTCTGGGCGCGAAGGCTTGTATGTAAAGAATATATCGTCGAAATTGGGTTACGTGTAAAAGTTCACTTTTTTGTGTTCGTACTGAGAACGACCTTGATATGTTAGCTTCAATATTGTTCGGTAATATATAACTTGGGTGTAAGTTAAGAAGAAACGTGCTTGTGCTACAATATTTTGTTAATCTTGAAAAGATTTACGACTAAATATTTAAGGGTCTTCAGGATAAGTATAGATTTTAAGTCCTGATATTATTGAAGCTACAATGTTTTAGAAAACAGATACTGAACGGTAAAAAAATAGTTTCAATCTTAGAATAACTTCTGTGCTGAGAACGAGGCGAGGACGTTATTCTACATTAAAACGTCTCCCAATTTCCCCAGCAGTAAGGATAATAAAGTTTTATTTAGCAAATAAAAGTGTTGTGTGCTCTGTTGTGGAGCTTAGGAGTCGCCGTTAGGTGACGCGTGTGCGCTAGTGGCGCCCGACGTGGGACTCTTGACATTTTAGCCGCTCATTGCGCTTTGGCGAGTAGTTGTAATTTTGTGAGTATTATGTATGTAATGTTCTATTTATTTACTAGAAAGTTTTTTCGAATACAGCTGTGAGAGATGTGTGTGCTAGTGGCGCCCAACGTGGGACTCTTGTCCTTTTTGCCGCTCACTTCGTTTTGGCGGGTAGTTTTCATTTTGTATTTACACGCGAGTTTTTTTTTAACAGAACTAGAATTATGCTTATCGCACAGAATATTATATTAATTTGTTTTCTATGAAATTGAAGATGAAAGCTAATTGCAAAATAAAACACCAATTGCAAATTAAATTAACACTTTGAATAGGCACTTCAATTAAACTCAAAATGTGAAGAAGTCTCTTCAAAATATCAAACCTGATGCGTAAGAACACCTTATAGCATTCACCTGTCCAACCATGGGTCACGTATTCATTGCAATAATTTATTAAAAGGTCGTTAACCAATTGATTCTAGTTACTGCAATTAGTCCTTGATATGTCGCGGACCACTTCAATTTGTCAAGAGTCGTTGAAATTGTTTTGTATGTGCTGTGACCTTTCTCGACAAATTGTTACCTAGTTATTTCATCAAGAGTAATAGCCGGCTAATGTTTGGTTTGACTGGCGTTTCCACGTTTCTAATGGCTAATTTACTTTAAGTTAGACAGGTAAATTGTAGAATATTTTGCCGTCGACGACTCTTCAACAATAAAACATTCATAATTATGCGTATTAAATAAGTCTGGCTAAATATGTGATCTGTCAATCACGACACGCATCGTCTCATTTATTGTGTCCCGGTACAATATAGGCAAACCCGCACAGCTCGTTGTGAAATAAATCAACTTTCTTGAAAACTTAGCTACTGTCCGCGAATAATATATAAACAGAGCGTTTAATTAAACCTCTCGCGACTCTACATCGCCTCAATAGGCGTGTCTTAAATGGGAGATGCGCGTACGAAGTCGTGGGCAAAAGCTAGTGTAATAATAGTGTATTAATAATAAAATGGAATTTTGGAGAAGGAAACTGTTTACGACCAATCATCTCAGCCATAATGGCTGATGAATAGAGGAACGTTTGCCTTGACATAGGAAGCGCTTGCTTATTTCCGTTTTATTAACTTCAACTCGAATAACTTAAAATGGTTTCCTTTTACTGATATGATTCTGCATATCTTAGCGGGTGACTAATGCCCGGTTTCTGAGGTACTTTATCGGTAGTTTATCTTTCCGTTAACCACTAACCAACCAATGGAATTATGACAAATAGCGTTAACTGACGGATAAACGACCGATAAAACCTCATAAAACTCACTTTTAAATCCCGTGGTATCCAGTTCCTATATTTTTTTTGACAGCAAGGTAAATATTAGTTCTTTCATAATCCTCATCAGTACAAAACAGATCCTGTACAATCGTATTTTATGACAAAATTGTTCGATAATTCTTTGCTTTCGTTCAATATTCGAGTGTCCGCGCTTTGTTCAGATAATCGAGTTAAAAATCAATTACGAGTGGCGGCCCTCTCGCGACAAGTGTTGCTTGATCAGCGTAAGTGTTATTGATTGATACAATATTAATATCGGGACTGGTAGAGGTCGTAATCTATTTGAATATTTGATTGATTCGATACTCGTCGCATTGAGGTCTAAGTTGGAAGAGGGTCGTGGCTTAGATTAAGTTTGTTTATACTGCGACTGCGGGTCAGTCCATAAGTAGAACTAAAAGGAGAGGGACAACTTTGCCTACCAGTGGGACATACAGGCTAGTTAAAATAAATAGTTTTGATTTCTATATTCCCAACAACTAGGTACATATATGGTATTTAACTTAATAACGCTGATTGACATTCAATAATAAACTTATACGATCAAATAAAATGGCGTCACACAGCAAACGTGACGAACATCGACAACAAACTCACGTAACGAAGTCATAAATAACTCCAACCAACGTGTTAATTAATCAGCTTATTTATAACAACGTGCTGCCGTACAATTGAGCGCACTGAGCTAAATAAGCGATACCACAGTAAAAGAAGGAACAGAAGAATTACTTCGAACAACGAATTAAAGTTTATGGACATACATATAGTGCATACATGCAGCGAATATAATCGCACTCGTGACATTTGTTTGACATCGACGTACGCGTTTATTTTTTAACCTATGTGTTTTAGATTTCAATTGGATAAGTTATATGTTATCTTATTATTTAATGTATTATTTAATTAAATGGATGTTTTTGCTTGTTTTATTAATTTTTATGAAATGTATCTTGTATTTTTAACAATTGTAATAATAATTTGAATGTATAATGTATTGGTTTATCCAGCGGCATTGCCGGTAATCTTTAATATTTAATATGTGGGTAATGCAGAGGGCTGCAATATTGTAAACGATCGTTTGACCGACACTTTTAGTGAATATGTATATTGTATCTGTTTATTGTTCCATTCAATAAAAATTGTATTATATGGTATGGCCTAGAAACATATTCGGAGACATGTGTCTTCTACCAGTCCGCACTGCGCCCGCGTGGTAGATTACAGCCGACTCCGTCTCACAGAGAGGAGATCTATGTCCCAGTTGTGTTGTCACTATATGCTGATTATGCTCCGCATGGAGCCCACCTTCTGTACTCATCAGTTTGTGGCGATACAAAGGTACGCCAGGATATTGAGACGGGCCATCATTTCCGAACGATACTATCTGGAAAACGAATCTAATAGCTGTTTCGTTTTATTTATTTATTTACTCTTTATGTACAATCGTGATACATGGGGGGCAGGCTTAATGCATCAAGGCATTCTCTACCAGTCAACCTTTGGGTTATAAAGACTATATTGTGGTAGGTGTACAATAAATAAAATTAAATTAGAATTTTTAACGTTTCGTTCCGACATATATATATTTTTTTATTATCGATATATATATATACAGGGTGTCCCAAAACTCAACGTCAAGCCGAAACGGGGTGACAGGATTGATCATAACCATCACGAGAAAAATCTGAAAAAAAATCTATCCCATGCAGTTTAAAAATTATGGGCATTTTAAGAAAAACCTAGAAATTTGATCAAACTGTACCATTTTTCGGTTATTGTGGTTATTCTTTTTTATTTTTGTTCATTTGAACTTTGGAAACGTAATCCTAAATAACATTTCTAAAATCCCAATAAAAAATAATGACACAATTGCCTCAAGTTTCCGAGAATTGAGACTATTTGTTAAACTACGAATTTAAAATTTTCAAGATTCGTCGACTTTGACAGGCCCTCCTATAAAAAAAATGTACTAGAGTGCCTTGGCAAGTGGCATTAAAAGTTGGCGCATTTAATCAGAATTCTAAAATGGTACAATACTTGTTAGTTCCATACAATAGAAAAGAGTAAAAAAATTAAAACCTCAAGTAACCCGATTTTTGCTATCTCATTTTACTCAGTTAAAATGTTTTTAATTCACACAAGCTCTAGGTAGGTTCTTAATTTTAAGACAAAATGATGAGAGAGATGGATAATGGGTATATTCGCCATGAGTGAGCGAGACAGATAGTGACGCCACTTTTACCAAAGTGAAAAAAAGTTAGTAAAATTAGTAAAATAATTAATACGAATACGAACGTGCGCAGTAGACGAATGAGCGAAACGTACTAACTGGTTGGTGTCGGACTGGTAGCGTAGCCATTTGCTTGGCTGAAACTAGTGCGAATGAAACAGATAGATGCCATAGCATCTATCTGTTTCATTCGCACTCGTTTAAACGACGCATCTCCGTCTCAATGCGTGGCGTCACTATCTGTCTCGCTCACTCATGGCAAACATACCCATTATCCATCTCTCTCATCATTTTGCCTTAAAATTAAGAACCTACCTAGAGCTTGTGCGAATTAAAAACATTTTAACTGAGTAAAATCTGATAGCAAAAATCGGGTTACTTGAGGTTTTAATTTTTTTACTCTTTTCTATTGTATGGAACTAACAAGTATTGTACCATTTTAGAATTCTGATTAAATGCGCCAACTTTTGATGCTACTTGCCAAGGCACTCTAGTACATTTTTTTTATAGGAGGGCCTGTCAAAGTCGACGAATCTTGAAAATTTTAAATTCGTAGTTTAACAAATAGTCTCAATTCTCGGGAACTTGAGGCAATTGTGTCATTATTTTTTATTGGGATTCTAGAAATGTTATTTAGGATTACGTTTCTAAAGTTCAAATGAACAAAAATAAAAAATAATAACCACAATAACCGAAAAATGGTACAGTTTGATCAAATTTCTAGGTTTTTCTTAAAATGCCCATAATTTTCAAACTGCATGGGATAGATTTTTTTTCAGATTTTTCTCGTGATGGTTATGATCAATCCTGTCACCCCGTTTCGGCTTGACGTTGAGTTTTGGGACACCCTGTATATATATATATATATATATATATATATTCTTTCCGAAAAAAAAAATACATACATTAGTATATACATACATTTAATGCTAAAATAATAAACTAATAAATATGATAAATAATTTAATTCATAATAATCATGACAAAGAACATTGTTCTTTGTCATGATTATTATGAATTCTTAATCGGTAAGATTATTATTTATCATATTTATTAGTTTATTATTTTAGCATTAAATGTATGTATATACTAATGTATGTATTTTTTTTCAGAATGACAAGCTATCGTATTTTAATGTATTGTAATTTTTGTACATAGTGTTTGATTTGCTGACTGCCCAAGGACCAGGCCCTTCACACGAGGACAAATTATGATGCACAGGACCTTCAAACATACATCAATCATTAATCAATTGGGCAGCTCCCGGATTGCAAATACCTTTTAATTCAGTGTTTTTTTAATCAATGACATTTCGTAATTACTTACAAACCTGCCACGAATCCAAAATTAAAAAGATTTAGAAAAGGGTTAAATTCATTCATTTATTGACAGACAATGCACAGCCTAAACCTCTGGGTCCACAGCATGAAATTTCGTGCTAAATTTCCTTATACAGGTGAGACGAAATCTTTGGAAAATCATCCCTCAAAGGGTTTAAAAAGGGAATCAAATTTTCTTTAAAGGATCGTTACTTTTGCTGATGGAATGTCCCATCGGCACACTACTTGTATTATAAGAAAAGAGTCACGTAGTAATGGCACCTTTAATATTATCCGTAGTTTGATACTACTCGCGCAGGTGGTATCTATATGAAAGCTATTCAAAAGCGACTGAAAGAAGGATATAACCGTAAAATGGCCTCTATCGAACTATTTTATGACACCATTAGTGAAGTCATAACCTCTATGGTAGTAAATGCTCGAATAACCTCAAAAACTGTTGTAAAGATATACAATATGTGATTTTTTGCAGTGATTGGAATGGAACGGTCAGACGGCAATACCGTTGGGAAATATTAATATTGATCTGCATCTAGGATGCCAATTATGGGTAGCTTATAATAGGCTGGGGTGGTTCTTGGGTATGTTGATACCTATAGCTTAATTAGCATTATCTTGTCCTTCCCATCCCAATTGTGTAATTAACAAATATGTACAACAATGATTTGCCATTCTCGTCACCGAATGGAGCAAAAGACACGACATACTTCTAAAGTGTACTTTACAACTTTTAATTACCTCGTCCGTCATTAAGCCGTCGTAGACTTGTCTACCAGTAGGGCTGCCACTCTACCCCGTCCACTGTTGATCATGATTGTCGTCCCGTCACCAAATACGATCTTGAGCCCAAACATTTTGGTGTTTGGTCGTTCTAGTTAAGCCCAGTTGAATTTCCTTTCACCCCTCTTCATTAAGTACATCATTAGATCAAATCTTCAGTATTTTATTACGTTAATTATGTATGTCTGCATCACACCAATAAAGTTTGTGTTGCATTAGTTGTATTTCAGAATAATATCTTCACTTGAACAAGAATACCCCCAATGAATATCAATCATAGACTCACGACCGGTCTCAAAAATGTATCTAAGTATCTTATTATCTTCCTTTGATCAACTGTCAAATTAGCTAACAACTGTGAAGTTAGATACGTTATTGAAGCCAGCCGTATGTCCTACAGACAGCTTGGTGTTTCGATACATTCAGATGAAGACATGTCAGTCTGCTGTGACCTAAATTGGTTTCCTCTTCTTAATATTACCAAAAGATTTCCGCGTTACAGTGTATCAGAGATTTCGGATTGGCATAAACGACGTGGCAGCCCTGCCCACAGGTCAAATGTCCCTAATGGTGTCCAATTAACTAAGTCCGCTCTTTATTTACCAAGTCGCTGTAGAAAATATGTCATTAACTTAAATAAAAAGTTTTCTTGCTCTTTCATTTGCTGTGGCCAAGGATTTTTTATCTACTTCGCTCCGCGTACACAAGAGGACCCTCAGGAGTTATGCTAAGATTACTTTTGGAAAGTAAACTTTAGGTTACCTATATTTTCCAGTAATTGGATTGCTCCGTGAAAATACAGTTGTTGTGCAAACTAACCCCAATAATGTCCTGAAAGTATTGAGATTGATATTTGGGAAATGTTGTTTCTGTTTTGATTAAAGTCCAGTTTAATTTTAGAAAGAGGCTCGTTAAATTAATGCCAAAGAATTAGGCTCATGTTTACTGTCAGTGTTAATTAAAACCGCAGTTTAAGCTTTTACTTCGTAGTCGTAAAAATGAAGCTTACAAAATACTGTAATAATAATCAACAAAACGAAATCCTGAAAATAAAAATAAAAAACACCATTCAGAATTTAGTCCATTGTCAGGCTTTATATGCGACCACCCAGATTTCTCGGAGCACTCGACGAAATAAAAAAGATAACTAAAATAAAAGCAGTTTCTATAAACACTCATAGGTACGTCCCAGACTCGTATTCCAATGGGACTCAATATTCAATATGCTACGTGTTCGTATGATTGGAAGGGGGTCGGTAGAGTATGCAGACTACTCGGGACATGATGTAATCTTGTACGAACTCGCACTAAGTTAGTGAGGGGATGTTGGTACCTCGTACTTTCATACATATGTACGTAGTTTTATAAGGTTTGAGGGTCATGAAGTCATATCATAATAAATAAATTGCTTATAATATTAATGGTTTAGCCCAATATGTTATATACGTAGATTTTACCGAGGTCTGCGCGGCAATACAAACACAGGGTATATGCCTTGAGGCAACTCAGTCCGTCTTGGCGACTGGCCGCGATTCGAATGTACGTAGCGGGATAGTGGATTAAAAAAAAAACAAAAATGCCAAGTTGTGCGTTAAGAAAGTGCAATAATTACACTGCGACGGTTCCACAAGGCAAAAAGTATTTATTTTTTCATTTGTAAGTATTGTTAAAATGGAAAATCATTAATTTTATTTTACTCAAAAATCTCCGTCGCTCTGCCGCCTTAACGAAAGAGACAAGTAATGCGAGAACGAGACAATGGCGTGCGGTGTTGTCCGTGTGACGTTGTAGAATGTCGCCATGTTTTAAAATCTCATTGGTTTAGCCTGTTTTTATGAGAAAAGTGGAAATTATGTTTTGCTCCTCCGCTGTCCTTTTCTGATTAATTTCGTTGCGGGATCCAAGTCTAGTTCGTCCGGAACTTGTCGAGCTTTGATGTCTTGGCGCTTTTCTGGTGCTCGCCATTCTTGATTCTGGCTTTCAGGTGTTGCAGTGGTCGGGACTACAAAGGCAGGCTTTTCCAAAAAAACAAAAAATCGTTGACGGGCATTGTCTGCTTATAGTTCTGGTCTATTTTCAAGTATTGTTTCAAATTCAAAATCCGCAACTCATTCCCAATAGATGCGTAGTTTAGGCGCAACTTTCAATATTACATAGGTCAAACAGAAATATTCGGAGTTAATGGCCAATTTTCAGTAATTGGAGAGGCAACATAAGAAGCGTATCTTTCTCTTTCCGATTGATCTTCGTTATCATTACGCCTACACATACAAAACATCTTTGCCTTTGATTCCTTTAACATGATTCCTGTGAAAGGACGTATTTAATATAATATTCTGAAGGATCCGCGAATACATGACAATTGAGCGGCACACCTGGAGCCTGCTATCCATTGTACTCTGTTGTGCCGGTAGCGCGGCACGACGACAAACGCTTTGTTGTGTAATTGCCTTCTTTGATCAATTACAGATTGTACCCAGACGTCTTTTCATATGAGTAATTGCTAATTTCTTTAGGATTCCATTGCCTGTTATTTTCTTTAGAACCAGGATTTGTGATGCGAAATGTACCCTTGATTAACTCATTCTAGTTAACAAGAATTGTATGATACGCCGTCTTATCTCCAGTTAAAATAAACCTACACGAATGGAGAAATGGGATTTTCCACATATGTATGTCCTAATTTATTCGTATTATCATTTAACCCAAATTTAATTATGGTTGTCCTGTATTCCAAATAAGATTACCACTAGGCAATTAATATACAGCAATACATAAGCAGTTTACCTTCCTCAAAAGTTATAAATATGAAGTTGTAAAGGAAATGTGTGGAAGTTTTTAAGTTCGGCATTTTTCCGGCAACCGAGCGCCGTGCAGATGTTCAGAATAGCTATTCGTGAGTAAAACTATAAGCAATTATTGTAGCTTTGTCTTGAACAAACTTCAACTAAAGATGTTATGTACGTGCTGCAATATTGTTGATATAGTTTTAGAAATAGAGGGAGAAGAATTAAATTCTGCGGTAAATTGGCATGCTTTCATTATGCATTCGATTTCACAAATCATGAATGGAAAGGTCCTTTCTGCTTTCTAGACATTTAATCGTAACTCATACGTTGAATAATAACATAATATACGAATAAAAGAGTAGTACAGATATTCTATTTCACGAAGTCCGTTTGGCTCTGGTTGTAGTAGTGACGTGTAGTGATAGGCGCGCTAGTGTGTGTAAACGTAGGTAGCGTTAGGAAAGAAATCTGACACGCATTATATATTTATTTAATAAATTATATAGACAATTTAAGTAAATAATATTTAGCTATTAGAATGATAAGTTGCAGAGAAAAGAAACAACAGTTGAAAGTAAATAATATTTTTATTTATTACAGAGAAGAAACAAAAAAAACAGCACTTAATCACTATCAAATTCAATTTCTGATTCGCTTTCGTCAGAATCGTTCCCTAAGTTAATTATGAACTCAAAATCCAGGTCGACGTATTTTAAGTATTCTTTTTCAATTTTTTCAACATGAGCACAGGTTTTTTGCCATGTTTCACTGGTTACTCTATCCAAGCTTTCAAAGATCAGTCTTTCCATGTTCGTCATGTTTTGTTCGATATTCTTTGATGCGATATTTTTACAATACCCCAAATATTTTCAATAGCATTTAATTCTGGGTGATAGGGGGGAAGACGTATGACATCAAAACCCTTGCTCTTAATAAAATCATCAATTTTATACGTTATGTGTTCATCTTTGTGTTTTTTTATAATATCGTAAAATTCCAATTTAAGGAGAGATTGCTCAAATGCTATACCCTTATCCCTGAGCCATTGCTGCATGTCTGCTTTCTTTGTAGCCGACGTCGGTAGTTTTTCAGTCCGTGTGTTGTGATATGAAGCATTGTCTAAGACAATGACAGAGCGTGGGGATAAATTGGGTAAAAGTTTTTCGTTTAGCCATTTAACATAATTATCGTAGCTCATATTAGAATGGTAATCGCCAGCTGTTGAGTTGGCTTTATAAATCAATGAAGCATTTTCAATAAATCCATCCTTTGTACCCGCATGCACTAATATAAAGCGAGTGCCTGTGCTAATTTTTTTTAAGAATGGTGTACTCTCTTTCTTTTGTGCCCAGGTGTTGTTTCGCACGTGTGTTGAAAGGACATAACTTTCATCGGTGTACACAATTGGGCGACCTTGACTGCGATATTCTGACATCTTCTTCAAAAATTTTAAACGCCACATTTGTATATCATGACGCTCCGTCAAAACTTTACGGTTATTCTCTGTTTTACGCCACTTGTAACCTAACTTCAGTAACAATTGACGAACAGTTTCGATACAACCATCAAAACCAATTTTTTCATTTAATACAGTTTTTAACTTAGCCAACGTTGGAATTTCTTTATGGATGACATGGAAATTTTGTATAGTACTGCGAACAACATCGGCTGTAAAATTATCTATTTCTATCTTACTATCCCGCTTTCTTCTTTTCTTCATAGGAGAAGTGAAATTTGATGAGCAGGATGGCAATTCCTTCTCTTCTTTTAATATCCGTTGAACAGTTTTCATAGAAACACCTGTAGCCTCAGCTGTACGCCTTGTAATATCTCGTAAATGAGACAAATCACAGTTAGGTTCCGCAACTGATTTTGTGAATTCATACTCTTCTCGCAGGAAATGATAAACGCTAGCTATCATGCTTCGACCCTAGAACAAAACCAAATCGAAATACCTATTTAAGTAACAAGTTTCATAATATTAGATAGATAAACTCTTAATAGCACACAAAAAGTAGTAACAATAGTTAAAAAAAAATGTTACCTCACTGTGGACAACTTTTCTGCGTTTACTTGCCATGCTGACGTTACTCTTTGAATTTTTTAGCCCGGAAACAAAACACTAGTGACTCTGACCGCGTCGCGATCGTGACTGAGCGCTCCCGAGGTTACGCACACTAAAACAGTGTGCACGTACAGACCTTACAACATTCATAGTCAAACGGACTTCGTGAAATAGAATATCTGTACCTAAAATACGATTTCCTTGAAATGTCAATGAAGATGCATGAACCGTTTACAAATGTCAAGTTATAAATTCATGAAGTTGAGTTTCCAATTTCATAATAACGAGGAATTTATCGAATCGTAGATTATATTTTCCTGACCTTATAATGCAATTAACGTTTGTGCAACTAATTGTGCAGTTGTTAAATTCTTGTGGGTTCATTAAATACCTACAGATGATATTTCCAACAGGAACGTGGGGGAGTGTCTTGTCTTATCTTTGAAGTATATAAAAAACTAGCTTTTGTCTGCGACTTTGTACGCGCATATCGCGTTTTCTCCCGTTCCCGTAAGAATTTTGGGAAATCCATTCTGCGACCAGAAGTTTCGGGTGTACGTAGTTTTTCAGTCAGTCACTCAGTCAGTCAGTAACGAAAGAATTTTATAAATTACATTGCCCTTCATTAGATTCCTCCATTTACACGAAAACTTTGTAATATTGCAGCTTACCATAATTATTTTTTTAGTTTGCAAATTTGCCAGTGTAATTCTAAAATGGATCTTAATATATAGCAAATGATTTATCGACCGAGTTTTTAACCGTCTAAGTTATGTGTAAGTTCTTCATCAGGTTTTTGTGTTCTTTTATAAAATTGATAAAGTTTGACTACATTAGTCTTATGCCCAACATGTACAAAGTTAAGCACCACACATCCAGACACTAGTACCTAATTAGGTGTATAAAACACAATTAACTCCACGTTACAATGTCGCGGTACATTTACTGTGAGTTTAAGGCGCACACAACACGTAAAGCATAATCACTACGGACAACGCATGCAAAAAATAAAGAAAATTATCGAGTTGCTCAAACATTAGTTGAGTTATTAAAAAAAAAGAAGGCTTTTTTTGTAACTTTTTTAAAAACAAGTTTTTTGTCTTGGTTGTCCTCTCAGCAGACCTTATCATTTGATACCCATAGCACGGGGGTGCATAAACAATAATTGGTTCGCAATCTTTTGGAGTCCTTTACATTGTGCATCCGTGCATTGTCGTCCAAACCAAATGTGTATGTTAAATTCCAGCTCGAGCGTTTGGAGATAACTGTTTTAAAATGATAACTGCAGCTGTCTTTCCGTTGCAAGATGTGACCCATACTTACCAGCAAATAAGTTAAATAAAAGCTAGTAAAACAAACAACTTCTGCGTTATTGATTTTATCGACGTACTCGTATAGGTATGGATAACAAATTTAAAATGTCGAAGTGATTTTGTCGATCATTTTTATCGAGCATATTTTTCTAAAACGTTTTCTTTGATATTGATTATTTTGATTCTTTGGTTTAATTTACATTATTTCCGCAATTTCAAAACAAATAGATTAGGCTAATGTTTTTTTTACAATACCCGTATGTTTAGTGCTTATACCGACTGATATCGCCTTAAGACTAATTACTTCTGCCATGTGTTTCGCTGGCAGCGTCTGCGCCACTAACTGCATCTAATGCGAGCGCTGATCTTGTTGCCTCTCGCGATGGCGCGGTTATACTTTTAATTTAATAAGTATCATAGTCCGACAGATTAACCAAAGGTTCTCGCTTTTCTTCGGGCTTCCTTTTGTTGCACTTGCATAATGAAAGTGTTGAATGAAATATGACAACTAATGACGTGGCTCCATTTTTATCAACAAATTTTCATTAAATCTCTCGTTGATCTAGTAGTCTACAAGCGCTTCTGCCAAGCTTCAGGTTCTGGGTTCGATTAAATGGCAAAGTGTCACTGGGTGTTTCCTTCCTGCCGGGAACTCGCAGTAGCAGACCGGAGTCAGAATTTGTGCCCCATTGATGAAAATAATCTCGCCCCCTATTACATGGTACACTTCTGCCTCACCCTTCGGGGAAAACACGCTTCGTCTTATGTTATTTCGTATATTTATGGTATTATGTTTTATACTGAAGTTAACACCAGAAGCGATAAAGATCGCACGAATGATTTCATAATGTTACATTCAACGCAGCCGTGCGGTACAATTTGATATACAGAAATGTATTGCCACATCCGCTATGCAAAGTTACATGCTGCGAATCGTGGTTTAGCGACGAATTTGCTCGGAATTATAAGTGCGGGTCAATTTACCAGTTATATTGTTAATAGTCTGTATTTAGTCAGCAATTCATGTGACCGAAGTGTTACAATGTAATACAGTGATGGTAACACTTTAAGTTGGAAAGTTATCTTACCTGCGTTTTATTTTTCAGTAAAATTGATTAGTTATGTTTTCATAATACATTTCATTGACATTATTAACAATATGATAAAATATGACATTACCCTTTAATATAATTTACCATTGACATGCATGTAAAAAATTATAACGTTAAAAAAATAAATTATAATTAATTGATAATTTTATTAATAATACATTTAATTGACATTATTTACTTGAACTTCACTTTGTATTGTATAGATTTGAACTTATTACTAAAAATAAATAATTTTTTTGCACACCAATTTTATTGGTAGGACATAGAGATCGAGTAAAATGTTAACATAAGACCTTTATTGTAATACCTGTGTTCACAAATAAAGATTGATTGATTGACACTTCGGTCGCTTGAAACCCGAAAAATTATCTCACGAAACGTACTAAAACGGGATAAAAGTTATCCTATGTCCTGTACCAGGCCTTGGTCGTGCCAAGTCTTATCCAAATGCGCTTAGCTGTTGAGGCATTATTTATTATATTATTGCCTCCAGACATACTATACATGTATATTGTCATACAATGAAATGTAGTTCCTTATGGGACTGTTAAATCATCTCCACTACGTCGTTTGCAAACACCAGCAATATTATTCATCATGATCATATCAGCCGAAAGACGTCCACTGCTGGACATAGGCCTCCTTCAAAGGGGGCGTGTTGCCATAATCGCCACGCTTGGCAGGCGAGTTGGCGATCGCAGTGTAGCTGTTACAGTGCAGAAAACGTTGCTGCCCATTCTGTAGTGAGTCCTTTAGTCGCAATATTATTAATAATAATAATAATAATTAATAATAATAATTTATTTATTTGCAAATAAGGACACATAAAAAACACAATAGTTATAGAGAACACAATTTAAATGCTAATTTAGTTGAACTCTGGTACCCAAATTAAGATTTAACTTGTGTTATGGGTACCAGGGCCCTCGCACTTATTAATCTATTACAATATTATAATATTAGGTAGCGGAACGTGTTCACGTGAGCAAAGTTGTACACAAATAATAAAAACTGTTTGCAATTGTAAATAAAAGAGAAATAAAGTAAATAATTAAAAACTAGATGTAAAGTATGTGGTATGTAGGAGTGAGTAATTTATGTAAGTGGTGTGTATGTGTGTAAGTGGTGTGGGGGTGTGTAAGTGGTGTGTGTGATGTGTGAGGGTGTGTAAATTTGCGTGTAGATGATGAGTGTACGTGATTGAGGTGTGTGATAATGCAGGCAAGGGGTCCCATTACGCTATTGATAATTTAAGGAGGTTCTCAGTTTCGTCATATGCTTTGTTTAGGAGCCAGATTGACACCTTCCTTTTACATTCGAATCTGGTGAGTGGGTAGATGTTGCAATATTTGTTTATTTTATTATATAAATGACATCCAATCACATTGTAGTGCCGTGCAGCCAGGGAGCTACGATACCGTTGGGTTTCACACACTACGTATGATCGGCGCTTTGCTGTTATAGCTTTGTCGTACACTAGAGTACTATGCTTTCTCAAAACCGTTCCCAGAACAAATAGCTGTCTCACCGATAAAGTTTGGCAGTCCTCCATAAGCTGAACTGTCGGATACCTGAAGGGTTTAAAGGACATGACCTTAAGCACAGCCCTCTGTGCACGTTCTAGAGGTAGTAGAAGGGTCTTTGCGGCACCTCCCCATACAGTTATACAATATGTCAGGATGGACTGACATAGGGCACAATATACCATCATCAGAGTGTTGAGTTCAAGAGAATAGCGAAGTTTTTTAAATATGTAGATAGTCTTACGAACTCGAGCGGTGAGAACCGTTAGGTGATTTTTCCAGCTGATAAATGGATCAATATATACTCCAAGGTATTTTACTTGTGTAGACCTGATTAAGGTGGGACAATCACAAGGTGAGGAGGAGCCACTTAAAGTTATTGGGTCGCAGCTATGGGCTTTGAGAGTAAAGTTTTCATTAGATGGTTGAGAGGAAGATGTCAGTGAAAAGGTCATGTAGGTCGTTTTGCTTGGGTTAAAGGTTAAGAGATTGCCTGACAACCAATGCAAAACTTGACTTAGTGCCTGTTCGGCTCTGGTGAAAACCTCAGCCCAGCTCTTGTCATAGACGAGAAGCGCTGTATCGTCAGCGTAAGTGAAAATGGCACAGTTTGAAAGGGGGAGCAAGCAGAGGGAGTTGATATATAGGAGGAAGAGAGTAGGACCCAAGATCGAGCCTTGTGGTACCCCAAAGTTTAAAGAAGTAGTTTCACTTACAAAAGAGTCGATCTGAACAGACTGAGTTCTATCAGAGAGATAATCTTTGAAAATCCGGAGGGCATATCCACGAATTCCCATCCTTTCCATCTTCAACAAAAGCTGTGGAACAGAGACAGTATCAAAAGCTTTTGTGAGATCAAGGAAAATGCCGAGACATTTTTGTTTTTGATCAAGGATAGTAACTAATTGATCGACAAGAGAGCCCACAGCATTTTCCGTAGATTTGCCATGCCTAAAGCCGAATTGGTTTGGCGCTAAAATGTTATTACTTTTCAAAAAAATTTGCAGTCGAATATTAAGCAATTTCTCAAGGACTTTTGATAATGCAGACAACACGGATATTGGCCTATAATTATTTACACTGTCTCTGTTCCCGCTCTTGTAGATTGGGTGGACGATGGCCCTTTTGAAAACTTTGGGAAAGATTCCGCTTGACATGGAGACATTGCAAATATGTGTAATCACCGGTACTAGACTATTGGAGCACTTCTGTAACAACTGCGTAGGGATAGCATCCCATCCAATAGCGGTGTCACTACGTAGCCCGAGAATAATTCGCTCCACCTCACATTCATCCGTTGGCAGGAGAACGAGGGAGTTGGTGACAGTTTTATCATCTAACAAGTGGGCCGGGGTCTGTGTGGTGGACAGAAGTTTCTTTGCTAGTTGACTACCTATACTGGAGAAATAATTGTTTACCATGTTTACAGATGTAGTTTTGTCGGGTCCTATCTTCAGAAGTTCAGTTGGTGGGTTTTTGGAGCTGTCAGAATGTATAATATTTTTAATTATTTTCCAAGTTGCTCTAGGATTATCTTTGGCTTTTTCGAATTCATTCTTCTCGTAAGAATGTTTCAGTCGTTTTAACAGTTTGTTACAAAAATTGCGGTATCGTACAAAAGTGAGTTTAAGGGTATAGTTGTCAGGGTTAGTCTTTAACCGTCCACACATAGCGTCTCGATTGCGGATGCAACGAAGTAAACCATTACTTATCCATGGCTTAAGAATTCTGCATTTTGATGGAATAGACCTAGCTATTGTGTGTTTTTTAATTATGGAACCAAGAATCGAAACTAACATTTCAGCTGCCAATTCAGCATTTGTATTATCCATAATTGACGAGAAGTCAGTCTTTGAGATAGCAGTAAAAACTGAGGGAAAGTCCACTTTTGCAATTTTGGTTTTATGTTGAACTATTTTCTGGTTAGCTTTAATATTTAGGAGAATAGGCGCGTGGTCAGTAATGTGGGAATCAAAGATCAGGGTAATATTCTTTAACTCTGATTTCAGGAGGATATGATCTAAGCAGTTTTTACCCCGAGTGGGCAGCTTATGAGTAGGTAAAAGGCCATGAAGTGCGGCTAAGTTTAGGTACTCATTGGCTTGCTGACTTAAGTGATCAGGCATAATATTTATGTTGAGGTCTCCGATTAATACTGTGTTTTTATTGTTAGAAATAGATGTCAAAACGTTGTCTAAACCGTTTATAAAGTTATCAATATTGCGATTGCAGGGCGGGCGATATAGGGCTATTATTATCAGGTCTATGGATTCAATTTTACATAACATGCAATTAGAATCCAATATGTTAGGTTCAGTTACGGTATGCATTATGGGAGAGCGAATGTAAATTATAATACCATCATTTTGATTGATATTTTTCCCTGTATGATAGCTTACATAGCCATCAAGAGGTGGAATATGTGGTGTTTTACTTAGCCAACATTCAGTTAGGGTAATCACTTCTGGTAGTATACGCAGGGTATGTAAGAACACAGTAAGTTCGTCCATGTTTCGGTTTACGCTGCGTATATTGACATGTAATATATTTACTGTATGACTTGTATCATTTAGGATGGTTGCGCACTGTTCTGGTTTACAAATATAAGACTGGGTTGCACCGATGGCATCCAGCTCTTCAGATATTGATGTTAAGTCCAGCATTTTGTAGTAAAGCAAAAGAACACGTCATATTGGCACACTGTAGTTATTTCGAAACTGTGTAAAGACGCGTCACTAAAACAAACCTTGAATAAATAGCCCAGGAAAGAGTGAAGTCGTATAAATAACTTTCTTAAAATAGTTTCATATTTAGCGTTGTCGATATTGGGACAAAGTGACTGTTGCGGGAACCGTACCGCACACTTGATAAAAAGAAACTGTGTCACAGTAAAGGTGTAGTGTGAGAGTGTGGAAAATGTAGATAAGCATTTACATGGTGTGATAATTAAAAGGTAAACAAAAACAAACAATAATAAAATATAAAATAAGGCCATAGCCCAAGGAATAGAACAAGATACAGTTATAAAGTGTTGATCAGAGTTGTTGCTGCAAGGTTTTGGGCAGCTTAGCCAGACATGACATAGAGGAGACGATGACTGAGTCCATGCCCTCCCGCTTGCGAAGAAAAATCTTGTTGTTTTGCGACCAACAGAACTTGTAATCGTGAGCGCTGGCGAACTTACGAGTTTCATAAAATAATTGTCGCAGACTATTAGGCAGATGATCGGCCACGTAAACCGGCTTAGACTCACCACTTATGCCAATATGAGTGCTATTTAATTTTTCCGCGGGGGGGCGGTCTTTGTTGAAAGCCCTGATAGAGTCGAGAATCTTTGTCTTAATAGGAACAGTGATCATCTCTGCAACGATTGGCCTACTTGATCCTTTTTTTCCCGGCATACGATAGACATCTCGCAGATCCGTCTCTTTTAAAGGGACCTGAAGAACGTTGCATGTTTGTAATACTAAGGATGTCAAGTTTTCTGTTGTCTCCTTCTCAGTAATCGGGATATTTCTTATTTCGAAGCAGGAGGAGCGTGAACCGTTCTGCAGATCAGACACCTTTTTCTCTAGTTCCAAGATATAAGAGTACTGTTCTTGTCGCTCCTTTTCAAGTTTTAGTACTGACTGTCTCATGCTCTCATACGCCAAATTTATATGTTCGATGGATTTCTCAATCTCGGCGTTTGTTTTTTGAATTTCCTTGTTTTGAAGCTTTACCTCGTTGATATCGGATGTTAATTTACTTAATAACTTATCCTGATCACTTTTCCAGGCAGTCAATAAATTCATTATTTTGTCCTCAAATGTCTTGAACTCACTTTGCGGGGAGTGACCCGGCGAAAAGTCTGGCCGAGGACGCTTGCTTCTTGAAGTTATATTGCTATTTGCATGCTCTGGCTCGCTACCAATACTCGAAATATCAGGCGATGACATTACCCGCTGAGTATCCATACCCGTGCCTGCAGGAGGTGACCGTTGAATCCGTGGCATTGCGGAGCAATTTTTATAATAAGACAATAAATACCAGCAAACCGGTCGACGCGTAGAACGTAGCACACGTAGCACACCTTCTGATTCGTAGCCGCGTAGCCGCTTACTAGATCAGTGACTCAGTTCGTAGGCGATGCGTCAGAGAGCGGCCCGTGGTGGGGATGTCACCGCGCGTTGTATCTTGCAAATTCGGCTTCTGCGCTAATGCTACGGTGGCTCGAGGCAACAGACAAGCGCCCGCCGCGCGGTGGTCCCGGGTTCAAATCTCACCAAACACCAATCACAGAAGGCGCACTTTATTGCGCAGGCGACGCACAACGAGAACCAATTCTATCCCTTTCGAGGGGCGGAGACCTTCCGTAAAAAGACCGTAGGAGGAAACGAGAATTTATTTTAAGGAATTTGACCAATAGGAATTTAGTATAATTAATTATTTGTACACGGTCCGAGCACACGCGACACACGTCCACTTCCAGTGACGGCGGAGCGGAGCAATCAATATAACAATATCATTAAAACAAGAATAATTAATATAAATTCATATCAAAGCTCTCACGCTTCTCCGATTCCACTTATTACTAAAGCACTATCGGAAAATATGGAAATCTAATTAGAACATTACGAGTATTTTCATTTGCAACTCGATTGGAAGCGGGCCGGCGACGTGAATAACAAGCGCGAACAACCCGATAAATACAATTAATTACGCGGATTTGTGTAAGATATTGCTGAGCCATTCGCTAGGAATTTTAACTCTAGCTTCGATTTGTATGTATTAGTTTTGAAAGGACTCTTCTGACTAAAAATAAATAAATAACTGTGCCCTACATTTTGTCCAGGTATGCATACCTAAAAATATTTTTTTCATACTTCAGTGTCGGTTGCCCCAAAGCGAAACTTCAAATTTTGATGAGTAATTTCTTCTTTGAAGTTACTGTTCCTATTTTAGGATAGCCCACAATATCCAAAAGTTCACAAGTAATTTATTGTGCCGACCGATTCACGTGGTCAACTCAAGCGGAACTAGCAAGAGTCCAATCTTTTCCGTCGTTCATTCATCAGGGAATTACTCAGTTGAACAAACAAATAGAGAATAATGTCGGATGTTACATCTCACTTTCCTCTTAGACCACCACAACTTACTCCCACACGCTATACGTAAGCAGTCACTATTACTACTTCTGAATAAAGTGACCCCTTCCTAGGAAAATTATACATACGTTACCTATCTTATTAGGTACAGTTACTGTATTGAGAAACCGCTTGGTGATTGCATTTTGGTCATAAATAAATAAATAAAATAAAAATCGTTTATTTTCAGGCGTCGACGGCCCACAGCGTGTTAGTTTTACCAAAAAAAAATAACATACAAACTATGTTAGTAGTAACACATAGACACACATGAGTACAAAAACAAAAATTAAAACACAGCATCCACTTAGAGGATGTTTTTATTATCAGACGGGTAGTTTGTACACTTATACTAAGCCAGTTATAGCGTAACTCCCACCATCCGTAAAGAAGCATCAGCTTCCGTTGACGTTTCATAGAGCACACACGCCACACACAAATGTTGCTTTATGGTTACATTAAAGAAAAGAGTTCTTTTATATAAACACCACAAAACAACATTTTCATTCGTCATAACTACCCAAAAAGCAGTTTATGATAACCGCCAGAACAATCGTCCAAACAGCTAACAAGCAACCCCGGGCAGCAGTAAAATAAATCAAGAGCCGCGTTGACCCAGAAACTGAAAAGTTTACACACTTCAGGACATAAAGCTTGTAATGTTAGCCCACTTTATGAGCCTATAGATGGACAGACATACACGTCCGGTTGTAGGTCGACCTCATTTATACATGACGTACAAATCGCGAGATTGAATTGTCCAGATGGTCCTACTTCCAACTGATACTAGATTTGTCATTGTCGATGTTTGGATGATTGTGAATTTGGGCGTCGAATAAATCAGTCATGGCTCAACTACTGATCGGATTGAAATGGAATCTGAAATACAAGTAGACCATGGCCTGGATTAAGATTACAAGCTACTATTATCTCGATAGTTCGTTCCCAAGGGGTACATTTCTGCTTGTTAAATTTGATCAATATACTCCATAAACAGTGCTGCAACTTGCTAAAAAAGCTTTTATTTTTACGGGCTCCATGAAGGAATTTTCTACCTTTGTAACTACAACATAACGTACAAATCGCAAGATTGCTCGGTTTCTTAATAAATTATTTCTGGCTAGATTGTCTCGTGTAGTCGGAGAGTTGGGCCCGTTCGAAGGCCTCAACGAATCTTGAAAACTATTTATTGTTATAGCTAAAATTAAGATACGAGTACATCGTGCTTAGCAACATAACTTTTACCAGTACATAGATAAATAGTCTACTAGTTTTCTATTGTCCTAGTGCAACGCACTTTCGCTCTAAACCGCCATAAATTTAAGAAACTTGTGTTGATTAGTCTTCATTCATGTAATTCATGATGTTTGCGTTGCTGTTGTGTTCTTGTTTGTTTTGTTTATAGCAAGACCTCTAGCCATAAGTTAATTTAAGTTAAATTAAGGAATATGTTGTACACCGAATTATGTTTTGTCTCTTCCAGTCGTCGTATTGTATTGTTTTATTTTAAAATATTGTGTCTACACTGTACCTTTAAGCTTAGTAATCTGTGGAAACGTCGTGGATTGTACTTTAGCCTACTTTTTATTTGTTGTAATACTTACTGTAACATGCATTGTACAATTGTTTGTTTTCCCAAAATAATAAATAAAAACGCACTTCCTGAATCAAAAGTATGCTATGTCCTCATCCGGGTCATAATCTACCCGTGTTTCAATCTTCATATCAAAACGTGCATACTTTCACAATTAACATATTGTTAGGAAGCACAGGATAAAGTTCTAAGCAGGATAGGCAGAAGGACTATTCTATGTAAACGACGGGGTCTATATCATTCAGGCATCCAGCTCTACACACAAACCATCAGGGCGTTGCCTCCGCAATCTCCATATCACGCTGGTTCCTAATATCCTCAACATTATAACGCTGATAACGGGCTAATACGTCTTAACGTTATCAGCGTCTTATCAGCGCTCGGCGACATCGCCTGTGCCACACAAAGACGCGTATAATGAGCCCGATAGATATCTCTCGTGGACGGGTGGGTCCCTTTCACAGCATCGTCTGCATATAAAATCGTTTGACATAATCTGATTAATTCCAGATTGTATCGGTGAAGCGGATTGTGTGTTCAGGATATGTCATCACATCACAATGGGCCCTGCTCACGATACCCATCATCGTCCAACTAATTTATGTGAAACACTTCTCACATTGATTGACGCAAGCATCGGTTTCTAACGGAGGCGGAAAACGGATGCCGTTTGCCCTTTCCGTAATTTTGTTACAAACAAATTAATGTTCTCTAAAATAGTCAGCCCCAAGAATAATAAACTATCTTTCGAACTATAACATCTAAAGGAATATGGGATCAGAAATTCATAATACAAATGTAGTTTTAGAAGTCAAAGGTTATGTATTCTAAAAGAGATGTAACATAATTTCGTAACCCATCAACGGTGGCTACGCAACGCTCGTAATGCGCTACGGCGTAGCAGTCTCGTAGCGGGTAACCGCGTAGCACTGACATGTATGTATTGCTCGCTCAAACGATACACTAAACTAATTTTCTCTTGAAGTCGTGGCTACATTTTTTTATGTTATTGGCTCGTGGCTAAAAAATTGCACAGAAACACTCGCACGGGTTATAAAATTCTTACCGAGGTCCATCCGTGAATGGGTGACCATCCATATCACGACTCCTTCGTATCTCAGAATAGAAGTTAAGTTGTTGGTCCCGGCTGTCATTCATCTTTGACAGTCGTTACAAATTGTCACAAGCCATCGAAATTCTGACGAACAGTCTGGCCAATGAGTGTCAACTACAATTAAATTCCGGGAATTTTTATTATTGGGAAGAGGCTAGCCAAATAATGCTTGTAAACAAGTAGGTACCAAGGCAGTGTGTCGGCCCAGTTTACTAAGCAAAAGGGCGACACACCAGCCACACAGCAGTATATCATTGTTATTGCTCGACTAACTGTGAAGTTCAGCGATAAATCGATGACGTCAGCCAGCAGAGTGTCAAAGGCACTGGCTGTCAGTAATAATGAGGATGTGCGTGACGTGACGGCGGCGTCACGGCGACGACGCGACGTGTTGCGAGGAACGTTACTTATAACACTCTTGACTGACACGTTCAATATACAGCCTGAATGGTAGGAGTGCTGCTATACATTTTTACTAACATTTATTTTAATCAATTTTCTCGCTCGCGTGTATATTGAAAATTTTCCTACGGGATCATACTCCTGGGATCAAAAGAATCCCATGTCCTATTCCAGGACATAGTCTATCCAAGGTAGCAAACTGACAGACAGAGTTTTTAATTTCGCATTCATATTATCAGTCGACTGTAAAAAGTGTGGAAATAAATTTCCGACATTTTCTTATCATTCAATATTCCGACATAAAGTCCATGACCAGTGCGTGATGCCAGTGATGACTTATGTGCTCGAAACGTGGTCGCTCAGAATAAGCCTCATCATGATATCCACAAGAGAACCAAGGTTACCGACGTACCCTAAGGATCGCCAAACTGAAGTGGCAGTGGGCAGGGCACATTGCTCTTTTTAAAAAGCTATTTACAAATGAAATAAAATGCCAAGTGTCACGGGAATAACTAAATGAGATGTGTCGCAAGTATTTATATCAAAACGGCACAAATTTCCAATTTGGTTTATGTGCCAGACATCCATTACTTATCTCAAGAACGGATTCTAATCATCTGTGATTTGAATATCGTCTGACACTAGACTTTTGCTGTGAGAGCTCCTAATATAACATGACAGTATGCTTTTAAGGAGTCAAAAACGTCTGCGAACAATTTACTCATTTGATACGTAAACTACAGTAACTGTATTTCTTTGACTACATTTATTAAAAAAAAAAAAAACTTGAGAGGTGTCAAGGGACACCCGGATGGAACGAAGTTCCAAATAAATATCATTTATCATTTAATATCTAAACTACTCATCGGATTACCAACTCTTCTGCAGATTGAAAGCTTCAGTATCGCTGTGTCATAACTCATAGCACTCATTCTCGTAGACTACTTGTTATCCTTGAAAAAAACACCATCCCTGTTCTGTTTCTTGATAGAGAAGTGAAACCGCATGAAATAGCTAGTATTTAATCAATTATAAAAGTATTTCACAACTAAAAAAATATAAAAGTTTTATAATATTTGTATTGTTTTCAGCTTCAATTTGTTGCGTTCGAACGATCGCCAATTAAGTCTATTACGCTAAATAACTGATACGTTTCATAGTTTTAAAACTGTTTGTTCATAAAATAGAGCAGATATCATGCAAACATTTTTTTTTTATTCGAATGTTTCGTTTGTAGTATTTGAAATTAATACCAACTTTCTATTCTGGATGGTGTGTACCTGGAAAGTTTTTGGGTACCTACCTACTTACAATGACATATAAGTTACGAGACTCCTTTTTTCAAAATAGTCAACACCAATAATTATTATAAACGGTAAAATTCTTTATTCCGTTCTACTGTAGATACAGATCCGATTAAGAAAACTCATTCATGAACAGGCTGTTTTTTGTCTTCGAAAAATCATCATATTCCAATAAAATCTTCTAGGATAGAATAAAAGGAGCTGAGCCGCGGGAACAATTAGTGTCTAATCAATTACTTTTATCAAAATATTTGTATCTTATATTTTGGCGCTTTATTTCGAAATTAAAACCACATTCTTCTTCGAAATTCAAACATAAAAGAAACAAAAGACAATCAAAAAAAGTGTCGTTACAACTTTTCGTATGAATTTTTTCCGTCTAGCCCCCTTTCACAACGCGCGATAAGGAACTTCGTTCCAAAAGTGTGTGAGTAAAAAATATATATATATGAACAAAAATACAGTTAATTTAAATCTCCAAATAAGTAATGTTGCTTCTTTTTTTTTAAGTGACTCGACAGAATCTATTATCCTAATTCCAATCAATTTTACACCAAGACGCTTTCACGTTGAAATTGTAACGATATTATCATTGAACGAATTTCCAATCCAATTGAAATCTTTTAGTTTTCTTTTAAGCTAAACCAAACAGCAGATATATTTATTTTTTATTAATAATAAATCTCATTCTGGTCTGACAAATTATGCTGATCGAAGGATAAACGAAATATAATGATTTGGAGATAAATATTTTAGGGTTTTATATTACTTGCTTTGCCAGCAGAAATTGAAAGATTTATGATAATACAACTTATTTGGAGGCTTTAGAGGATGATAATAAGTCAAGCTTTGCTATCAAGTGCAAGTCAGGGTATTTATCTTACTTGAATAATAAATACCAAATGTATTTTATCTACGGTATTTAATGAGTATTTTGACAGCTTCCGTAGAAATATGTCAAACCGCCATGTATTTGTTTTTCAAGTAAAAGGTATCTGAGATTTGAAAAATCAGACGTTATTCAATTAAAGACCGATTTTGAATAGTTTAATAACTTTTATTTGATGAATAAATATGTCGGCTAAACAACTATTTTGTATGAAAAGTCTGTCATTTTGTTCCTCAGAAAAACATATTTGAAAATTGAAAAATTGACCGTTAAAACATTGTGTATATTATATTGATAAGTGTTATATTTTTATTCACATAAGTATCGGTTCTACTGCCTGATCAAGCGTGAGACCGTCAGACAATAAAACCTAATGTGTATAGTTGCCGAGCCTGAGTCCTCGTGCGCAGACACGCGACATTCAATCACACGTCGTTCCAGTTGTTTGTGATAGTAACCCACTAAACGTAGGCTGGGGGATATTTTCGGAAACACGTGTTTCTGCGTACGGAAATATCGGATTGTGATTCGAAATAGACAGAATTTAGTGACAAATTGGTTTTAGAAACAAAATAATATAACGTCATTTCAGGTTGAAATGAGATTTTAGTATGGAATATAGATAGATACATAAAACATTTATTTGGTACAAGAACACAAAACAAAACACAACACACAAAAGCACAATTACATAAATCATAATACTAATAAATAAATAGTCCGTTAGTGTATTGGTCGAAACCAATGCTACTATTTGATCTACTTGAGCTACTTCATAATAGCCCAAATAATGGCTTTGCACGGTTAATGGCAAACGACCATTTCATACCTGACAAAATGTAGGTGAACTATAGGTATAGTACCTAAACCTTCGTGGAATACAACTCATTAATGATGACTGTTTAATTGAACTCGATCTCGTTTCATGACACCATGAAGTCCCAGCATTATGCTGAACGACGGCCGTTTTGCGCGAATGTCACGCATATCTTCCCAACTTGCATAACTTTTGTTATTTGTTTATTCTGTTTTGGTATGCGTCATGCTTGTCGCAAATAAACTCTTTTTCATTCTTTCCATGACCTTACAAAATGCTCAAATGACACAGCACAATGAATGAATGAAACCTTGGAACGTACCTGAATACAATCAAGTCTCTAAAGTTTTAAGTAAAAATCTCTCGCAAAGAAAGGAATCGACGCTTGATTTATTACTCCTAATGACCCACATTTTTATGAAGAAGAATAATATCTTTATAGGAATTTATCTGCATAATTCTACGTTTTATTCCAGCGTCGATTCAAGATAATTTTCTGTGGTTATGAGACCGGTTGACTAGGAGATGGGATGAATATTGCATCGGGTCACCGACAGACCTCTCCGCCCTATTCGGCAAACTTGACTAGGTACTCATTATTATTTCATTGCCTATGAAACGTAAAACGGAACTCTGTATTGTCTTCCCTCGATATTGTTTTTAAACCTGCCATATACGAATTTAAAATTCTCAGCGTTGAAGCTTTTGAATCTATAATGTACCTGCCTCTCAAGTCTTACCGCGATTTTAAACATTTCTATTTTAAAAAGATCGCCATTGTTTGCAATAATGCAAGACTTTAGACTCTGGTAATGATCGCTTTTCGTGAGGGAGTGTGAAAGTTAGGACATTTCTATTTCGCTGAACGTTTTCTCTGGTTCTGATCTAAGAATAGAAAATCTAAGATAAGTTAAAAGTTAAGTATCCATTTACTTTTAGCTGCAGTTTAAGAAAGGTCACTGTGATAAAATAAGAATTAAATTACTTTACGAAATGCTGCTCTCCTGTGTAATTTTATCAATATTTTTCCAGCGATAACTTCAAAATACATATTTTGAAGTTAACGCTAGAAAATATAGATGCTCTTAAAATACCACCGCTAAATAAATATGCAAACTAAAGTCTACCAAATAAATCACAATTGTCCTCCCATCAAATTACAACATAATTCTTCCATATCTAAGCGCGCGATTCATCAGCGCTGCCCGGAATTGGGGCAATATCTCCGGGCGAGATATTTTTGAGCGCGCGCCCAACTTTTAATGAAGTGTCGAGTCTGCGCCCCCGGGCCCCGAGTTCACAACTAGCGCCAACTGCTTACCGGCTCGCACTTGACTGGAACTTACCAACCACCGGCGACATCTGCGGAAAGAATGATGGATTAACTCATGTGGGTCCAGAAGTTCTGAAAAGGTCAACTCCCAATCAATTCTCCAAGATAAAATCATTTTGTTTGTTCAATATGCAGCATGTGAAAGAGAATAATATTGCACTGTTAGAAAGACCTAGTCCTCGACCATAAACTGTTTTAATAGCACAGCCGTACTTGGTTTAACTACTGTCACTTAACTCAAATCCATTCCCTATTAATCCATCCTTCCACAGATCCTTCATTCCAACCGCAATATCTTAACCACATGCAAATAGAGATGATCAGGCGTGTCGGTCATCAAAGACTACGCAAACAGTTGTTACAAGGGAAGCCGCCGCGTGAATAAAACATGGCCGCCTTACCTTTGACCTGTAATTAGCTCGCTAATTGTACACACGAGCTACTCAGACGAGGGTACCTTACTAAATACTGAGGGAGTGGGTTACAAAGATGTGTAATGGGATTTTGAAATTTGGATTAAAGAAACGGGCGGCACGTCAGACCATGCAGAAGATGGCAGGACGAGCTAGAGAAAACTAATAACCTATAATCCTCACCAGTCGCGAGTCGAAATACCTAGAATTCATGGGGGGAGGCCTTAGCCCAGCAGTGGGATGTTACAGACAGACAGTGACTTTTAACCAGTAAATGAATATGAAAAAAGAATTGGGGGCCCGTCACTAGGACAAAACATAGTAAACATATTCATTTATTTATCGCGCCCATCAAAGACATCTAAGCCACACTGATGAAATATCTCACAGCTCATCTCTTTGGTTGATGCGGCTTTTACTTATGTGTTAGCACAACTCTACAATATCTTAAACAATGTTAGCACAAATAAACTTCCACACAGTGCGCAAACTTTCTCCGCCTACATTCTCCCGTAGTTAATTATTAAGCTGCGTTTCCACATCTCAAATATTAACCATACAAGCCCAGAAAGTTAATTCAAAGAATTTTACTGAAGAGAAATTTCACTGAACTACATTTTAGCGAATAAACTTGTCAACAGTACATTAGTATTTGGCGTCTTCGCAATGTCGGACAAAGTTTTAAAATGTTTTCGTCTTACGAAATGTCATTTGCCACTACGGGTCTGCTACAGAATATGGAAGGTTTATTTTCTTTGCACTGTTCTAGATTAACAATATATAAGCTGTAACCGACAGTTAATCCAATCTTAGAGTATGAATGAAAATGACTTTAAGGCGCCCCGGCCCCACTGCGCGCGGTGCAGCGGTCAGAGTTCCGAGTTCTGCGTTCCGCGTTCACTGTAATCTATGCGGTGGCGCAGAATCCTACACACGCAAAAGCAGTCAGACCGCGACTGACGGTCAAATGAACGCGCGTTCTGTCGGAGTTCCATTTTTTGCAAAGGCTGGAAGGTCACGATGTCCTACAAGATCGAAAAGTTTATTGAATTAGTGAGAGACAAACGTTTCCTTTCTGATTGGCAAGACGACGATTAAAAAATCGTCAATCGCCAAAAAGGCAAATGTGACGTGTTATCGCTGCTAAAGATGACTGAACTCCAGATTTCTAGATCGTTTGCTGTGTGCGCATGTGTGAACGCGGAACGCAGAACTCGATCGCAGAACGCAGACCGCTTTGGCGGTGTGTTCGGGCCCTAAGAATAGGCGATGACCAGGATAAACTGACTGAGACTGTGTGAGATGTGATATATCTGGAAAGACGAGTATGGATGAAGAAATAAATTGAAATAAGTTCAAGCGAATGATGACCCGACAATTAAAACCACAAGTATATGTAAATAATCTAATAATATTATCTTAAAATTTACTTAACAAAAGATACTCCGTCATCGCCCCTAAATAAAAATAAATGAAACCCTGTAAACTTTATTACTTACATTTCTCAGTATACCAGAGGCCTTCATCTCGGCAAAGCTAAAAGTAAACCTCTTAAATCTGCCACATTTATTATGAATGTGTAAGTTCAGTGCGTGGGAGGCGCCGGAGGGTCCGGTCACCGTGCTAGATGAAACTGGTCTTTCGAGCCGGACCAAGTCAGTCTTCAAGTACTGTGATGTCCCTGGTCGAACGTTGGCCAACTCAGTACAGGAAATTCGGGGGTATTTTTCTCTTGTTGCAGAAAATTATAGTCTTCTTTGTTTCAAGTCAATGATGATTAAAACATTTTGTGCCCAGTAGGTGGCCACGTTTATAGCGGTATCAGTGGAATTCATAAGGTCATGAATGGTGCAGGTATATAATAGTAATCAAGAAATGTACGGATAACAGCGTAACGAGATATGTAACTATTGATTGCATTCCTCGCGGTTAATTTGCAAAGGTCCCAAAGGTTGAGTGGTAGAAAAGGCATTAAAATAAGGACCGAAATAATAGCCATAAAATAACATAATACAAACGCCCTAAAGAACATGATTAATATGACTATAATACTTGTTTATCAAACAAACGGTAATCATAGAACACCATTTCAAATAGAAACTACAATCCAAGTCGAGATTAGATAGTTGGTAGTAATAGGCAAGACTATTTGTCTTAAATCGAGATTCATGACTAAGCACCCTTCTACAATACTGGCGCAGGCTATGAAACTGCTCAGTTTACACCTAATCTTAAACAAGCTAGTAATTGTCTGATCATCATTAATTTATTTATTCTGGCGAGGTACTCGTGGGAAGCTGTATGGATATGAATATTAAGTAAAACGTATATCATGCAGATACAATATATATAGGGTAATGGTCACACGTAGGTGTTACGACCATCTACATAAATATTAATTGCGCTATAAGCTACATGAATATTACCGTCATAATAATCTGGCTGTTTCATATTATCCACAATCTTGTCTTTAAGAGAAGCTTTTGCAAATTCATTTTCGGAGTATTTACAGACTGATTTAAGTTGTTAACTTGGTCACGTGGCTTTACTCCCGTAGAACCCACAGGACCGGGCATTTTCGCAAATAAAAATTAGACTTTGACACTCAGCGATATCTTAATTCTAATTAATATTATAATTGCGAAAGTGAGTTTGTTTGTTTTCGTATCACGTCTTAACGGCTAAACAAAGTTGGATGAAACTTGGCACACAGCTAAACCACATCCTAGAATAAGACATAGGATACTTTGTATCCTGGGAATATGATACTTATTATCTTATCCCGTGGGATAATTTACAAATTCCACGCGAACAAAAGCAAGTATTTGATCATAAACAGTGAAATAATCGAAATCGAATCAATTTATTTCCGAGATAACCTCCTATATACAAACAATAGTACCTCTTTATAATTTTACTTTATGATTCGCAGCAAAGTTATTTGTCCTGACCCATGTACCTGCCCTTCAAAGATTGCCATAGCCTAACAAAACACCCTCTTAGTATAGTAGATGGTAGAACCCTCAACTAAACTAAATAATTCAGTTAACTAAGAACCCGTAATAATTGCGAACAGTTCTCGATAAGTTATAACGTTATTACAATTGTGTGCTACGCAAATCCCACAAGTGCTTCAGGTCAACGAATTATTGTTACAATATTAACGAGCGATCATTTTGCCAAGTGCCTGTTAATACTAATTCTGAGCTTACAATTAGGTACTGAAAACAAATTTGGCGTTGTATGGTTTCGAAGTCGGGTGGCGAAAATAAAACCTTTTCAACGGTTTCGATCGACCAGACTTTTTTGTGGGTGCAAAGTGCCCTGAAAACTGTAAACCGACTTCCATATAAAAAAACACTACAAAGTATAAAATAACTTTAATTTCGGAAGTCGGTGTCAAAAAAAAAAAGCAACCAAAAACACCGGTGTTTTTTTATATGGAAGTCGGTTTTTTTTTTTGTAAAAAAGTTTTTTATTTTCCGCTTTTTAGTGGTGATGGTACCCCACAACTAAGTGACATTATTCCCATAATGAGTGGTTAAGGAGTTTCTTTGTGTGCCTTCGCAGTCCCAATCCACACCAGCTCATAGTTAAATAATTATCTACTTTGCTTTGGTACTAGTTTTTACTAAGATTAAGATGAGGAGGACACTGGTTTATCTTTGAAGTTCCAGTACTGCAAATGCAATATAGATATAACTAAACTCAATGCAAGAAGAATCATTAAGATCGGTTAATGAAAAATAAATTTATGGCCGAATAGATAACCCCAAAACATGTTAATTCAGGTTGACTTGTTTGCATCTGCCTTCCACCCCTTCAAAGCCTACCGGCGTGATGTTATGTTATGAACTGGTGTAATCAATAAACAGACATGCGATTTCAGCAATCCCGGGAGATTTGCTATCATTTATTGAAGAGTTCCGTTGTCTACCTCCGAAATCCTTCATCAGATCTTCACCGAATTGCAATGGAGCCAGTTTGGAAAAATACTCTTCCAACCAAAAAAAGAATCATCCAAATCGGTTGACAATTGGAGAATATATTGGAAGTCGGTTGAAAATAAACCCGAAGGGTTCTGGAGGGATAAGTGCATAGCGTGAAGTAGTGGTGAGCCCTCCATGAGACGGAACACTTACCTGATGAGGACTGCGGGAACCCACTAGATGCGAGATGCACAAGACTAAAATAATGCTCATGATAAATGTATAAAAAAAAATCGAATATGTCTTTCTCAGGCTGTCATAAAAGGATTTTCGATTCGTAATACCGAATCAGGAATCCATATACGATAATTTTATTCTCTTGAATCGTACGTATAGTAAATGTATCAATAGTAATAGGAAGTGAAACAAGGCTGAGTTAGAGCTCATACGAGTACGTCCGCCGTAACACGATAACAGACGATTCTGGAGGATGACTTAGTAAAGGATTTACATTTTGAATGAACTTACCATATTAATATGGGTCCCAAGATTAATACTCCTTACACTCATTCGATTCGATTAAAAGTGAAAAACATTACGTTTCTTTTTCTTTTAGATCATTCAAACATTCATTAGATTAGAAAAGAGTAATGCTACCAGTAAAATATCAATGTATGTATAAACATTCTAAAAGAAAACATAACCAGTTTTTATTTCGAAGTTCAAGGAATTATTTTGTGTGCCCAATGAAAGCCTTACACAACAACAATATGCAAAAAAAAATGAAATATCACAATTTCAACATAGCTTATATCACAGTATTTTATCTTTAAACGCTCCTATCAAAGGCCAAAAATGTATGGAAATTGTGGCTATTTTGACAAATTGCGACTAAGATGCGAATGCAAATTTTACGTAAAAATTAGTAGAATTGGCCTTCTTAAATAAATATCTCTAGTTTGAAAAGGATTTGCTACGAGTCTACGAAGCTACGCTACTACGTCGTAACTCGTAGCGGTCGTAGCTCGTAGCACTGCTACGCGGCTACGAGTTATCGTGTTACAATAGTAGGTCTTCGTGTTTGTTAGTTGGATTGAATTTACTACTGTATTGTGTTTCTACATATTATTCTCTGTGTACATTATAACCTAATAAACTCTTACTGGGATGTACTCTCGTTTTTGTATCAATATGTAAAAATAACTCTTTTATATTATGTTTCTAAAAAAATTTATTTGTCTTGCTGCGAGCAAGTTAGAGAAACGTATCTGGGTACCATTAGGTCACACATAAAGTATTCAAGGTGTACGTACACCGGAGACTTCAACGGATACTTAGCTTCAGAACATAAGCTGTATCTAGTGAATGCAAGTTGTAAAGGTTTAGTCAAAAAGGGATTCGGTTTGAAGCACAACACTGATGTCACAAACGATAAAAAAAAACCTAATAACTGACTGACATCTTTAATATACGAGTAAATTCTGTAAATTAAATTTTTATAATCATTCCCATTTTACAGCAAAATAAATGCTATCGGTACAACAACGCTATATTAAGTCACAAACAAATAGCATAAAGTGTCGATAACAAAAAGCTGTGTGTCAAGTTATTGGCAATAAATCCAATATATTCGTATCTCTCGGGGAGACTGGAGGTAATCTCGTCCCGGGTGGCGATCACCTTGGCTGCAGAGATTCCACAAAAACATGTCTGGTGTGATACCAGTGACTGTGCCTGTATTTATTTTAAAAGTTGTATTACTTATTTACTAGTATATTGAATGTAAGATAATACTCGTAGTATCTACTGTTTAATTCTACGTTCTAAGAGTAGCCGGCCCAGAAAGGATTCTTGTGAATCCTTTGAGCAATGAATTATTTTTAACTAACTACAAAAAAAGGAGGAGGTTCTCAATTCGGTTCTATGTTTTTTTTTGTGTTTGTTACCCCATAACTTGGTTATTTATGAACCGATTTGAAAGATTATTTTTTGTGCGTATTACTATAATAATATCTGTGAATGTATTATATACTTTCCGATTGGTGCCATTGAAATTTCATCAAAATTGGTTCAGTAGTTTGGGTTTTAAACCAAAATAGCTGGAAAAAATATCCAAGTAAACGAAATGAAACGCGTATTTTGCTTTCCTGTGACTTTCCAGTGGTGTTGTTAGATGTGGGGTACAAAAAAAGTGAAAAATAAGAAACTTTTTTCGGAAAAAAATACAACCGACTTCCAAATAAAACAAAAACTACAAAGTATAAAATATTTTTTTTGGAAGTCGGATTTATACTTTGTAGTTTTTTTTTTAAATTTGGAAGTCGGTTGTATTTCTCTGTAATTTTTTTTTATATTTATTTAACCTGGTTCTACTAGTATGTTGATTGGATGATAATACTCGTAGTATCTGTTTAATTCCTTGGTCGACAACGCATTTTTGGTATTTTTTATATCAAACTTAAATCTCATAAATACTATATACTGGGCTGATTTTTCAATAGGAATAAAAATGGAGGTTTGACAGTTTTGTACGGGTAATATGTCAAACGGCCATATTTATTACCCGTACAAAAACTGTCAAACCTCCATTTTATTTCTCGGATAATAGTAATCTGACTTTTGAAAAATCAGCCCTAAGTGAAATTCATAAATTAGTGGCCCGCTCCGGCTTCGCCCGGGTGTATTTATTTTCGAAATTTTCTTTCATAAGAACTTTTACCTAACTATAACAAAAACAACAAAAATAATTAGCGAAATTGGTCCAGCTGTTCACGCGTGGTGCCGTCACCACCAAGATATAATATACTCAATATTTCCTTTTCCCTCTATATTGGACAGTATTTTTCATAGAGCGTTGCCTATCTTCCCTCCACAACCCAGGATTAAGTATAAAATCGTTTGCAAAATATAAGAGCATAAGACTTTCAATCACTGTTAATAATAATCTATCCATCTAAAGCAGAACTGCTGATGAAAGTAGTAAAGAGATTGCTATTGACTCCCATTTATCCTAACGTAAAAATTCTACGTAGAAACATAATCCTTTAGCATCTGATACCATCTGTTCAGTAGACGTGAACCCGCGCTCGTCTCTCACTTATCTCCTCGTTGTAAGGACACACTCAAGCTGTCATTGTGGTTGTTTATACTAACATAGCACACAATGCTTCTACACATTAACAGAACGTACAGTCGACAAAACAGGTAAGCATGCATACCTTTAGTGCGAGTTTTGGAACGTACTCGATCATGTTACGTAATCGTTCACTTATGTCAATTTGTATAGATAAAAAAAAGGTTTTACGTTAGATGGCGATCATAAAATTTCAATTCAATTTCACGATTACATTGACGCGATCGGTTTAAAAACTCGCAATATGGCCACAGGAAAATACTAAAACTAGATTTAAAGTTGTCCCCGGAGGAAAATTAAAGCATAACATCGTCTTATATACTGACGTCTTTTGACTGACCTGTTGGTCGAGTGGTTAGTGACCCTGACTGCTAAACCGGAGGTCGTGGGTTCGATTCCCACCCAGGACAAATCTTTGTGTGATGAGCATGACTATTTGTTCTGTGTCTGGGTGTAATTTGTCTATAATATGTATGTATTTCGAAATATTTAAGTATGTTTATCAGTTGTCTGGTTACCGTAGCACAGGCTCTGCCTAGTTTGGGATCGGTTGACCGTGTGTGAGTTGTCCCAAGATATTATATAAAGCAGTTATTACGTATCAATAAATAGGCAAGCAATTATCATAATAAGGGTGACAAAACAATTCTTTATTTAACCAAATGTTTTCTAATGACAGAAAAATCGAGCTGGCTTGGCATTTTTCCCAATACCTGTCAAATTGCCCGATTTGTCTTTACGAGATAAAACTGACTAATGTCTAATCCGGACGAGGACCTTTACGATCGATACTTTTATTATTAATCTTTTTTTTTTTCTCAAATATTTTCTAATTTAGTTGTTATTAACTTATGTATGTACATATGTCGTTTTGTGGCAATAAAATACTTTTTCTTTTATTATATTGCCAGTGCTGTGTCAAGATTTTAGATACTTTTTTTCACCCGTTAACCTAAAGATTTTGCCGCGTGTACCTCCCCAGTGCACTATAGTTGTATTGTCGGCGACAAACGGTGGAATTTTTCAATTGGCGCAAAACGTCGCGTCGTGTGGGAACGAATGTGTCTGTGCGCTGCTGGTCCCCGGGGCTTGTGGACCTTTATCTTGTAGATAGTGTACGTTAGTTGCTGTTAGAGGACGTGGGATTAAATGTCTTGTGATTAGTCCTGCTTGACATTAATAGTGGCTGAATCGTAAGGTTTTATGAGAAGAAAGATGGATATAATCTTAAAGTAAATTTTCAATTGGCGCCAGACGTTGTGTGGGATAGGATGTGTCTGTACGCTGCTGCATGCTACTCTTCGGGGCTTGAGGCCTAGGCCGCCCTTATCTTGTAGATACTGTACGTTCGTTGCTTTGTGAGGAGACGGGATTACAACGCCTGGTGATTAGGCTTGATAATATTAGTTCTTATGATTGCTGTTGAGGCTAAAGTATGAAGTAACTGATTAAGTAAGTGTTCAAATAATAGTTATTGACAGAATAGACTATTCATCTTTACTCAGGGTTGGAAATACTTTTGTGGCGCGTAGGTACAGCTAAGGAGCGGAATTCCTTGATAGCTAGCAACCTGAGGTTAGACACGCGCGCTCCACTGACGACCACATTATCGCTTACCATCAGTTAAGATGGTGGTCAAATGGAAGCCGATCAATAAGAAAAGCTTAACAAGGTTATAGCATCCGTCAACTTAGTGAATATCTTAAACAACTTCCCGAAATAGTCTTCAAAAGTTATTTTAATCAATCAATCAAATAGTTCTTCTTCCATATAGATAATATACAAAAATAACTCAACGCAACCCTTGTCATAAACATTTAGAAACGAATAGATAAACAGAATCGATCACTTGCCGCCAAAGAACAAACTAGCTCTCGTTTAAATATTCAGCAGGTGAGGGTCGCGGAAGGTTGAGTCACTCGACTCAACATATTTGGAGCGAAACGAGCGGCCCAGCTCCTTTGTGCTCGACCGAGAATATTTCCTGCCAACGTCTTTGTGCCCGGCTTATAATAATATGCAACACTGCAGTTGGTGAACGTTAGTTTAAAGGTTGTAGGTTAAATATTTGGGGAATTAGGGTGAGTTTCAATTTGGGCTCGTATTAAATATAATGTGCCCCAATTTGAGCTTGCCTGATTCAGATACTGAATGAAATTATCCACGGGATGATATTTTTAAATCACCATGTCAAGTTACTGCTGATCATATCTGCCGCATGTGGGACGTGCAATAGACAAAGATTACCTAACGACAACGGGGCAGGCCCAAAGAGATGTTGAGATGAGCTGGACTTCTTCTCAAAGGACCTGGCCCAAAATTGCAAAAGAAAAAGTGGAAGGAGGGAAGTGAGGTTTTTGCCCTGCAGTGGGACAGAACAAGCTCATAAAAAGAAGTTACTGAACTTACTGAAATATACACCCTATTTCTTAAATATAATACAGACATAAAAATGCCCAGAAATCTGTGAGATATAATTTATAGTGTTCATTGTGTTTGTTATGTAATGTAGACAATTTTTTAAACATGAAGCAATAGATCATTTTCTTCGATTTTGGTAGAATGTGTTATTTCGTGTGTTTCGCAGTTAGGGTGCTGATAATTAAACTTAACTAGTGTTAATAATGATTATGTATCTCTTCAAGACAGTTTAATTACTTTTATTACAAGCTGTTGACATTTCCTACCTTATTTTGTCACAAATTCTGAAACATTATACCATGTCTCAGTTAAAAGCCTACAGTTCCGTGGTCGACCTTCAGTAGAACTCCTGCTCATTACATTATACACTGCCAAGTTATAATCAGCGGAACAAGGCGCGAACTCGTAACAAGTTGCTACACTGTGGCGGCTCATATCCATAATATTCCGCGGAGGCTGTACAAGTTGCCGCCAATGTTCGTGTTGCTTGCCAGTAAGCTGGGATTGAAATAGGTTCTAATGTGTGACGTAATATTTTACTGAGCTTGTAAGGCTTGTTCTTGAAATAGAAGCTATATGCTGTGTTTTCTTTGGCGATCGAATGTTTTGATATTGTTATTTAAAATCTACTTGCCTACCATGACTATGAAATTCACCGCCAGACAAAACACAGCCTAAATCTCTCGGTCTTAAAACATGATTTTATGTACTAAAGTTGCTTAGGTATATATTTATAATAAAGGCGGGAAGGAGGATTTTGGAAAACTCATCCCTTAAAGAGGTTAAATATGAAAGATTGTAAAGTTTGGAAATTCATTTTTGCTGATGGGACACCTATCGGGCACACGGCTTGTACCTGCATCAATGTAAATATTTTAGAAATATTGTTTACAAATTATCCGCTCCATTAAACCAGTTAACTGCTCGGTACACCCTATTTAGCTGATCCAAAATGGCTGCAAAGCGTAGTTTATTAGTTATTTAGGTCTCCGCTAAGAGTCAACGAGTGAATTGGGTCAAACTAGGCGGTCGGGCCAACAATCTGCTGGCTTATTACTGCGCGAATTATTACTAACGGCGGCTTTAATAACCTGGATTGTATCGACAAGGCTTTGACGGTGAGAGCTTAGTTACTGTATTTGGCTCGAATTTTGATAAACGAGAGAGAGTTACGTTTTTACTTAAATACGTTATTAAGACATGTCGGATGATGTGTCTGTACTGTTGAGTGTTGTTCGATTTTTGGTCGGCTGTTTGTTGTTTTGGATCCTGCAAGTTTTACAATTAGTTATCGCACACACTCGCGCATCGCCATGAACACTAGGAAGCCCTAAATTAATCTTAAAATATCATGGCACTTTTGGATGTTCAGGATGTTCAATCATCGACGCCGAATTGTAAATCCCACTGCACTTTTATTTAGGCATAATGTTATTACCACCTAGAAGGAAACCAAGCATAAACAATCATTATTGTCAGCTATATATATTTAAGTCTCCCGCATGAGACATTTAAATGTTAGTTTAATCTTGTCTGTATTAATTTCACCAATACATGAAAAGAACCAAATCCAATCCCTTATCTAAAAACCGTTTAGTAAAATTCCGTTCTCTTCTCTCACAGGGTATATTCCGCCTCGCCTGCGAGCACGTGCTGCGTACCATGCGGCGCGGGCGGGAGACACTGCTGACCCTGCTGGAGGCGTTCGTGTACGACCCGCTGGTGGAGTGGGGCGGCGCCGCGGGCACCGGGGGCAAGCGACGCTGCACGGCGCGCGACGTGCGCGCAGCCCTGGCCATGATGGCGGTGCGCGCGCAGGAGTTGAAGTATCACTTTACTGAGGTTACGTGAGTATCGTTTGGTTGATTATTTTACTGGTAACTGTTCTATTTATTCAATAACTGTAAGTACCTTACCTCTTATCTTATAACATTTTCATCCAAATATTATCTGGAATTTGTGGGTATAACGACCTCCTTTAATTAGGTACTTGAATTTTTGTCCTCTTTCGATACCATACTGCTACTTAGTCAATTTCCACTTACATTAACATCGAATATCAGAAAATCTGTAAACTGTACTGTCAATTCCCACAAGAGCACCGACTCATAAAGACTTCCCCACACTACAAAGAGCTAAAATACATACCAGCGATACGTGTAGCAAACGAGTTGCTTGCGCCGCCTTGCTTTGTTACGCCGTGATATACGACCCTCATCGGCGCAGAGTTACGCGCCCAATAAATACTGCGCATTAGTTTTATAATAATGCGCCATGCCGCGATGGACGCTCTTACCATGTGTTCCATGCGACTATTTATATCAGCACTAGGGATGGCCTATGCGGATATCTTAGAAGCACCGCAAACTTTCACAGCGTACATTTGATGATTAGCGGCATTGAAATGGAATGATTAGCGGTATTTTATACACAGAAGTTGTACGCATAGACAGAATGTAGTCGGAACAGAATATCTGGCTGCTTTTAACTAGCCGAAATATGGTTTTTTATTTTTAGAAAATATCCGCAACACTGCTTCGTTTGGTCTAATAGTTGCAAGCTACGCCGAGTATGAGCCGACTCCTAGGGCCGGTAAATTGGGGTTTTTCTTTTGAAATTTAGACTATCGCCTCTATCACATAAAACTTAAGCAAAACTGGCTAAATGTGGATGCACCTCTGCCCCGCCTGCCGGGCAAAACCAGCGTGCGTGTTATCCGCAAGATCTGATAATGAAAACTTGAATATCGATATCTTTCTCATCACTATTAAAATTTTACGAAGTCAGTGTTCAAGTGAATTACTCAACAGAGAATTGAAAGCTTCTCTCAGCTGGCGTGAAATATTACCTATATCGAGGCCGCCCGTTACTGTCCAATATTTGTATAGCAGAATGATGTAAACCATGAATGAATGAATATTATTATTGATAGTTCACTGTCTACATAAACAACTACATATTATGTCAGGAACGACTCGCTAAGGCAGACTTTTACTGTAAATAACAATATTTTACCGAATTAGATCTTTAAGTGACGAATTCAATTGGTATGGACTTCAATTTTAAAGTCACTAAAGTCTTGAACAGTCTGAAAACAAAAATATTAAAGGTTTTACCTCCATAAGATCGGCATTTGTAATTTAGATCTCAAAATGTTGGTACCTATAGCCATATATAGGACAAGCCCCATTGGTACAAAATCACACCTATTTAAAGTTTCGTCGTTAATGCTTCAGTAATTTGTTGGATCGAAAGCGCTTTGTAGTTCCTAATGTGCCCATTTGTGGGCAGCTTAATTACTTAGTATCCTTGATGAACGGTCTCGACCTTGGACGATTTAGTATTTTACACATAGACAAACACCTCGTGTTTATAGACATTCTCGAGGGACTATTAATTATTACAAGATTACATCTATTGCATTACAGGGTCCCTCACAGCGAAACACACTCTGCAAAGTGTGTGTCTTGGTTGTTAAAGGCTTTAATAGCGTAATTTTCTCCTAAATATCAATTATTTCACGACTCACAGCTGTCTTGTACGCCGCCTAATGTTTCATGTCGATTTGTGTCCGTGTTCAAGTTAATGTTTAACTAAAAGACGCGTCAATATAACGCGCTTCCTGGTTCCTCTGAATTATTAATGCGACGCGTTCAATATGCCTCATTAAAAAATCATAACGCGAACTGTTTACTTACTGTCGAGTATTTGTTTCAGGGAACAATATTTGGCCGTGCTGCCCGAAATCAAGGAGTGCGCCGATAACTGGCTGAAGGAAAATGAAGAATTGAAGTCAATTGAGACCAGACTGCAAGACTGTCACCAACAGATGGCCCTTATCAAGGAAATAGAAGCTTACGGACCGAATCTGAACACCCATCCGTTATTTGCCATCTCTCAGAAGTACACGTCCTATAAGCAAGCGAAAAACGCCATGGAGGACTCCATGAAGGCGCTAGTGAAGATACTCAAAGACTTCGACATTCAGATCGAAAACTACGCTAACACGACAGCAGCTATCAATGGCCCAAAACTGATGGACTGGGTGCAAGAGTTCTCCGGAAACGACGAAGAAGAGCAGCCGATATTTGAACATATTAAAGAGTTCCTCACTAATGCTGGACAAGGCGCCATGATATCGCAATGCGAGCAAGCCGAGACAGAACTGTATCAGAGCATGAAACAGACGCATCACCTCGTCAGATCCTGCCTAGAACTCCTCTCACAATACGTAGCAGTATCTCAGTACTACCCTCAGAGCCACACAGAGTACCATCGCGTGATGATGTTCAGGAAATTCTTGGCTGCAGCGCTAGAAAGTAAATCTCCCGAAGTGTGCCGCGACGTGTCTAGCCAAGTGACCGCCCTGATCAACGCCGACAACAACAAGGGTGACACATCACAGCAGATAATCAACTACAACTATCGACTACAAACCATGAATGTCGAAGCTAACGCTAACTTGACTAAAGCTATAGAGAGGCTCAATTTGGAAGGTGGTCCCGATGCCTTAGCATTGGCTCAAGAGGCTTACCGTGAAGCAAAAACGAACATTAGCAACTGGGTGAGAGCGGAGGAAGGTGCTGGAGCAGCTTTAGAGTGTGTCGTGATTGGCATGCTCTGCAACCTGAACAGACGATACCTGATGCTGGAGAATGGCGCCCAAAGCGCTGGAGACTGTTTAGTAGACTTGACATCGCGAGAAGGAGAATGGTTCTTGGAGGATATGAGTGCGTTATCTATGCAAGCAGTTGAGCTGTTATCATTGCTTCCTCTGCAATCAGCGTCAGCCGAAGACGCAGCTATGCCTGTAGCGGTAGAATGTGTCAGGAATGCAAACCTTTTGCTGGCTGATCTGGTACAGCTGAACTACAACTTCAGCACCATCATACTGCCTGAAGCTTTGAAGAAGGTGCACTCGGAGGACTCGTCGGTGTTGCTGATGATCAGCGAACTGAACGCCGTAATCATGAATTCGCCAGTACCTCTCAATGAGTTACTGACGCAATTGGAACTTCATCTTAGATATTTGATTATGGATATGGAGGTGAGTGTCAATAATTTAAGAGCGAGATTATTATAAAATGGTTTGCATGTCAACAGTTTTGTAAGTTTGTGAAACCCATTTACACGACACGATTTAGTTTCGCATTGTATTGGAAGCATTATTAAATGCTGCATTACCTAACCGTTCTTTGAGTCTAGTTGACGAGTCTTAACTTAAGATACTGAAACTTTTATTATTACTTTCACCTATGTTTCAAAGAAGCAATTTATAGATGACTAAGTTTCACTTCTGGAAATTAAATGGGATTGTGTTTGTCAGCAACAATAGTAATTTAATAATAGCAAGTAACCTGATTAATGAAGAACTTAGTCTTAACGTCTCTCTCTCTCTCTCTATCTCTCTCTCAATCTATTCATGAACCATGTACTCCCAGTCCCCAGCCAGTAGCGCCCCGCTCCTAGCAGCCGAGGTGCGCTCGCGCTTCGAAGCCCTGCTGTCGGCCTCGGACGCCGAGGGCCAGTCGGCGGGCCGCATGCTGCTCATGGGCTTCAACGGGCTGTTCGCGGCGGTGGAGCTGCGCGCGCGCGAGCTGGCCGACCACCTCGCCATCCCCATCCCACCCGCCTGGAGGAAGATCGACCACATCAGCGAGTCTATGCATATGTCGGTGAGTAACTATCATAATTATTAGTGTGAATCAACGGGCTGTTCGCGGCGGCTTGTGACACTAGTGCAAACATAGAAAGTTTCAATACCCAACATATATGAATTCATTTATGTTTGTTTTCTAGGCGGCGCTCCAGAGCCCGGTGCTGCGCGGCGTGCTGGAGGACATCTTCCTGGTGCGGCGCGTGCAGTGCATGGCGGAGGTGTTCGCCATGTGCGCGCAGGCCGCGTGCGCCTTCAAGGGCAGCGGCCCGCCTGCGCTCTTCGACGACAACGCGCTCTGCAAGCCTGTCAGACGGTAAGAGAAGACATCTTCCCGGTGCGGCGTGTGCAGAAATTCATATGAGTACCGTAATTCAACAAAATTGGTCTAGTAGATTCGAAGAAAATTGGCTGTAACAGACGGATAAACAATGACCTCAATTGTCCTACACACTGTCAATAATCTGTTAATGTTGCAGCTTCACAGCCGAATACGTGTCCCGCTGCGTGCTGGGCGTGCACTCCAAGGCGCTCGCCTCCGTGCTGTGCTTGCTGCTGCGTCGCGCTAGGCTGGACCTACACGCTGAAGTGGAACAGAAGGAGATCGGTGAGTGTTCTTATCATTGATGAGTACGTGTCCCGCTGCGTGCTGGGCGTGCACTCCAAGGCGCTCGCCTCCGTGCTGTGCTTGCTGCTGCGTCGCGCTAGGCTGGACCTACACGCTGAAGTGGAACAGAAGGAGATCGGTGAGTGTTCTTATCATTGATGAGTACGTGTCCCGCTGCGTGCTGGGCGTGCACTCCAAGGCGCTCGCCTCCGTGCTGTGCTTGCTGCTGCGTCGCGCTAGGCTGGACCTACACGCTGAAGTGGAACAGAAGGAGATCGGTGAGTGTTCTTATCATTGATGAGTACGTGTCCCGCTGCGTGCTGGGCGTGCACTCCAAGGCGCTCGCCTCCGTGCTGTGCTTGCTGCTGCGTCGCGCTAGGCTGGACCTACACGCTGAAGTGGAACAGAAGGAGATCGGTGAGTGTTCTTATCATTGATGAGTACGTGTCCCGCTGCGTGCTAGGCGTGCACTCCAACTCCACTCCGTGTTATGTGAACACCATTTCTAGATTAATAAATTATTTCTGGCAAACATGTATGTAAAAATATTACGTTTACAGGAGCATCGTGGAGCGTGCCCTTGGAGTCCCTGTGCGAGAAGGCTCGGCGTCGCTGCACGGTCAGCAACTCAGTGTCGGCCGAGCGCGGCGCACAACTAGCGCGCGTCGTGCAGGCGGCGCGCGCGCGCGTGCAGCGCTCCGCCCGCGCGCACTCCGAGCACGCCCGGCGCGCCGCCGCCGCGCACCGCACGCGCCTCATGCACGCCGCGCACACGCATCTACACGCTGAGGTACTGATATATGTATATAGGGAGCGCGCGCGCGTGCAGCGCTCCGCCCGCGCGCACTCCGAGCACGCCCGGCGCGCCGCCGCCGCGCACCGCACGCGCCTCATGCACGCCGCGCACACGCATCTACACGCTGAGGTACTGATATATGTATATAGGGAGCGCGCGCGCGTGCAGCGCTCCGCCCGCGCGCACTCCGAGCACGCCCGGCGCGCCGCCGCCGCGCACCGCACGCGCCTCATGCACGCCGCGCACACGCATCTACACGCTGAGGTACTGATATATGTATATAGGGAGCGCGCGCGCGTGCAGCGCTCCGCCCGCGCGCACTCCGAGCACGCCCGGCGCGCCGCCGCCGCGCACCGCACGCGCCTCATGCACGCCGCGCACACGCATCTACACGCTGAGGTACTGATATATGTATATAGGGAGCGCGCGCGCGTGCAGCGCTCCGCCCGCGCGCACTCCGAGCACGCCCGGCGCGCCGCCGCCGCGCACCGCACGCGCCTCATGCACGCCGCGCACACGCATCTACACGCTGAGGTACTGATATATGTATATAGGGAGCGCGCGCGCGTGCAGCGCTCCGCCCGCGCGCACTCCGAGCACGCCCGGCGCGCCGCCGCCGCGCACCGCACGCGCCTCATGCACGCCGCGCACACGCATCTACACGCTGAGGTACTGATATATGTATATAGGGAGCGCGCGCGCGTGCAGCGCTCCGCCCGCGCGCACTCCGAGCACGCCCGGCGCGCCGCCGCCGCGCACCGCACGCGCCTCATGCACGCCGCGCACACGCATCTACACGCTGAGGTACTGATATATGTATATAGGGAGCGCGCGCGCGTGCAGCGCTCCGCCCGCGCGCACTCCGAGCACGCCCGGCGCGCCGCCGCCGCGCACCGCACGCGCCTCATGCACGCCGCGCACACGCATCTACACGCTGAGGTACTGATATATGTATATAGGGAGCGCGCGCGCGTGCAGCGCTCCGCCCGCGCGCACTCCGAGCACGCCCGGCGCGCCGCCGCCGCGCACCGCACGCGCCTCATGCACGCCGCGCACACGCATCTACACGCTGAGGTACTGATATATGTATATAGGGAGCGCGCGCGCGTGCAGCGCTCCGCCCGCGCGCACTCCGAGCACGCCCGGCTTTGATCTTTAGTTAATAGTGCTCATGTTAACTTCCAGGTGCTGGGCAGCAACCAGGAGACAAGCGCTGCCTTAGCGCGTCGCTCCCGAGAACTGACCGCGGCGGTGGAACGGCTCACCGCCGCCAACAATAAGGCGAATGCTTTACTGACCGCAGCTCATCAGAGGTACGATAGCACTATCATCTTTTATTTAGATATATACGAATTTGTCATTATTGACTCATTGTTTTAAATAAATTCGCGTAAGTATTCGTTTGGTGATTGGTAGTCGTGATCCGAACAGTACATTCCAGCAGGCGTTTTGTTTTAAGCAACCTACTTCATGACTCAATATATATCAACCATTGAGGACGGACGGCTGTTATCAACTAACTGATTTCAAGAAAAGGAGGAGGTTCTCAATTTTTTTATATTTTTTTTATGTATGTTCCCCGATTACTTGCAAGATGGCTGGACCGATTGGGATTTATTTTGTATTGTTTGAAAGTGTGTACTTCCCAGGTGGTCCCTGATCATCAAGTCAGGATCTGATGATGGAATCCTGGAGAAATAGAGAGAACTCTTCAAATTTTATAGGCACACTTGAAGCGATTTGGGTAGTTTTTGGAAGAGTAATTTCTCGGAGTGTTCCCATTTCAATTTGGTGAAAATCTGATGAAGAACTTCAGAGATAGGCAACGGAACTCCTCAATAAAGTCAAAGTCAAAACGTTTATTTCAATTAGGTCATTAAACGGCACTTTTGAACGTCATTATTTACAGTTCAGTAAAATAATAATATTACATTAGTAAAGTGACTCTAATGTCCATTCGGAAAGGTAGATTCTTATGGAGAAGAACGGACAAGAAACTCCATAGTTACTCTTTTCAAATAATGATTTTACAAAATTTGGTATACAAAAATTAATTTAATATTATGTGAGGACGATACACCCAGAGTATGAACAAAGTATAACCAGCAGAGGTACTTATTCATTTTCTAAAAAAAATTTGGTAAATGGTACTCACATATTTACAGATAATCTTAATAACCATTAATTAAACAGAAAATAAAAACACAAAAAAGAAACAGTATACCTATCTATAAAGTTAATTCATAAATCAATAAGTTTGATTTTGTCTACACCCTTGATTGTCCTATGGAGCAGGACCAGCATGTTTCCAAGCATTCTTATCCTGAATGTAATCTTCTAATTTGTAATATGCTTGTTTACAAAGTGTACTTTTAACATAAGTTTTAAATTTTCTTTCATTTAGTTCTAATATGTCAGAAGGTATTTTGTTGTAACATTTCACAGAATACCCCATGAAAGAAGTGTGGACTTTAGCTAATCTAAAAAATGGTTGATCTAATTTGTCTCTATTTCTAGTATTAAAATTATGTCTATCACTAATTTTACTAAAAAGATGACGATTTTTCCGCACATACATAATATTTTCATAAATGAATTGGCAAGGGACTGTCATAATATTAATCTTTTTAAAAAGTTCCTTAAGAGAATCACGGCGACGCAGCTTATAAAGGGGCTCTGACAGCACTCTTTTGTAAAATAAATATGGATTCAATGTCAGCAGCCCGACCCCACAGCAAAATACCGTACGACATAATGCTGTGAAAGTAACTAAAGTAGACCAAACGTGCGGTTTCTACGTCTGTTAACTGTCTTATCTTTCTAACAGCATACGCGGCTGAGCTTAAACGACCCGCAAGAGATGTTATATGAGGCCCCCATTGTAATTTCTCGTCCAATGTGATACCTAGGAAAACCGTTTGATTAATGAACTCCAGTTTTTCTCCATTCAACATGATGTCACATTCGCTACTTTTAACATTTGGTAAAGAAAATCTAATACATTTAGTTTTTTTTTTTATTTAAAGCCAAGTTGTTTACCGTAAACCAATTTTGGACCTGATGAATAGAACTATTGACGTCGTCAAGATTTTGTGAACGTCGGTCTATTTTAAATATTAGTGATGTGTCATCCGCAAATAATACCATCTTTGGTTGATTTTTAAGTAATTGGGGCAAATCATTTATGTAAACTAAAAAAAGGAATGGACCCAATATTGAACCTTGAGGAACGCCCATTGTCGTTTCCGACCCTATTGAGTTTACACCGTTTATCTGAACTTTAACCTGTCTGCCCATCAAGTATGAACTAAGTAAACCAAGGGCTCTATTCCTAATCACATAGTGCTCAAGTTTCAACAAAAGCGTCTCATGGTTAACGCAGTCGAACGCTTTCGAGAGGTCGCAGAATATTCCAATGGCGTCTTGCGACTCTTCCCAGGCGTTAAAAATGTTCTTTATTAGGGTGACACCGGCGTCAGTTGTACAACGCCCTTTGGTGAAACCGTACTGGTGTTCATGAAAGATGGAATTTTTATTAGTGACGTAACATCTGACTAAGCATTAACTTTTCAAACACCTTACTGAGAACTGGCAGAATTGACACCGGCCGATAATTGTTGGGTTCTTGAGAATCACCCGATTTGAATATTAAATGATAGCAAATGGACTGGGATTGCTGAAATCTCATGTCTGTCTATTGTTTACACCAGTTCATAACATAACATCACGGCGGTACGCTGTGAAAAGGAAAAGGGAAAGTGAACCACTAAAAAGTGAAAAAAAAAACTTTACAAAAAAATACGACTTCCAAAATTAAAGTTGTTTATACTTTATACTGGAAGTACTGGACTTTTTATTTGGAAGTCGGCTGTATTTTTTGTAAAAAGTTTTTTTTACAGGATGATTTATACCGATTCCACGGTTACTGCAGGTTAGATTTAAATGTTTCCAAATGTTATGTATATATTCCTAAGCCAAACCCTATTAAATATTATTATAAGCTGTCGAATACCTTAATAGCAAGAGTCAGCGTCATCAGGGATCTTGGAGAAACTTTTGACTCTTAAGCTTTTGTTTGACGAGCATATAAATAACGTAGTGAACAAGGCTTCGAAAGCCTTGGGTTTTATTTTTAGGATTGCTACTGATATTTTAAGAATATTAAGACACTGAAAATTCTTTACTGTGCGTTTGTCCGTAGCCACCTTATCCCAAAATAATGTATAAGTTAATCACCTTGAAAGCATACAAAAGAGATTTTTAAGATACACTCAATATCGCTCAAATACCTATCTCCCTAATTATAAGAGTCGGTGTAAAAAGTTTTATATTCTGCCTCTACACGAGCGAAGGAAAATTGCAGATCTTGTTTCTCATTTAGCATCATGAATGGATCCACTGAAGTCCCTGAGCTGGTGATAACTTAACCACTGCTTTGTGATAAGTTGTTGTTTTATATTTTTGAGCGTATTTGCGTTAGTCATAAACTGTTTTCGTGACATTTTTTTAATTATTCACAATATTATTTTATAAGTGAAAACTTGTAAATGGCCATTTTTTAACTATTGTTACTTACGTATGTATTAGCTGTAAGTTTTCCTAAAATTAATAAAATAAAAATCACTCAAATTGAGAAGGTGAAAAAAACTTTGTCCCAATTTTAACTGGGACTAAACTATAATAATCAAATAATACTACGTGTAACAGAATAAACGCAATACCTCTTAATGGGCCATTGTACTTTTACATTGTGTTGTACAAGTTACATTGGAACTTTTGCTATGGGACCAATACTGAAATATCAACAAAATGTGCTGAACAACTGATTTTTTTTTGAAATTTCTGGGTTGGTCCCATAGTAAAAGTTGTTCATAATGATGAGTACAATGAGCCCGTAAGAGGTATCGCGTTTCTTCTATTACACGTTGTATTTTTAACTGACTTAAAAAAAAATGGTTGTGTATTCGACCCGTGGACATACATACATACGTTTGTATATATTCAATAATTTTATATATATTGACCAATAAATGTTTCAAGTTACGCACAATTTATGTATATAAAAAATATCTACATTGGTTTCCTACATTTTACCTACGTGATGCGTGCTAAAACAAAACAGATAATCAGACAAAAACTCCAAAAATGCTGGAAATGGGTTGTGTTGGTTATCCTTCTGGAATCCTTTTGGAAACAATTTCTATGTAAGTTCAAAAACGATTTTTCTACAGATTTATAATATGTATAAATATAGAAATTTCAAACAAAGCTATAACGAATCCAATTAATCGACTACGATAGATAGCTTGAAAGTGAAACTGGTTTTTTTAAGTTTTAGTTTGTTAACAAGTTATTTTCTTTTAATTTTATGTTTTTTGTGCTACAATTCTGGCAGAATTAACGTGTTTCCTTTTTTTTCTTCGTTTTGTTTATAGCCTAGCCTACCTAAATCATGTGCACAAGTCACTTGCGAGATTCAGAAGTTTTATACAAACTTTAAACTCTCACTTTTACCCTTCAGGCCTAAGGGATACATTTCCCTTCCCTTTTCCATTTTCAGTGATCATAATGACCTAAAATCTTCAATACCTAGGCGTTGAATATTTTAGGACAAGATTACTCTTGGGGGTTAAGAGTAATCTTGTCCTTTAGAAATAGGTACATATCTCTCTTTTTTATCAAAATCATTAATGCCGTGTTTCAAGTTCATGGGTTAAGATTCTCACATTTAAACTTAAACACCCCTTAATCCCCCACTGGGGGGGGGATCATCGGGCCATCATTCGTTTTTCAAATTGGGTACACAGTACTCACACATGTACACATATGCAATACATGAAATTATACAATGCTAAATAAATTGAGTTTATACAATGAAAATATAATGTTCTTACAATCTTCAGCGGGTCCAACAATGTTTATAAATGCTAAAAAAATTGTTTGTGCGCCCTGGTAGCTGTGGAGCAGGACCAGCATTGAGCCAAGCATTTTTATCCTCAATATAATCCCCTAACTTATAATATGCTTTCTTGCATAGTGTGCGTTTAACACTAGATTTAAATTTCGTTTCATTCAGTTCCAATATATGGGGAGGTATCTTATTATAAAATTTTAAACAGTATCCCATAAAAGATGAGGCTACTTTAGTCAGTCTGAAACTTGGTTGAACTAGTTGATCCCTATTTCTAGTAACATAATTATGTCTGTAGCCTCGTCTACTATGGGCACGCCACTATTGCGGCGGTAAGGCCCCTCTTTGAGGAGTGGCTGGAGAGGCGCCACGGCTTCCTCACCTTCCGCCTGACGCAGGTGCTTACTGGACACGGCTGTTTCGGGAGGTACCTGTTTCGGATTAAGCGGGAGGACACGCCCGGGTGTCAGCACTGTGAGGATCGCCCGGAGGACACGGTGGAGCATACGGTGGAGGTCTGCTCTGCTTGGGCGGAGCACCGCCGTGTCCTCATCGAGGCGATCGGCGGCGGCGACCTCTCGCGTCCGGCCTTGGTTGAATCCATAGTCCGGAGCGAAGAGGCTTGGGAAGCGGTCACCTCCTTCTGCGAAGCAGTAATGCTTGCGAAGGAGGAGGCGGGCCGCGCGAGGGAAAGGCAAGGACTTCGCCCCATCCGCCGCAACAGGAGAAGACGCCCCGGGCGTCGGAAGTCGCAGGGCGATCCCCGGCCACCGTAGGCGCGGGCCTGCGGACGGCGAGCATTGGGTGGCTCGCTGTCCGATCACCACCAGGCCCGGGTCGATGGCGCGTTGTGTTTCACGCGCGCCTCAAAGAGATGTCAGCGTAGAAGACGGGGCCCGCTAGGGCCTGAGCCTGCCAGGGTTGCGGAATTTGTTCGAAAGAGTCACCGCGGCCCTGGAACGCAAAGGGCTTTAGAAGGAACACGGATGGGTTTTAGTCAGTAAAAGTCTGACACGCCCTTCCGCTCAACCCAGAGCGGAAGAAGTCATTTGATGATTTCAAGCCTCGTCTACTAAAAAGATGTAAATTCTTTCTAACGTACATGATGTTTTCATAGATATATTGACAAGGTACCGTCATGATGTTTATATCGTTAAACAGTTCCGTTAGAGAATCGCGCCGGCGAAGATTATATATGGCTCTTATAGCTCTTTTCTGCAGAATAAAAATAGACTCGATGTCTGCAGCCCATCTCCAAAGTAATATACCGTAAGACAAGATACTATGAAAGTAACTAAAATAGACTAGTCTCGCGGTATCAACATCCGTAAATCGGCGGATTTTCGGCGGCTGCTGAACTTATTGGTCCTGCAAGAGATGCTAAATGAGGACCCTATTGTAGCCTAGAGTCAAGCGTTATCCCCAGGAAAACTGTTCTATCGACGAATTCCAATTCTCCTTGTTCAACACTATGTCACAATTATTACTTTCGACATTTGGTAAGGCAAATCTTATGCACTTAGTTTTTCTCCCATTTAAAACTAAATTATGAGCAGTTTACCAATTCTGGACCTGCAGAAGAGTGTTATTTACGTCGTCAAGATTATGACTACGTCTATTTATCTTAAAAATCAAAGAAGTATCTATATATATATATAAATAAGAAAGGACATAAAATCGAGCCCTGGGGGACGCCCATTTTCACGTTTAATCCCGACGAATTGACACCGTTTATTTGAACTAATTGCTGTCTATCATTCAAATAAGATTTTACTAAGTTTAACGCTGTTTTGCCTAGTCCGTAATGCTCGAGTTTTATGAGAAATGTTTCGTGATTTACCCAATCAAACGCCTTAGATAGGTCGCAGAAGATGCCTGTGGCATCTTGTGCCTCTTCCCACGCATTAAAGATATGTTTTAGTAAGGTGACACCGGCGTCAGTTATACAACGTCTTTTGGTGGAACCATACTGTTTATCGTGTAAGATGTTATTTGTGTTAAAATGATTAAGCATTACCTTTTCATTTTTTCAAATAATTTGCTAAATACTGGTAATACGGACATCGGTCTATAATTATTTGTGTCTTTACGTCGTCGTACGTACGTACTTTAGTCGCCCAGTCGGACAGAACGGGGGAGAATCGTAATGCTTGGTCCGATGAAGTTGAAACATTCAATAAAAGATTTCAATAAAAAAATAAGAATAACAAATAATTGGATTAATAAACCCCTTAAGGGGCGAAAAGAGGTAATGAAGTTTTTATTGGAGGGCATTATTGCGTACTTCAATTTACGTGGAAATTGGAATGAACAAACTTAAAGTGGAATACTTCTAAAAATTTTCCAAAACTTACCATTTAAAAAGGGATGGAGGGGGTTGAAGTTTGTGGAGTACCTACTAAATCCGCGTGGACGAAGACGCGGGTGAAGTGCTAGTATTTGATATAATGTTGTACGTTGCAGAGTGAAGTGGGGCGCCGGAGCAAACCCCGCGCTAGCCGGCGTGGGCGTGGGACTGGCGCGCGCGGGAGCCAGCGCCGCCGCGCGCGCACTAGCTCTATGTGAAGCGGGGGCTGCGCTCGCTGCGCACGCTAGAGCGGCCAGCACGCAGCGCCCCGCCCGCGCCCGGGCTAAGCATCACCACTCGCTGCTCACTGCGCTGCATCACTGGGAGAAGGTATGTACAACCCCGCGCTAGCCGGCGTGGGCGTGGGACTGGCGCGCGCGGGAGCCAGCGCCGCCGCGCGCGCACTAGCTCTATGTGAAGCGGGGGCTGCGCTCGCTGCGCACGCTAGAGCGGCCAGCACGCAGCGCCCCGCCCGCGCCCGGGCTAAGCATCACCACTCGCTGCTCACTGCGCTGCATCACTGGGAGAAGGTATGTACAACCCCGCGCTAGCCGGCGTGGGCGTGGGACTGGCGCGCGCGGGAGCCAGCGCCGCCGCGCGCGCACTAGCTCTATGTGAAGCGGGGGCTGCGCTCGCTGCGCACGCTAGAGCGGCCAGCACGCAGCGCCCCGCCCGCGCCCGGGCTAAGCATCACCACTCGCTGCTCACTGCGCTGCATCACTGGGAGAAGGTATGTACAACCCCGCGCTAGCCGGCGTGGGCGTGGGACTGGCGCGCGCGGGAGCCAGCGCCGCCGCGCGCGCACTAGCTCTATGTGAAGCGGGGGCTGCGCTCGCTGCGCACGCTAGAGCGGCCAGCACGCAGCGCCCCGCCCGCGCCCGGGCTAAGCATCACCACTCGCTGCTCACTGCGCTGCATCACTGGGAGAAGGTATGTACAACCCCGCGCTAGCCGGCGTGGGCGTGGGACTGGCGCGCGCGGGAGCCAGCGCCGCCGCGCGCGCACTAGCTCTATGTGAAGCGGGGGCTGCGCTCGCTGCGCACGCTAGAGCGGCCAGCACGCAGCGCCCCGCCCGCGCCCGGGCTAAGCATCACCACTCGCTGCTCACTGCGCTGCATCACTGGGAGAAGGTATGTACAACCCCGCGCTAGCCGGCGTGGGCGTGGGACTGGCGCGCGCGGGAGCCAGCGCCGCCGCGCGCGCACTAGCTCTATGTGAAGCGGGGGCTGCGCTCGCTGCGCACGCTAGAGCGGCCAGCACGCAGCGCCCCGCCCGCGCCCGGGCTAAGCATCACCACTCGCTGCTCACTGCGCTGCATCACTGGGAGAAGGTATGTACAACCCCGCGCTAGCCGGCGTGGGCGTGGGACTGGCGCGCGCGGGAGCCAGCGCCGCCGCGCGCGCACTAGCTCTATGTGAAGCGGGGGCTGCGCTCGCTGCGCACGCTAGAGCGGCCAGCACGCAGCGCCCCGCCCGCGCCCGGGCTAAGCATCACCACTCGCTGCTCACTGCGCTGCATCACTGGGAGAAGGTATGTACAACCCCGCGCTAGCCGGCGTGGGCGTGGGACTGGCGCGCGCGGGAGCCAGCGCCGCCGCGCGCGCACTAGCTCTATGTGAAGCGGGGGCTGCGCTCGCTGCGCACGCTAGAGCGGCCAGCACGCAGCGCCCCGCCCGCGCCCGGGCTAAGCATCACCACTCGCTGCTCACTGCGCTGCATCACTGGGAGAAGGTATGTACAACCCCGCGCTAGCCGGCGTGGGCGTGGGACTGGCGCGCGCGGGAGCCAGCGCCGCCGCGCGCGCACTAGCTCTATGTGAAGCGGGGGCTGCGCTCGCTGCGCACGCTAGAGCGGCCAGCACGCAGCGCCCCGCCCGCGCCCGGGCTAAGCATCACCACTCGCTGCTCACTGCGCTGCATCACTGGGAGAAGGTATGTACAACCCCGCGCTAGCCGGCGTGGGCGTGGGACTGGCGCGCGCGGGAGCCAGCGCCGCCGCGCGCGCACTAGCTCTATGTGAAGCGGGGGCTGCGCTCGCTGCGCACGCTAGAGCGGCCAGCACGCAGCGCCCCGCCCGCGCCCGGGCTAAGCATCACCACTCGCTGCTCACTGCGCTGCATCACTGGGAGAAGGTATGTACAACCCCGCGCTAGCCGGCGTGGGCGTGGGACTGGCGCGCGCGGGAGCCAGCGCCGCCGCGCGCGCACTAGCTCTATGTGAAGCGGGGGCTGCGCTCGCTGCGCACGCTAGAGCGGCCAGCACGCAGCGCCCCGCCCGCGCCCGGGCTAAGCATCACCACTCGCTGCTCACTGCGCTGCATCACTGGGAGAAGGTATGTACAACCCCGCGCTAGCCGGCGTGGGCGTGGGACTGGCGCGCGCGGGAGCCAGCGCCGCCGCGCGCGCACTAGCTCTATGTGAAGCGGGGGCTGCGCTCGCTGCGCACGCTAGAGCGGCCAGCACGCAGCGCCCCGCCCGCGCCCGGGCTAAGCATCACCACTCGCTGCTCACTGCGCTGCATCACTGGGAGAAGGTATGTACAACCCCGCGCTAGCCGGCGTGGGCGTGGGACTGGCGCGCGCGGGAGCCAGCGCCGCCGCGCGCGCACTAGCTCTATGTGAAGCGGGGGCTGCGCTCGCTGCGCACGCTAGAGCGGCCAGCACGCAGCGCCCCGCCCGCGCCCGGGCTAAGCATCACCACTCGCTGCTCACTGCGCTGCATCACTGGGAGAAGGTATGTACAACCCCGCGCTAGCCGGCGTGGGCGTGGGACTGGCGCGCGCGGGAGCCAGCGCCGCCGCGCGCGCACTAGCTCTATGTGAAGCGGGGGCTGCGCTCGCTGCGCACGCTAGAGCGGCCAGCACGCAGCGCCCCGCCCGCGCCCGGGCTAAGCATCACCACTCGCTGCTCACTGCGCTGCATCACTGGGAGAAGGTATGTACAACCCCGCGCTAGCCGGCGTGGGCGTGGGACTGGCGCGCGCGGGAGCCAGCGCCGCCGCGCGCGCACTAGCTCTATGTGAAGCGGGGGCTGCGCTCGCTGCGCACGCTAGAGCGGCCAGCACGCAGCGCCCCGCCCGCGCCCGGGCTAAGCATCACCACTCGCTGCTCACTGCGCTGCATCACTGGGAGAAGGTATGTACAACCCCGCGCTAGCCGGCGTGGGCGTGGGACTGGTGCGCGCGGGAGCCAGCGCCGCCGCGCGCGCACTAGCTCTATGTGTGACGTCATTCTAAATCCAATATGGCGGCACACCGTGCACTCGAAAAGTGCAACTCTTCAAATGAAAGGGCTTGCTCAGAATAACTCGTAAAATAAAGTGACGTCACTCTATATTCATTATGGCGGATGTCTAAAGCTTGAAATTCAATTTTGAAATAGTTATCTTCAACCGATTGAGCTGAAATTTTGTGTACACATTCAGTTTGGATGACAATACATGGTTAGCTGTGTGACGTTATTCTAAATCCAACATGGTGGAACACCCAAGGTGGCGTACTGATTATTTTTAATGCATTCCTACAAAATGGGTATCAAATGAAAGGGCTTGCTGAGAATAAGTCGAAAAATAAAGTGGCGTCACTCTAAATCCAATATGGCGGACTTCTAAAGCTTGAAATTCAATTTTGAAGCAGTTATCTTCAACCGATTGAGCTGAAATTTTGTGTACACATTCAGTTTGGATGATAATACATGGTTAGGTGTGTGACGTTTTTCTAAATCCAACATGGCGGCACACCCAAGATGCTGACTAATTATTTTTAATGCATTTCTACAAAATGGGTATCAGATGAAAGGGCCTGCTGAGAATAAGTCGAAAAATAAAATGGCGTTACTCTAAATCCAATATGGCGGACTTCTAAAGCTCAAACAATTTTGAAACAGTTATCTTCAACCGATTGAGCTGAAATTTTGTGACCACATCCAGTTTGGATAACAATACATGGTTAGCTGTGTGACGTTATTCTAAATCCAACATGGTGGAACACCCAAGATGGCGGACTAATTATTTTTAATGCATTCCTACAAAATGGGTATCAAATGAAAGGACTAACCTAACTGAGAATAAGAATGCGATTTTTTTTTAAATAAGGTGCTGAACACAAATTCCGTTGCTCCAATCCGTCTGGAATTTGTGAGAAACGTGTCCAGCGAAAACTAAAAAGTAAAAAATAAATAAAAAATAAAAAACCTTTTTAAAAATAAACTTTTACTTTAAAACTTTTACCATCAACTTATAACGTCATTACACAATTTATATGAAATAAAAGGTTGTCGCGAGATTTACTTGTGTAGATAAACAAGTAAATTAAATATCTTGATGTGATTGATTTTAACTATTAAAAACTAAATAAATACGAGTACTTAAATTTCGCGACAAGCTTAAATATCATATAAAATGTGTATATATATGTTTTTAAGTCCTTTTCTATGGAGTCATTAGGAATTTTTTACTTACCCAGTTCCATTTTTTTAAGTTGGTCGACTATTACTCGTTAACTTCTAAAGCCTACTTAGCTGTGATAGTTTCCCTTTAAAATTCGTTATAGCCCGTTTAGCTAGCAGTGGGGGGGACACTTGACACACACATCGCTTTTTTACATGTAGGGGCACCCTAATTTCTAGATTTTATTCTACCACTTTTTCGGCATAATTAATATGTATGCCCATACCCAATTTCAAGTTTCTAGCGCTTACTGTCTCTGAAACCGTGGACAGACAGACGGACATGGCGAAACTATATAAAGATTCCTTGTTGACTACGGAACCCTAAAGAATACTTTTGCAATATTTTCTGGAAATCTATCTACCGGACTTATTAGATTTTTTTAGGAATGCACCCATTTGTACCAAATTTGTATGAATATAAGAAATTTACGCTGGGTAGATTATGAAAAAAAATTGATTCAGTATGTATTTTTACTTCTAGGCATGCACATTGGCTCAGAAATATTCCCTGCAAGTATCTCCCATCGAAGAATCACTAATGGAGATGCTGCATCCTGAAGGAAACATTGACACACAATGGGTAAGTTATTTTCATGAAAATCGACACAATCTCTCGCTTCTTTCTATAAGAGAATCACTTGTAAATAAAATCAAATTATTATAACTTCCGGTGACGCAAAACGAGAAACGACTTTTATTGCCTAGAAAGTATAATGACATGCTTTTTAGAATCCAGGATCCCAGAATCGTTCGAAATTCCTGAGATTGCTAAAAATATAGTTAGAACTCGTGGTGAACACTCATTGTAATGTTTTTTATTTAAAAAGTCAATGATACTGGAACTTTTAATTTGAATGAAAGTTTTTTCATTAAGTTTGTTATAGTTGTTTTTACAAAATTGTTCAATCCCGGGAACCCGGGATTACTTATTTATTCAGAAAGGAATGTCCATATTATTCTTTCACGTGAAGAAGTTTGGGTATATAAGTGCCCGATTATCCGATTACTGAATATAACTCACTAGCTGCGCCCCGCGGTTTCACCCGTGTTAGTTTCGATTCCGTGGAAATATCGGGATTCAAAGCAACAGCTCCAGGTTCATTTGTTTTTGCGTGAAGAAGAAACAAACATATAATGTACATACTTACTAACACAAACTTTCACAAATCGAGTAGGATTTGATTAATGGAAGCACAGTGATAAAATCGTTCACAGTTACCATTTCATTTACTTATACATATTTGATGGAGGAAAAAAAATGGAAAATATAACTAAATAAAATAATATATAACCTTTCCGCAGTCGGTTAAAACAGAAAAAAAATAAGAATGAAATGTTAATAGAATCATTGCAAGGCTTCTCTGTAAACTATGTTTGATGTGCTGTTCGTTTGAAGCAAAATAAATTGATTTTCCGGAGATCGCCCGCGAGGTAGGCTAGCGTATAGTTGCCCATGGGAGAAGCACTCTTTTCTTAAGTCAATGCCGACCAGTGAAAATGTTTGTCCCGGGTATTTATTAATTGGTCGTGCAGTGCAAATTATACACAACGGAAGAGGTTTCGGTTAAGTATAATTTGCACTAAAATTAAATGATATATAGGCAAATCCGTCGGTTTTATTGGAATACACGAAATGTGTGCGAGCTGTGTGCTGGCTCGGTGATGATGATCGAAGTTCTTTGATTTAAACTCCTATGCCATTACACAGGCTTGGAGGGTTTAATTTTATTGCGGGGATTCCAACTTTTAACTTACGTGTGGCGGCAGACCAGATGGATTTAAAGAGTTTTAAATCCATCTGGTTTAGAACTTTTTTTCCAAGAGCAGTGTACCATCGACAGTGTACTCGATGTTGTACACTGTCGATGGACTTGTAGCGTGTAATATTCTCTGGAACTTTTTGTAGTATAATATCATTAATTTCATTATACGAATCATTTCGTAGTGACACTAATGCTCTGGAACAAAGGCAATTGTAGTTCCTTGTAGGTAGATTTTCGATTTCGGGATAATGCCGTGTTTCAACTTCATCGGACCAAGCATTAACATTCTTCCATACAAACTTTAACACCACCTAAACCCCTACTGGGGGGCAGTTTTTAAAAACGAATGATGTTATTATTTTTATTTATTAAGCTCAGTATTTACACCAAGTTTCAACCTAAAAAATAAGATTCTTCCAAACAAACTTTAAAACCCCCTAAATCGTATTTTGGGGGTAGTTCTGAAAAAAAAAGGCAACCTTTTTTATTCACTTATTCCTTTATTCGTACCAAATTTCAAGTATGTTCGCCCAAGGAATAAGTTTTACCAAACAAATTCCACCAAGGTTGCCTATTTCACCCCTTTATGGGGGGATTATGGGGGGAGTTTCCTAAAATACATTCTTAGCTGACATTTTCTACTCATAATCTACCTCCGTGCCAAATTTTATCTTCAGAGATACAGCAGTTTCGGAGATTTCGTGAATAAAATCAGTGAGTGACTTTTCGCTTTTATATACGTAACCTTAACTTTCAAACGAAAGGTCCGATTCGAATAATTAAAAGTGTAATTTACATGTACATAATTAACTTTAATTATCAAACCATTTAACTTGATAAGGATTTATATCTGTTACGTGCCAGAATTAATGTCTGGTACCTAACGACATACTAACTACTAGCGACATCTAGAATCGAGTAGCAGAACTAGTAGAGTCAAGTACCTTCTAGTCTTTTCTATGCTAGAACATTCTAGACACCTCGACATCTGGTCAGTCGGGACCGGTATTTAGGCGAACTTTCCAGATGTTTCGACAGTAGAAGGTTCTGGAATGAACTGACCTACATAGGGACCGCATAGCCCGCGACCGAGGAGTATTGGATTTGCGATACAAGCGAATACTTTGGAAGCGATCTTCAAGTGCGATTCAAGTAATCAGTAGTGAAGTTGTGTTTTGTAATTAGTGAGTTAAAAGTTGTAATTAGTGTTGTTAAATTAAAGTGTCACTTTGATAATTTTATCTGTTGTTTTTATTGTCTCGAACCCCAAGCTCGTAACAATACCAAAGACACCATTATTCGATTCAACCTGTGTTTTGATTGAATAATTTGAACAAAAAGCGGTCATTGTGACTTAACTATAATAGATAGACATAAATCTCGCTTCTCTTCAGGAAATCCTTGGATACTTGTGTTGTACCCGAACTTTAGAAATCGGCTTTCATAACGCCTATTTTCAAAAAAGGAGTCAAAACCGAAATTGTAAACTACATGCCAGTATCCAAGCTCTGTATTGTGGCAAAAATCTTCGAAAGGATCATCTATATTAGTTCCTTTCTTATTCGTTTAGTTCCTTTCAACATGGTTTTTTGAAAGGAAGGTCCACCGTCACCAACTTAATTCTGCTTAATGATTTTATTACTGATGCAATGAATAAAAGCAGGTTGATATCGTTTATACTGATTACAGTAAAGCTTTTGATTGGATCGACCATGAGATCTTACTATCAAAGTTATATGGTATGGGAATACGTGGCGATTTACTTAGATGGTTTTCTTCTTATCTGGAGAACAGGTCCCAAGCAGTTGTGTTAAGCAATTATATGTCTGGTTGGGTGCCTGTCCCTAGTGGAGTCCCCCAGGGTTCTTTGCTCGGCCCCTTACTTTTCATTATCTATATAAACGACATCAACTCTTGCTTGATTTCATCCAAACTGTTGTGTTTTGCTGACGATATGAAAATCTATGCCAAAATATCATCACATGTGGACGTGATTGCACTTCAGGATGATTTACATCGTCTTGAGGCTAACTGTCATGGGAGTAAGCTTGATCTTAACCCTGCTAAGTGTTCGGTTCTAACATGTTCTCGAAAGCGCTCAATTATACCTTCATCGTATATCTTAGGTGATCAAGTACTACCTAGATATAATAGTGTATCACGATTCTAAGCTTACGTTTGAACTTCATGTCGATGCCATAGTCGCTAAAGCATCTATAGCACTAGGTTTCATAATGCGGCTATTCAAGTGCTTCACTCAAGCCAAAACTTAACTATTTACTTTATTTTTGTTAGAAGCCACTTGGAATACGCGTCTGAAATCTGTAATCCATGTTATCACAAGTACATTGATCGCATAGATAGCATCCAGAAGAGGTTCATCAAGTATTTGTATTATCATCAGAAAGACCGGTCTGAAGATTACCTCAACCTCTGTAAGAAGAATCATATATCTAATTAACCGGCGAGCAATCTCTGACTGTATTGCAGTATTTAAAAATGTCAATAATTCTATTAATAACTCCGATATTCTATCCAAATTTTATTTTAACGTTCCCGGAAGGTGGAAGCGGTGGTACGCACCGTTGCGTGTTCCATTTACCTCTACGAATTACAGGCAAAATTCATTTGTAGTGCGTGCAAGTAGAAACTTTAATGACATGTGTAAACAGTATGATTTTGATCCTTAACGGCTGTGTCCTCGGCCAGAAAGTGTCTGAGCCTTAGCTTTTTAAACAAGAATTTGGTTGTTCGGGTTTCTATTCTTGTATTGAATATGACATGTGAATTTAGTTTAAGGTTAAATGTTTTACTGTTTTTCCTTTTTTTGTAGCTGTGTTGTGTTTTTCACACTCGTTCTTTCCAATCTGTTTTTAGAAGTGATGACTTTGAATTGGCTGTCTGTCTCACATACTATTTTTTTATTCTGTTTGTTTTAGCTGTAAGTCATCCATAGTTGGTAAATAAATAAATAAATAAAAAATCCTCGCGACCTTTTTTATAGGCAATAATGGGCACTTTAATCATGTAGTACATTATTTGTATGAGTCATCAATAGTTTCCTCAGCGCACGCCAAATAATGAATTTATTAGGCAAAATTTTGCTTTTTTGGTTTACATTATTGCAATTTTCACAAAGATCTCTATTTAAAAAAATCGTAAATTATAGTCTGCTACTTCCTGATAATTCAGCTTTCTATTGGTAACAAAATGGTTAATATCGTTCCAGTAGTTTCGGAGTCTACTCGGTACAAACAAACAAACAAAAAAATGATTCCTCTTTATAATCTTAGTAAAGATGTCAAGTGATGTGACGGTAATTTAATCAACCAACTTGCTTTTGTTAGTTAATTTTCGATCCGGACACTGGGACCTGCAGTGAGCATTCACTGCGGCTTGCTATGTCTAAATGAAAGCATATATATACGTCCGATTACATTCATTTTTGTACCGCGAAATAGGCTGCATGTTTAGTAAGAATCTTTGAAGATTTCTTTGAAGTAATTAGTAAGTCACTTGTTCCCAGGTTGACAACGTATCGGCCCTGCTCCGCGAGATGATAGCTTCCCTCAACTCCGAGGCGAGCACCCGCGCGGGCGTGCTGCGCACTGCGGCGGAGGCGCTGAAGGCGGCCACGGAGCGCGCCGCCGCGCCCGACGCCAGTCGCCAGCACCTGCTGCAGGACGTCAAGGCCGCCATCGGCACGCTGCACACTGTCAACGGGGTATGTACCGCTTACAGCACAGAGGTGGGCGTGCTGCGCACTGCGGCGGAGGCGCTGAAGGCGGCCACGGAGCGCGCCGCCGCGCCCGACGCCAGTCGCCAGCACCTGCTGCAGGACGTCAAGGCCGCCATCGGCACGCTGCACACTGTCAACGGGGTATGTACCGCTTACAGCACAGAGGTGGGCGTGCTGCGCACTGCGGCGGAGGCGCTGAAGGCGGCCACGGAGCGCGCCGCCGCGCCCGACGCCAGTCGCCAGCACCTGCTGCAGGACGTCAAGGCCGCCATCGGCACGCTGCACACTGTCAACGGGGTATGTACCGCTTACAGCACAGAGGTGGGCGTGCTGCGCACTGCGGCGGAGGCGCTGAAGGCGGCCACGGAGCGCGCCGCCGCGCCCGACGCCAGTCGCCAGCACCTGCTGCAGGACGTCAAGGCCGCCATCGGCACGCTGCACACTGTCAACGGGGTATGTACCGCTTACAGCACAGAGGTGGGCGTGCTGCGCACTGCGGCGGAGGCGCTGAAGGCGGCCACGGAGCGCGCCGCCGCGCCCGACGCCAGTCGCCAGCACCTGCTGCAGGACGTCAAGGCCGCCATCGGCACGCTGCACACTGTCAACGGGGTATGTACCGCTTACAGCACAGAGGTGGGCGTGCTGCGCACTGCGGCGGAGGCGCTGAAGGCGGCCACGGAGCGCGCCGCCGCGCCCGACGCCAGTCGCCAGCACCTGCTGCAGGACGTCAAGGCCGCCATCGGCACGCTGCACACTGTCAACGGGGTATGTACCGCTTACAGCACAGAGGTGGGCGTGCTGCGCACTGCGGCCACGGAGTCTCGGGTTAATCCCAAGACCTTATGCATCATATGGCTCATTCGTTCTGTCATTGTATGTAGGGCTTCAACCCGGCGGCGGAGTTCCTGGCGCGCGAGCGTGTGGTGGCGGAGGAGCTGGGCGCGCTGCAGGGCGGCGCCGGCTGCGAGCTGGCGGTGAGGGGCGTGGGCGACGCGGCGCACTACCTCATCACCAAGCTGCCGGAACATCATGACGCGCTGTTACAGTCAGTTTCCTTATCTATACCTAAAAACGTTTATGCAGAGCACTGTATTTCATACAAATTTGCATGCCTATCCGCGTTAAGTCCCACATATCGTGGAAATAAATAAACTAATTTTAATGAAACTTGATGCGAATAAATAAGATACCTAGATTTAAAAAGTTCAGAACTCTTCCAAAAATAGTTTAAACGTGCATTAACTTTCTTAATTTTTGTGTGAAAGTGCCGCGTTAACGCTCGTAATAAAGAAATTACAAAAATATATCTCTATAAACAAGTTTATCAATTTAATTGATTGTGCATATTGTGGATATAGTAGGCCCTATAGCCACCACTTATTCTAGCCTCTGATTTTAATTGGAGCTAGTCAACTCAATGTTACCATTTTTTATGATGTAGATTAGTCGTTAACCTATTGCACGCTATTTTCACTATCCGTGCCCTGTGCACCAAACGTCATATGTGACAAAAAGTACAACGAGTTTGTGGCTTGGCGTCGGGTAGCACACCGATGCATTTATACTCTGGCGTTCAAAAGGTTAACAAAGGTCGAATTACTACTATAAGACTCAAAGTTATTCTGCATCATACACCTGCTTACTGCGGTAGGTGGCCGCGTTGATTCCTTATCAGATCCGATATGTAATTAAGTACATACGCTATCACTATGAATATTTGCAGGATACACAACAACTGGCCTCGCGAGGCGAGCGGGCGCCCACTGACGCAGCAGTGCGCCGCCAAGCTAGGCAGCAACAACAGACATGGTGAGTGTGCACTCATCATCTTGACAATTATAGCCAAAACGCGTCCAATACTAAACTACGGGCATTAAAACTCCCAAGCACTTTTGTACGGGCATCTGTTCATCAGACAAAGACATTTTTGATACAATCGAGAGGTTTTAAATTATGAGATGAGGTCGTGAGAAAACCTCCGACTTTGACTGCATAATAGTAGATTAGGTACCGAGGGGTTAATAGGAAGTAAATACAATTCACATTTCGCTCTGGGAGGAGCGGAAGGGAGTGTCAGACTCTGAGTGACTAGAACCCATCCGTGTTCCTTCTTATGCCCTTTGCGTTCCAGGGCTGCGGTGACCCTTTCTAACAAAATCCGTAACCCTGGTACTTTTCACACCTACTGCGAGAAAATTGAGCTCAAACCATGACTAGCTGGCGCGTGTCCACCGCCGCTAGGAGCAGCGGCCGCAGCCGTGCGCCACCCGGCCAATCATAGTGTACTGGACCTCATGATAACCCAATCATGTGATTTAAATTTGTAAGCTCACTATAACCGCGCTCGCTGCAGCTAGCAGCGGGCAGCTCAGCGGCGTCGCGTGAGGTTTAGGTTTGCATGACTTGTAATTTGCCATTTTCGTATAGATGGTCTGAAAAGCCTCTCTTTGAGTCCGTAAGTATTAGGACTACCCGGTGATGCCTGATTTAGACTCTCGCTTCGTACCGCCTCGTCCCGCCATTTGCGTGAGAGTCTCGAGCGCACCGACACACTCTTCGCGTAGATCGTCTCGCGCTTCGACCCGCCACTGGCGCGAGGCGCGGGGAGAGTCGAGCGCACCGACACACTCTTCGCGTAGATCGTCTCGCGCTTCGACCCGCCACTGGCGCGAGGCGCGGGGAGAGTCGAGCGCACCGACACACTCTTCGCGTAGATCGTCTCGCGCTTCGACCCGCCACTGGCGCGAGGCGCGGGGAGAGTCGAGCGCACCGACACACTCTTCGCGTAGATCGTCTCGCGCTTCGACCCGCCACTGGCGCGAGGCGCGGGGAGAGTCGAGCGCACCGACACACTCTTCGCGTAGATCGTCTCGCGCTTCGACCCGCCACTGGCGCGAGGCGCGGGGAGAGTCGAGCGCACCGACACACTCTTCGCGTAGATCGTCTCGCGCTTCGACCCGCCACTGGCGCGAGGCGCGGGGAGAGTCGAGCGCACCGACACACTCTTCGCGTAGATCGTCTCGCGCTTCGACCCGCCACTGGCGCGAGGCGCGGGGAGAGTCGAGCGCACCGACACACTCTTCGCGTAGATCGTCTCGCGCTTCGACCCGCCACTGGCGCGAGGCGCGGGGAGAGTCGAGCGCACCGACACACTCTTCGCGTAGATCGTCTCGCGCTTCGACCCGCCACTGGCGCGAGGCGCGGGGAGAGTCGAGCGCACCGACACACTCTTCGCGTAGATCGTCTCGCGCTTCGACCCGCCACTGGCGCGAGGCGCGGGGAGAGTCGAGCGCACCGACACACTCTTCGCGTAGATCGTCTCGCGCTTCGACCCGCCACTGGCGCGAGGCGCGGGGAGAGTCGAGCGCACCGACACACTCTTCGCGTAGATCGTCTCGCGCTTCGACCCGCCACTGGCGCGAGGCGCGGGGAGAGTCGAGCGCACCGACACACTCTTCGCGTAGATCGTCTCGCGCTTCGACCCGCCACTGGCGCGAGGCGCGGGGAGAGTCGAGCGCACCGACACACTCTTCGCGTAGATCGTCTCGCGCTTCGACCCGCCACTGGCGCGAGGCGCGGGGAGAGTCGAGCGCACCGACACACTCTTCGCGTAGATCGTCTCGCGCTTCGACCCGCCACTGGCGCGAGGCGCGGGGAGAGTCGAGCGCACCGACACACTCTTCGCGTAGATCGTCTCGCGCTTCGACCCGCCACTGGCGCGAGGCGCGGGGAGAGTCGAGCGCACCGACACACTCTTCGCGTAGATCGTCTCGCGCTTCGACCCGCCACTGGCGCGAGGCGCGGGGAGAGTCGAGCGCACCGACACACTCTTCGCGTAGATCGTCTCGCGCTTCGACCCGCCACTGGCGCGAGGCGCGGGGAGAGTCGAGCGCACCGACACACTCTTCGCGTAGATCGTCTCGCGCTTCGACCCGCCACTGGCGCGAGGCGCGGGGAGAGTCGAGCGCACCGACACACTCTTCGCGTAGATCGTCTCGCGCTTCGACCCGCCACTGGCGCGAGGCGCGGGGAGAGTCGAGCGCACCGACACACTCTTCGCGTAGATCGTCTCGCGCTTCGACCCGCCACTGGCGCGAGGCGCGGGGAGAGTCGAGCGCACCGACACACTCTTCGCGTAGATCGTCTCGCGCTTCGACCCGCCACTGGCGCGAGGCGCGGGGAGAGTCGAGCGCACCGACACACTCTTCGCGTAGATCGTCTCGCGCTTCGACCCGCCACTGGCGCGAGGCGCGGGGAGAGTCGAGCGCACCGACACACTCTTCGCGTAGATCGTCTCGCGCTTCGACCCGCCACTGGCGCGAGGCGCGGGGAGAGTCGAGCGCACCGACACACTCTTCGCGTAGATCGTCTCGCGCTTCGACCCGCCACTGGCGCGAGGCGCGGGGAGAGTCGAGCGCACCGACACACTCTTCGCGTAGATCGTCTCGCGCTTCGACCCGCCACTGGCGCGAGGCGCGGGGAGAGTCGAGCGCACCGACACACTCTTCGCGTAGATCGTCTCGCGCTTCGACCCGCCACTGGCGCGAGGCGCGGGGAGAGTCGAGCGCACCGACACACTCTTCGCGTAGATCGTCTCGCGCTTCGACCCGCCACTGGCGCGAGGCGCGGGGAGAGTCGAGCGCACCGACACACTCTTCGCGTAGATCGTCTCGCGCTTCGACCCGCCACTGGCGCGAGGCGCGGGGAGAGTCGAGCGCACCGACACACTCTTCGCGTAGATCGTCTCGCGCTTCGACCCGCCACTGGCGCGAGGCGCGGGGAGAGTCGAGCGCACCGACACACTCTTCGCGTAGATCGTCTCGCGCTTCGACCCGCCACTGGCGCGAGGCGCGGGGAGAGTCGAGCGCACCGACACACTCTTCGCGTAGATCGTCTCGCGCTTCGACCCGCCACTGGCGCGAGGCGCGGGGAGAGTCGAGCGCACCGACACACTCTTCGCGTAGATCGTCTCGCGCTTCGACCCGCCACTGGCGCGAGGCGCGGGGAGAGTCGAGCGCACCGACACACTCTTCGCGTAGATCGTCTCGCGCTTCGACCCGCCACTGGCGCGAGGCGCGGGGAGAGTCGAGCGCACCGACACACTCTTCGCGTAGATCGTCTCGCGCTTCGACCCGCCACTGGCGCGAGGCGCGGGGAGAGTCGAGCGCACCGACACACTCTTCGCGTAGATCGTCTCGCGCTTCGACCCGCCACTGGCGCGAGGCGCGGGGAGAGTCGAGCGCACCGACACACTCTTCGCGTAGATCGTCTCGCGCTTCGACCCGCCACTGGCGCGAGGCGCGGGGAGAGTCGAGCGCACCGACACACTCTTCGCGTAGATCGTCTCGCGCTTCGACCCGCCACTGGCGCGAGGCGCGGGGAGAGTCGAGCGCACCGACACACTCTTCGCGTAGATCGTCTCGCGCTTCGACCCGCCACTGGCGCGAGGCGCGGGGAGAGTCGAGCGCACCGACACACTCTTCGCGTAGATCGTCTCGCGCTTCGACCCGCCACTGGCGCGAGGCGCGGGGAGAGTCGAGCGCACCGACACACTCTTCGCGTAGATCGTCTCGCGCTTCGACCCGCCACTGGCGCGAGGCGCGGGGAGAGTCGAGCGCACCGACACACTCTTCGCGTAGATCGTCTCGCGCTTCGACCCGCCACTGGCGCGAGGCGCGGGGAGAGTCGAGCGCACCGACACACTCTTCGCGTAGATCGTCTCGCGCTTCGACCCGCCACTGGCGCGAGGCGCGGGGAGAGTCGAGCGCACCGACACACTCTTCGCGTAGATCGTCTCGCGCTTCGACCCGCCACTGGCGCGAGGCGCGGGGAGAGTCGAGCGCACCGACACACTCTTCGCGTAGATCGTCTCGCGCTTCGACCCGCCACTGGCGCGAGGCGCGGGGAGAGTCGAGCGCACCGACACACTCTTCGCGTAGATCGTCTCGCGCTTCGACCCGCCACTGGCGCGAGGCGCGGGGAGAGTCGAGCGCACCGACACACTCTTCGCGTAGATCGTCTCGCGCTTCGACCCGCCACTGGCGCGAGGCGCGGGGAGAGTCGAGCGCACCGACACACTCTTCGCGTAGATCGTCTCGCGCTTCGACCCGCCACTGGCGCGAGGCGCGGGGAGAGTCGAGCGCACCGACACACTCTTCGCGTAGATCGTCTCGCGCTTCGACCCGCCACTGGCGCGAGGCGCGGGGAGAGTCGAGCGCACCGACACACTCTTCGCGTAGATCGTCTCGCGCTTCGACCCGCCACTGGCGCGAGGCGCGGGGAGAGTCGAGCGCACCGACACACTCTTCGCGTAGATCGTCTCGCGCTTCGACCCGCCACTGGCGCGAGGCGCGGGGAGAGTCGAGCGCACCGACACACTCTTCGCGTAGATCGTCTCGCGCTTCGACCCGCCACTGGCGCGAGGCGCGGGGAGAGTCGAGCGCACCGACACACTCTTCGCGTAGATCGTCTCGCGCTTCGACCCGCCACTGGCGCGAGGCGCGGGGAGAGTCGAGCGCACCGACACACTCTTCGCGTAGATCGTCTCGCGCTTCGACCCGCCACTGGCGCGAGGCGCGGGGAGAGTCGAGCGCACCGACACACTCTTCGCGTAGATCGTCTCGCGCTTCGACCCGCCACTGGCGCGAGGCGCGGGGAGAGTCGAGCGCACCGACACACTCTTCCGTGCCCTCATATTAGTTAGTTTGGAATGTCTCATTCGTTTTATATGTTAGCAGTGTTTTAACAATTATCTGTGTACCAGGAGGAGAGCGCAACGCAGTGGGTGCGGGCGTGTGGAAGCGCGTCCGCCTGAAGCTGGAGGGACGCGACGACTCGCAGGGCACGCGTCGATATGCGCTGCACGACCAAGTAAGTGTTCAACAACAGTTTGTGTACCAGGAGGAGAGCGCAACGTGCTACTTGCACAAGCATCATCAGTTTAACGTTCCAGCTTGAGGGATCAGTCTCTTTTTTTTGTACCAGTATATCGTCAATGAAGTGCTTACAGTGCGTCGTTATCGTCAATTTAAAGCCATACTAGTTTTGTTATTCATAAAATTGGCCAGATCATCAACTAAAAAATAAGAATGGGCCAAAAGCTGAGCCCTGAGGCATCCCCAATTTGAATCATTATCCTGAAGAATTCAAACAGTTTATTTTAACTTATTACTGTGTATCATTCAATTATAATTTGACTATGCTTAACGCTATTTTGCCTAGTCCGTAATGCTCAAGTTTCAGGAGAATTGTTTCATGATTTACGCAGTCAAATGCATTACACAGGCTTCCTCACCTTTCCACACATTAAATTCATGTTTTATATGGTGACACTGACATCGTAGTGACGGCTGCTCGGTCCGCAGGTGGACCACATGATAACGGAAGCGGTTAGCTCAGACAACCTGTGCATGATGTACGAGGGCTGGATGGCGTGGGTCTGAGGTCCCCGCCTGTCCGCGCGCCTGCGCCGGCCGGCCCGCGCGCCCGGATGATGGCCTGGCGACACTCGCAGCCCGCAGCGCCCGCAAGGGGCGCGCCAGGGCACCGCAACGAGAAACAACTCGTTTAAACCTCACTTTCGGTACCACGTTTTTTTAATAGTTTTATCTTTTTTGTTCGCGTTCGTATGTAGCAGCGCGTCCGTGACGTCGCTCGCAGTCGGGCCGAGCATTAGGGTTAGATATGGTTTCTGTAGAAGCTCCGAGGCTCAGGCCATTCGAGCCGGAGCTATGGATTCCTGAGCAGCCGCCCCCCGGGCCGAGCCGGGCGGCGCGGCCAGTACTACAACACTACGACCTGTGTGCCACGCCGAGTGGCCGGTGGCGCTATCTAGAACTATCGTGACACGTGTCACTGAATGTGTCGCTCTCTGTCGACGTATTATTGTATCGTATCAGAAATATGACGCAGTCTATAAACGTATCTAGTATATATTTACAGAAACATAGTTGTTACACAAAATGAAATACCGAGCTGGTGTTATTTTCAAGTAAACTTAAGTAAATGTTCTTATAATATCCGTGCGATTACTGTGTTTATTTCTACAAACATCTTGATGTCAAAGCGACGAAATGAAACATTAATGTGACATTATTGGCGTACAAAATTTATTTGTAACTCATCTATGATAACTTTTATATAAAAAAGCTTATAAAAATACAAAAAAAGTACTAATAATAACGACACGAACTGTGCAGAATCGATATACTGATTTATTCATTTTTCCTCTAAGTAATTGTAACTTCAATGTCATTTGATCCGAGGTAGTGCACGATACCGCAACGTAGAATTACAGTTCCATTGAACAATATAATATTGTAGTCGTTTCAGCATATATGAATTGGTATTATAATAGCTAGATTTATATTCCATTCACTAGACCGCTAACATAGAAAACTGAATACATAGCATTAAATTCTGCACGATACCCTGTAGCTCTCATCAAATTAACGTATTCATGTAACTCATACATATATGACTAAACTTCGATATATTCTAACACATAAATGTATCTTAATGTAGGCATTAATTTAGTTGTACTCATTTCCTGTAAAATTCACTACTTCCTGTTTTGAACAAGAAAATGTGAATAAGGCGCCACCTACACTGTCTTTGTTTTATAGATATCTTCATGTCATAGCCAGGCATAAAAGCAATCATAGTGAGTCGGCTGCTTCAATATCGCACAAAAATCTTAAAACGCAAATACAAAATGAGCTCGGGTCGTTCTGCTTTTCTACCGACAATCGCTTGTCTTCTCAAAATCGCAATATCGCAAACACGCTTGTTTTTTTTAAATATCTCAACTAATATTTTTACGTATATGTTATCATTATTATGTGGACTATTATTGCAATATCTTTAAAATGGATTGTTTTAACTTTTATTTTAAATTCAATACTTTATTTGCATTCCACAATGTACATATACTTAGGTGGTAAATTTAAAAAAGAAATTGTGATCATTATGAACCCTGTCGTCAAACTTTTTGTACTGACCGGTTATCGGTAGAAAAGAACGACCCGCTTACCAAACTGCTCTTTATCAGTTGTCTTCTCTAAGAGGCACATTCGACCTGTGCCGATCGCTTTATCAACTCACTGTGTTTACCATTATGCTAATAAAAAAAAATACTCAACGATTACTACACGTCTACGCCAGCGTAACTTTACGACTCTCAATAATTGTGACGTATAGAGGCCGTTCACAGTTACTTTACCTCTGACAGCTACTTTAAAACTACGAAAATCAAGATCGCTCTGATGTAAAATAAGAGGTTAACCAACCGTGAATGAGCTGACGGAACTATTCGCTGGCGATGGCGTGTACGTGTGCTTTATGCAGTCTAATGCTAGTGCTTGACATGGCGTATTTGTCGATTAATATGCGTAACTTTTTAGTACAAAATGTAGGTACCATTTATTTAAATAGAGTTTTCTTTGCATTAACGAAGTACCGAATATATTTCAATAACGCCAAGTGGCAGTCACCCAGCGTTTTAAGGAGCCTTCGCATGTAGCATTGCTCTAGTGTAGACTTTTGAAGAGCGTATACGCGGCGTAGATGCTGCTTAATAACGACGCTTACGCTGATCTGCGACATATTTCCCTCAAAATAACATGGGTTTATTGCCATATGCATGTACGCAGCATCTACGCGGCGGAAACGTCTACGCTGGATATACGCTCCGTGCGAAGGCTTTTGGGGCGGTGCCAGACAAGTGTAACCTTGCGTTATTTACTCCCCTTAAATTGCGTCGCCGACATTACCTTACACTTGGTCTATCACCATAATACGGTTTGTGTCATACATGACGCAGAATTAAACTTCGCGAAATGATCAAAATTGTGTCGAACGTAAAATCCGTGACTCATTTTCAGCGACTCACATTACGCTTGCCTGGCCCCGCCCTCGTTCACTGCTCACGACGTATTGCCGTAAAGCAGCCTTTACATACCTTATACCCGTGTCAAGCTGTGCAGAGCGCAAGTTACGGCTGTAACAGCCATTGTTTATCACGAGCCGTCAGTTTGTATGAGCAAACAGTGACACTACCACGCTTGCTTTGTATGGAAAGAGTTCTGAATTTGGTCTCTAGCAGCAGCCGAAGTGTCATAGCTCAACAATTTAAAGGTGCTCCCTCAACCGGAGCATTCGCATGTAATGTAACAGTTCAAATTTGATTTTGAGCATTTTCTTGTAGGTGAATTAGTTGTTTTCATAATATCAGACACAGCGGTCAATACAAGTTGTTTCAAAATATTACAGATTTTATCATTACAGGTTGCGCACTGTAATGTTCGGTTCTTCTCACTCGATTATTTAATGCTCGACTCTGTAACGGTACATTACAGGCGAATGCTCCCGGTGAGAGGTACCAAAGGGACGCAAATAACAATATTCTCGCCTTTGTAGGTGGCGCCTTGCATACAAACCGCGAATTACACGCTCCAGGTCACAAAAGCTATTCGTCACAAACACAGTTAGTCATTATGGCGATTCGTCTAATACGGTGGTAGCCACAAACGCATTCGTCATGTACGCGATTTGTCATAATCGCCGTTTGCCGTAAACGCTGTGTGTCACGATCAACCTAAATTATACTTGTTTGGTGTATGACAGATTCCTATACCACTTAGATACTTACAGACATATAGACCGTTCTAAAAATATTTCAAAAATAGTGGATAATCCAATTTCTTCCTGAAAGATTAAGTTGTTCAGGAGCTGGGCTGGCATCGCCGTCTTAACCTATTTTTGCAAAACTAAAAATATAATCTATTCATTTTGATTTTATTTTGAAAAATAGTGTATGTACTAATTTTATATTTATTAAAAAAAACAAAGAATTCAGTGATATGTTTTGACAAAAAGGTCAGCAAATATTTAGTGAAATTACAAACGGGCGAGATCACACCTATGCAATACATACGGACATTTATTTATAACAATCTCTTATAAAGCTTTCACGTTATATACCTAAATGTAAAAAATATGATTTTGACGAAAGGCAAACAATTCAATCAAACAAGATTTATCAGTTATTACATGTTTGTCGTGCATGCTTGTTTTATTTATCTGTTAGCCATTACAGTTCACAAAAAATAAGTTTGACGAACTACGTTTGCCACGAACTGAGTTAGTGACGTAGCGCGTTTGTGACGGATCGAGTTAGTGACGTAACGCGTTTGTGACGAACATTGTTAATGACGTACGGCGTCTATGACAACCAGCGAAAGTGTCCAATCGCAGATTATGGCGTACTACGTACGTGACGAATAGCGTTTGTGATCTGGAGTGTATAATCCAAACAGGCGATGGGACTATATTTGTACGGAATGGCCCACGACGTTATCATTATTATAAATAAAGTTTCCACAATATTGTATTTCTATCTTATTGAATAAATGTTCAGTCGCAGGCCGTTAGGGTCGAAACCTTTCTCAGTATCTCATTGTAAAGAGTATTCTATTCTACGTTCTATCTCCTATCTATCGCGGGTCGGTTACCGCACTTAGTCCTAATGTTCGTGAGCCATGGCGGCCGTCATTCCATTCTATGCTATGTTATTATAATTCTGTGCTCTAGTATCGGCCATTCCGTTATTATAAGTTTAGTCCCTTGTTCTAGCATTGAAGAACTTTGAAAAAATATTAGCTTAAAACAATTTCGATGTATGAACACGACCAGATGGATGTCTTTTGGCTGAAATAATAGATCTTAGTTTTAAAAATTCCTAATTAACTCCTTGCTGAATAAACCATAGAAATAAACATTTCGATGTGAAACACTTCAACATATTGAAAGTTTCCAAAATGGAATAGCGTTAAGCCGTTAATTAATTTAACCGGTATTGAACATCGAGAATCGGAACTGTTGTCCATGTTTGCATGCTTCATAGATAAGAACTACTTTTTCCTGAAATTCATGATGTTCCAAATTCAATACTTTTACGTGCAGGAGATGAGTACATAGGATAACATATAATAATATTATATATATCGCGTACCGCACTATATAACCTTCACGCGCATGTGACAGTTCGCACCTCTCACGTCCCTACGACGTAGTGTGTATTCGCACGTCTCTAGGACGTAGTGTACTTGTGACTTGGATGCATTCGATACTAATAACTACTACCATCTAGATTTAGACCACTATAACCTTACGAGAGCCCAAGAGAGCCACGAACTATACGTAACTTTGTCTCATTAGAAGAGACTTGATAGGTTATCGAAATAGGTGTTAGTACTCTCCCAGAGACATTGGAAGCACTCCACTAACGGACTATATAGGAGATACCGTACATTGTGTTATACGGCCCAATAGACAAGGGGATTTATATTTATATATGTATATATAATATGTGCTCGGCATACGAATTGTTTCCAGCGATGTCGCTGATTCATAGAAAATAATAGCTCATAGATTATTGGATGTTAAATACGATGGATGTTGTGTCCCCCTGCGTTGTCTGTAACTTAACGCACGTAGATCACCCTCATTGAGTGTATTTCCCTGTACCGCATAGTGTTTGGTCTAAATCGTAACGATGCATCCATCGACTGTGTGATTGTATCGCTTCATATTAAATAAATGGTGTATGTAGCAGATGGTGTTTTATTTCTAATTATATCCTAATTCTCCCTATCCACCGAAAAAATAATGTTCGAGAGTGCGAACTATGAAAGGGGTCGCATAGTTCGCCAACGTAGTCAAGCAGATAATGGAGCAATTATAATACGAAAACAAAAATGTTGACTATTCACAGGTAGAATACCTTTAAATTCACAGTGAAAAAATCAATGACGTAGATCATCATTTCTGGTAGATCGAATCATTTGAAGATAAGCAGTCCGAGTAACAGATACATTATGGTAAGAGTTAACTTAAGTCGATAAAGAGATGGTAAAAATAACTAATAAATTCGAGGTTAAATTCACACCCTGCGTTGCGTTGCGTCGGCGCTGCGACGACGGAGCGGTGACGCTGCGCTTTTTTACATACTAATCATAGCGACATGTCAACGTGCGACGACAAAACGCTCGCGCAACGGACAGGGGTAAGAGAGACTAAGTGATGTTGGTGGGCATTCAAGTTGCTGAGCCGCATCCGCCGCCTCACCAAGGTACTGTCTTAGCGAGATTGTCTCCTGATCACCGCTTAGCGAACGGTAAGAGCACTGTAGACTGTTGATATTTTTATCTAGGCCTGTGTCCACCAATGCCCAAAGCGTAGAGAACTTGGAATCCTCAAGGTCACAGAGACGCCGATAGCAGATATCATCCCGCGCATACATACATGCACTTGCGCGTGGTTTGAAATTGTGCTCCAGCGTAGGAGAGGTACGACACGTCCGACGGACTTCCGATCTGCGTCTCCGAAAGGACCAGAGCTGGCTTCTGTCTCCAGGTGGGGGTGGACTGCGACGAATAGTGATTGCAGATATGGAATGTTACTGAGGAGCTCTTTGTACGTGAGTGCTGCCGGTGAGCAGCTACTCTTTTTATTACAGTTTTGGAGCAGCCTTTGACAACACCCGTGGTTCCGATCTTGCCTTTTAAATGGAGTATTTTTAACAAATCAAACTCAGTCATGTAATTGGCAGTTTATATTTATTTACATAACAATAATCACATGTGGGATGAATTGTGAAGGAACTTAATTATTGTAATAATTTGAACCTGTTTCATAAGATGGGTAATGCACAATAAAGCAACTTTACTAAAATCTAGTTTCCGTGAAGTACAGCCGACAAACTTGTCCATTACGCCCGAGTGAAGCTAGGTTCAACTGAAGTTTACTTTCTCATTTGTTATAACTTATAACCAAAGTAGTAGTCCAGTAGAACGTTACAACTGTTACCAGAATCAAACCTAGCCTTACTCAGGCTTGCGAAATTACACGATATGCTTAACTCGCCCAATATTAAATGTAGGGCAGGGAGACTACTGCACATTTCATACATACGCTAGTTATTTTCAAGAACGGACAGCAGCAGATCTTTTGATTGTTACAAATGTGAAGAAAAAACTTGTAATTGGCCATATTTTCTTCAAACTTTTACTTAAGTACTGTATTTGTTTAACTGTAAGTTTCCCTAAAATAAATGAAATAAAATAAAACGAACTTATCATATTCTTTAAGACTAGCAGTCACTGGCTTATATTTATAGATATACAGGATGGAATACAAATATGGTGCTGCAAACATCGTTTGTGAAAGAAAAAGAGTTTACTTGGGCCAAGCATGATGCAAATAAACATATCATAACGGGTCCTGAGCGGCCTGCTGCCTGTACGCTACAGAAACGGTCTAAGTTCTGGGCCGACTCAATATAGACTGAAATCGACAATATAGTCTGTCTGCTGTACTTCACGTTCCACAGAATAAATCTACAAACACGCCCATGATCCCCGATAGCTATGGATTAAAAGAATACTCAGCACACTCCCGCGCGTAATCACAAGAAGCTCTTCACACAGTCGACTCGTGCGCAACCAACAACAAATTTGAACATCACACTTACATAGAAACACAAACGCTCGATGGAGGAAGACAAACAAGTATTGATGTAAGAAAAAGAAACAAAATTAGTGACAACAATGATTCAGGATTCAGTTTTCATAGCGGCAGATTTTATTTGGAGATTTTTTTAAAGGATTTCTTGAGTACTGTAATGAAGCTTTTCGAATTCTGTGCCTTTTTGAGTAACATGCAAAAGAGTTCTTCAGCGAGTATTCTTGAAAACTCACATTATTCCAAAGACAATATGAATAGCGATGGTTTTATAAGTACATATATCTGTTTGTCTTCCTCATAGCATATACCCGAATCCTTACCAACCCAGTCCAACATGATGTCACAAAGAATTTTAAAACTATACTAAACTGTACACAATAATAATTACATCTACGTGCAATAATAAACTCATGTTATACAATTTCAATAATAATATACTTTTAGAATATTTCATAATAGAGCATTTAGGTGACAATAATTATAATAATATGACAAGATCGAAATATAAAGGAACGTTCAACGTTTGGCAAATATAATATTATTTAAAGACAAAAGCAAACAATATCTATAGAAAACATCGCGAGCGCGATTTAGTTTAGTACATAGAAACCCTCTAGTAGCGCCATCTATCGTCAACCATTACTTCTATAACTTATTTAGTCAGATAAAGTTGCCACATTAGCGCCAATTCTAAATAAAAATAAAATATTAGAGATTAAAATACTTTTGTCTAAGGACCGACTTTTTAACATTCCAATAACTTTTATCTCAGGAATAAAATTACGGTTTGACAGCCGATATATTATTCTTTTTTTTAATAAAGGAAATCAGTCAAAAGGTCCATGATGATCACATTTCGGCAACGAATAGAATATCGTTTGATACTTTGCACAACATCACTGATTGTTATTGTTTATTGATGTGCCGTATGCTGCGCGCAACAGGGACCAACAGCATACATATCTCAACCTTGCGTAAATCCTATCATTCATTTCTAGTAGCAATAACTTGTGTTGTCGATACGAACCATTTCTCAGTGCTATTCCGTGTTAGCAAACAACGATCTGGAAGCAATTGCCCAGACCTACATTAGTTGACACGAGGTCTAAGCAAAAGCTTGATCGTGCTCAAAATAGGAAGAAATTGTGCGTCAAACAAACTCTTCATGTTTGCTTCCAGTGGCTCGAGTTATGTCATTAGACATTGTTAAACAAAGTTACGTTAATGGTGTTTCCATGCCCAATTTATCAATAAGCTGTAAAAAAAGATAAGGAAGGCTTGACCCCTATATTTGGTAAAATAGTCTGGAAGATAAAGTGATACAAACTCATCCCATTGATTTCATGGTCATCTTGGGTATAGTACGCGACACGGATTTTGTGAAGTCAGCTGCTTATTTTTTGTGCTAATTCTGCTCTGAAACTCGAAAGAAATCTCGTAGAAAATGTGTCCGGCTTATCGCTTCTAATGCACTAAATGATCCGCAGCTAACTTCATAAACACACATTCTACAGTTCACAGTAACATTATCGCCCTGAAGTAGGCTACAAACGACTGCGCAGTAGTAAGTCTCATACGAAATCAGCATCGCGCCATGCAATGCACATCGCGGAACGCCTGGTTTCAGAGCCTTCACCTTCGGTGACGCAATATAAGACTATATCAGAAGTATTCAAATCCTTGAATATGCCAAGTCCAGTCTTTATGCTGTAGGCTGTTTACTATAACTTGTAGTTTGCATACCCGTCTGCACTAAACTTCAACGACGATCACGGTCACGCCTAACTGTATAGAACGCTTTAAGCCACAAAAATGTGTTGCGCCAACCTAAAGCAGGGCTTCCTAAATGTTATCAGAATATTTGATATCTAGAATTAACATAGTTAAAGAGTTTCTTAGTTAATCTCAGTCGAATTTAGTGCAGACGGGCATTAAACTCGAAGTATTCGAATCAGTCCCAAATATTGAGTGGACCTATCTGCCGCGACGTTTGAGCGATGTGTCGTAGCACAGACGCAGCAGGCCGCGTGCTATCGCTGGGCGGCCTGCTTGAGCGCGATGAGCTCGTCCAGCTGCGCCTTGTACAGCTGCGTGACGTCCTGCAGGTCCAGGCGCAGTTCTGCCATCTGTTCCTCCTTCTCGCCGTACATTTGTAGGAGGGCGTCGTATTGCTCTTGTACTGTCTGTAAAGGGGAAATAAATGGTGAGTTTAACTACATATTTTACACTAGAACAACAAAAGGAATCGTTCTGGTGTTTGGATGGTAGAAGTATTTCGTGGGTTCTTTTTTGGGATGCCTTGTCTCAGCGTGTCCAAAACTAAACAGCAAAGTCGTCAAAAAGGTTCGATTACACTACAAAACGTAGGGTCGAGGTAGACGGGCAAGTGCTGCCAATATGTCGAAATAGGCAAGAAGAAGGAGGTCGAAAGACGATTACTAAATGCTTGGAAGACCTTCTGGTCCTTTAAAGAACACATGAAAGGAAGTGGTCTGATAGCACTTAAAAAAAAATTCATTGACATGTGCATCCTGCCCGTCGTAACCTACGGTGCACAAAGTTGGTCACTTACTGAACAGACTCAAGATTTGTCAACGGTGTATGGAGCGCAAACTTGGCCAGAGATAACTGAAGACAAAGAGATTTGGAAAGAGAAAGGGGAGGCCTTTGCCCAGCAGTGGGAAAAAGTGTAGGCTAAAAAAAAACTTGTTCTTTCTTTCTTATTATACTATGCTATGGTATGTAACGCACCTGCATCTCGTCCAGCGCGGCCTGTAGCCTGGCCAGGTGGTGCGACAGCGCGGTCCGCTCGCTGAGCAAGGCGTCCCTGTGTCAAGTATACTATGCTATGGTATGTAACGCACCTGCATCTCGTCCAGCGCGGCCTGTAGCCTGGCCAGGTGGTGCGACAGCGCGGTCCGCTCGCTGAGCAAGGCGTCCCTGTGTCAAGTATACTATGCTATGGTATGTAACGCACCTGCATCTCGTCCAGCGCGGCCTGTAGCCTGGCCAGGTGGTGCGACAGCGCGGTCCGCTCGCTGAGCAAGGCGTCCCTGTGTCAAGTATACTATGCTATGGTATGTAACGCACCTGCATCTCGTCCAGCGCGGCCTGTAGCCTGGCCAGGTGGTGCGACAGCGCGGTCCGCTCGCTGAGCAAGGCGTCCCTGTGTCAAGTATACTATGCTATGGTATGTAACGCACCTGCATCTCGTCCAGCGCGGCCTGTAGCCTGGCCAGGTGGTGCGACAGCGCGGTCCGCTCGCTGAGCAAGGCGTCCCTGTGTCAAGTATACTATGCTATGGTATGTAACGCACCTGCATCTCGTCCAGCGCGGCCTGTAGCCTGGCCAGGTGGTGCGACAGCGCGGTCCGCTCGCTGAGCAAGGCGTCCCTGTGTCAAGTATACTATGCTATGGTATGTAACGCACCTGCATCTCGTCCAGCGCGGCCTGTAGCCTGGCCAGGTGGTGCGACAGCGCGGTCCGCTCGCTGAGCAAGGCGTCCCTGTGTCAAGTATACTATGCTATGGTATGTAACGCACCTGCATCTCGTCCAGCGCGGCCTGTAGCCTGGCCAGGTGGTGCGACAGCGCGGTCCGCTCGCTGAGCAAGGCGTCCCTGTGTCAAGTATACTATGCTATGGTATGTAACGCACCTGCATCTCGTCCAGCGCGGCCTGTAGCCTGGCCAGGTGGTGCGACAGCGCGGTCCGCTCGCTGAGCAAGGCGTCCCTGTGTCAAGTATACTATGCTATGGTATGTAACGCACCTGCATCTCGTCCAGCGCGGCCTGTAGCCTGGCCAGGTGGTGCGACAGCGCGGTCCGCTCGCTGAGCAAGGCGTCCCTGTGTCAAGTATACTATGCTATGGTATGTAACGCACCTGCATCTCGTCCAGCGCGGCCTGTAGCCTGGCCAGGTGGTGCGACAGCGCGGTCCGCTCGCTGAGCAAGGCGTCCCTGTGTCAAGTATACTATGCTATGGTATGTAACGCACCTGCATCTCGTCCAGCGCGGCCTGTAGCCTGGCCAGGTGGTGCGACAGCGCGGTCCGCTCGCTGAGCAAGGCGTCCCTGTGTCAAGTATACTATGCTATGGTATGTAACGCACCTGCATCTCGTCCAGCGCGGCCTGTAGCCTGGCCAGGTGGTGCGACAGCGCGGTCCGCTCGCTGAGCAAGGCGTCCCTGTGTCAAGTATACTATGCTATGGTATGTAACGCACCTGCATCTCGTCCAGCGCGGCCTGTAGCCTGGCCAGGTGGTGCGACAGCGCGGTCCGCTCGCTGAGCAAGGCGTCCCTGTGTCAAGTATACTATGCTATGGTATGTAACGCACCTGCATCTCGTCCAGCGCGGCCTGTAGCCTGGCCAGGTGGTGCGACAGCGCGGTCCGCTCGCTGAGCAAGGCGTCCCTGTGTCAAGTATACTATGCTATGGTATGTAACGCACCTGCATCTCGTCCAGCGCGGCCTGTAGCCTGGCCAGGTGGTGCGACAGCGCGGTCCGCTCGCTGAGCAAGGCGTCCCTGTGTCAAGTATACTATGCTATGGTATGTAACGCACCTGCATCTCGTCCAGCGCGGCCTGTAGCCTGGCCAGGTGGTGCGACAGCGCGGTCCGCTCGCTGAGCAAGGCGTCCCTGTGTCAAGTATACTATGCTATGGTATGTAACGCACCTGCATCTCGTCCAGCGCGGCCTGTAGCCTGGCCAGGTGGTGCGACAGCGCGGTCCGCTCGCTGAGCAAGGCGTCCCTGTGTCAAGTATACTATGCTATGGTATGTAACGCACCTGCATCTCGTCCAGCGCGGCCTGTAGCCTGGCCAGGTGGTGCGACAGCGCGGTCCGCTCGCTGAGCAAGGCGTCCCTGTGTCAAGTATACTATGCTATGGTATGTAACGCACCTGCATCTCGTCCAGCGCGGCCTGTAGCCTGGCCAGGTGGTGCGACAGCGCGGTCCGCTCGCTGAGCAAGGCGTCCCTGTGTCAAGTATACTATGCTATGGTATGTAACGCACCTGCATCTCGTCCAGCGCGGCCTGTAGCCTGGCCAGGTGGTGCGACAGCGCGGTCCGCTCGCTGAGCAAGGCGTCCCTGTGTCAAGTATACTATGCTATGGTATGTAACGCACCTGCATCTCGTCCAGCGCGGCCTGTAGCCTGGCCAGGTGGTGCGACAGCGCGGTCCGCTCGCTGAGCAAGGCGTCCCTGTGTCAAGTATACTATGCTATGGTATGTAACGCACCTGCATCTCGTCCAGCGCGGCCTGTAGCCTGGCCAGGTGGTGCGACAGCGCGGTCCGCTCGCTGAGCAAGGCGTCCCTGTGTCAAGTATACTATGCTATGGTATGTAACGCACCTGCATCTCGTCCAGCGCGGCCTGTAGCCTGGCCAGGTGGTGCGACAGCGCGGTCCGCTCGCTGAGCAAGGCGTCCCTGTGTCAAGTATACTATGCTATGGTATGTAACGCACCTGCATCTCGTCCAGCGCGGCCTGTAGCCTGGCCAGGTGGTGCGACAGCGCGGTCCGCTCGCTGAGCAAGGCGTCCCTGTGTCAAGTATACTATGCTATGGTATGTAACGCACCTGCATCTCGTCCAGCGCGGCCTGTAGCCTGGCCAGGTGGTGCGACAGCGCGGTCCGCTCGCTGAGCAAGGCGTCCCTGTGTCAAGTATACTATGCTATGGTATGTAACGCACCTGCATCTCGTCCAGCGCGGCCTGTAGCCTGGCCAGGTGGTGCGACAGCGCGGTCCGCTCGCTGAGCAAGGCGTCCCTGTGTCAAGTATACTATGCTATGGTATGTAACGCACCTGCATCTCGTCCAGCGCGGCCTGTAGCCTGGCCAGGTGGTGCGACAGCGCGGTCCGCTCGCTGAGCAAGGCGTCCCTGTGCTGTGCCAGCGCGCGCAGTTCTCCATCACGTCTGGTCAGCTGCGCGAGGGTTTCCTCCACGCACATGGCTGAGGATGCTGTGGGAGTCGCGCAGCCTTCTTCCTGTAAGACGTTATACAAGCCACATCAGTATAAGTAACATATAAAATGGGTAGGTGTGTATGCAAGAAGGAAGCGTAGTAAAGCTCTTTGTGAAGCTAGTCCGTCGATATAGGTATTGCAACCATGCGTATTTTAGCTGCTAAGAAATATTCCGGTAGGAGGTTTCCATACGACCTACCTATTTTTGTGGATGGAAAATCATGAATTGACTTCTCCCGCTCTGGGCGGAGCGGGACGGAGTGTCAGAATCTTACTGATTAAAACCTACCTATGTTCTTCCGAATGCCCTTTGCGTTCCAGGGCCGCGGTGACTCTTTCGAACTATTCTGTAACCCTAGCAGGAATGACCATACAGCCCATTGACGCCCTCGCCCTAAAACAGGAGACCGATGTCTGTCAGCACATCAGACATAGATCTGATGTAGGTCGCCACTCAATAATTTCGAATTAGATTTCACCAGTTCGTTGAGCCGTCAATAAAAAAATGAGAAAATAAATATTATTTCAATTTCAATTTTTCAATTTTCAATTTATTTATTACCAATTTTACTGGACAAATTACATAGAAGTCTTAAATATATATCTTAATTCTAAGGATTACGAGCTTGAACTAGGAAAACCTGTGTTTCAGGCGAGAAGATCTAAAATAATTTAAAATTGACAAATAATCAAAAAGTTAAATGTTAATATAATAAATTATAATGGAACCTTGGAATATTATAATAAAGATAAAGATGCATTTATTTGTATACACATGTGTAGCATGATACATAGCACATATGGATGGAATCGAGTTTAAGGTTCAACATGTTTTGCCATATTCGGCGTACAAAATATGTAATTATAAAACTTTTTTGGAATTATAAATAAAGAAATCATTAAAATATAGTCAAAATAAAAATCAAATACATTATCATAGTCAATGCAAGAATATAGTCAAAAAATACTTAAAATAATTAAATTTAATTTCTTATTCAATTATCTTAATTCATACTCGTAATTTGTCATTCAAAAACTCCGTAACATTATAATATTCCTTACTAATTAGCAATTTTTTTAGTTCTCTCTTGAATGAATTAATATTCATTATCTTAAGGGAATTACGAATTTTATTAAATACACTGGTCAGCAAATAAACCGAGCCACCCGCTACCTAGGAACTCTGATTCGATTTTGTCAAAAAGTATAAAACTTACAACTATCAAAGTTATACCTACAAAAAGTGCGTTTCATGGTGATTAAAATGACTAAAAATTAATTCGAAAGTTCCGTTAACTCACATTGTAATCAAGCAACAAACACAATGCTAACGATTTGCTCTGTTTTCACCAGAGTTTGAAATTAGCGTTCTTTTTCTCTACAATGAGGGTAGTCGGATATTTCTTATCATTTCTTTAGTTTTTGTCCATCGTTTGCTCAGACGCGTGTGTTTTTGCTACTTTTTCAATTAATAATGGATACAACACCTCAGGAAGCAGCTCAAGCTGTAGTTGCAGGTTACTTCAAGCAGGCATTGCGCAACGTGAAGTCGCTCGAAGGCTTCGAATCAGCAGATCTTCGGTGCAACGAGTTTACAGGCGATACCTAGAGACTGGAGCATTCGATCGCCGTCCAGGTACGGGCAGACCTAGGGCTACATCAGCAGCAGATGATCGTTATATCCACCTTACTGTTCTGCGAAATCGCCACCTCAACGCAGTTCAAGTCCAACAAAGTCTGCGTGACGAACGCCAAGTGGTCATAAGTTCAGATACCGTCAGAAGGAGACTTGCTGAACGGAACCTGACCCCAAAAAGAGCTGCAACAGGCCCAGCATTAACGGTAGCACACCGTCGAGCACGACTTGAATTTGCTCGAGAGCATAGGGATTGAACATTAGAGCAGTGGAGTAATGTACTCTTCACTGATGAGACCAGGGTGAGTCTACATGGAAGTGATCGACGTCAGAGAGTATATCGTCGCCCTGGAGAACGTTATTCTCAGTGTTGCATCGAGGAAACTTGCTTATGGAGGAGGATCTGTAATGGTCTGGGGCGGCATCTCGTTAACAGCACATACAGCGTTAGATTTCATCGAACCGACGGGCCGTACACGTGGACTGACTTCTCATCGCTACATTACTGAAATCCTCGCAGACCATGTGGTACCTTACGCAGGATGAATCGGACAGGATATGCAATGGAGGGAATACGGAATATTGATCAAAAACTTTTTTTTTTATTTTATCTTTGTTTTTGGCTTTAATTTTTTTTTCACTTTATCATTACTAACGATTGTCACGACTGGAAAACGACTCTTCTTTGTAAAATCCTTAATAAACACTGAAATATTGATTAAACCCAATGAGTTTCCTTTCATTTTAATAACCATGAAACGCACTTTCTGTAGGTACAACTTTGATAATTGTAGGTTTTTAAGTTTTGGAGAAAATCGAATTAGAGTGCCTAGGTGGCTCGGTTTATTTGCTGTCCAGTGTATTAACGGGGCCATGCATATTACACTTTTTTTTAGAAATGCTGTTTTGGCGGGGAGTGATTGCACCCAGAGTCTGTACCTATCCCGTATATTTTTTCCTGCGTTATTATTCAGAAGGGGAAACAAATGAGGATTGGTTTTTACAAATATCGATATTTCCAAAATGTAAAGTGACGGAAGTGTTAGAATTCTGTGCTGTATAAACATTGGTTTGCAAATGTCAGTAGTTTGTAACCCAAACATAGCCCGTATACAACGCTTTTGTGCTTTGAATGCAGTGTCCTTCTGAGTAGAGTTACCCCAGAATATTATTCCAAATCTTAAAACTGATTCAGCAAGCCCGTAACATGCTGTAAGTAAAGCATTTGAGTTGACAGTCGGCGCCAACTTATAAAGAGCATATGACGAAGTACTAATTTTTTTACAAAGTTCATTAATGTGAGTTTTTCAATCTAATTGTTTGTCAATGATTAATCCTAAAAATCGGTTTGTTTCAACCTCTTGTATTATGTTATCTTTGTATACTAAATTAAAACTTGATGTATTACGTAATTTTTCTCGTTGTCTAAAATGCATTAAGTTTTTTTTATTAAGATTAATAAAATTTTCAAATTATTATCATTAAGCCAGGTAATTAAAGAATTTAATGAATCATTAGCAACAGAATGGTAGTCAATACTATTTTTAGGTGCTATGGTTACAGTACTGTCGTCAGCGAACAATGACATGGTGTCCTTGGTTGCCTTTGGTAGATCATTTATGGCGGCGGACTTGGGGCTGTCCGTCGCCCCCCATTCATCCGGACCCGAGGTGGCGGCGCGTGTTGTTCCCGTGCGCCCCTCTTTGACGTAGCGAGGGGAGTCAAACACCTCACTGCCCTCGCCGACGCGAGGTGGCCCGCAGAGGCGGGCCGGCACCAGCCGGGGATTGCGGATGTCGCATACGTTCCCGTGATCCCCGGTGTAGGTGGGAGATGGAACACCGGGGTGGTTTTAGTCAGTAAGAGTCTGACAGACCCCTCCACCCGCCCCAGGGTGGAGGATTTCCATGAGGATTTCCCCCCGAGATGAAAAAAAAAAAAAAAAAAAAAAAGGTAGATCATTTATGTATAATAAAAACAACGGAGGGCCTAATACACTTCCCAGTGGAACACCGTAAGTGATATATCGCTTTTCAGAGGAGAAAATTTGTTGGCGGTCTGATAAATATGCTTTTATCAATTCCAGGTCATTACCTCTTATACCATGCGTCTCAAGTTTTTTTAGCAGAATATTGTGGTCTACATAATCGAATGCTTGTGACATGTCACAATAAATAGAACAAACAGGTATAATTTGTCAACTTGTGAAGAAACTACGTGTAAAAAGTCATAAAAGAAAAAAGGCTTCAGAAAAATAAAAACATCAATATGGCGGATTGATGTTTTTATTTTTCCTGAAGCCTTTTTCCTAGGATTTCATTTTTGTCTAAGTAGCTATTGATTTCACTGTAAATATATTTCTCAAAGATTTTTGAGAATACAGAAATAAGTGCAATAGGTCTATAGTTCTCCATTAAGTATTTACTATCTTTTTTAAATATTGGTTTAATAATTGTCAATTAAAGGTCTTTTGGAAATGTACCACTCTGTACACAAAGATTCAGAACATGACTTAAGTGATGACAGATGTCGTCATTTATTGCTTTGACTACTTTAGTCGAAATAACATTATTCCCTACACTGCTAGTATTTTTAAGATTTCTTATAATTTTCTGCATATGATAAGGCCTGTTTGGGTGATCAAAACATTGAGTTTGGCTGGGAATTAATTAGGGCTGTGGATCCTTTTCCAGCACCCGGAATAGGTTCTACTTTTTCAATGAAATAATTATTAAACGCATTGGCAATTTCTGTAGGATTTGTTGTTAATTTATCATCAATTTTTAATTCCGTTATTGATTCTTTTGGAATATTTAATGTATTATTATTTATAATTTGCCATGTCGTTTTACTTTTATTAGTCGATGTTTTTATTTTGTAATTGTTTTGTGCACGTTTAGTAAGCTTTATAATTCGTTTTAGAAGTTTTGAATATGTTGAATATTTTTGTTTGTTGGGTAATGTTTGTTTCCGTCTGAAATTCCAGAGTAATTCTCTTTTATTCCTGCTACAATTCATAATGTAAAGTTTGTGTGGTAACAAAAGCCTACTTCGAGTTTCCGGAAACAATGGTAAAAAATTTCACCAGTAATTTATTAATTACATAATCGTAATAGGGATGTTGCCTGGGTTAAAAAAATATTAACTATTTAGTCCTTCAGTTAGATTATCGAAAAATATTGAATACGTATTTTTAATTTAATCAAATCAATACAAAAATAAGAAGTTAAAACGCATCAAATGTAAGGAGTGAGGGCCTGTAAAGCCACTTTCCAGTAAAAAGGTGTACTGGTAAGTGACGTCACATGAGTTTTCAACGCACTGTTTCGTTTTCATTTTTTGTTTACGTGACAAAGGAAAAAATACGTGTCCAATATTTTTTGGAAATCTATCTGACGGACTTATTAGATACTTTTAGTCAAATACCCTATTAGATTTATTTTCTGTTATTTTTTCAGTTCATCTTTAACTGGTCATTGATGTAGGTGAACCGGGAAAATGACAAGAGACATAATAAGTAAGGAGTGTACGTACAGAGTGCCACAGCGAGGCGGACAGCGAGTCGGAGGCCAGCGAGTGCGGCGGAGACATAATAAGTAAGGAGTGTACGTACAGAGTGCCACAGCGAGGCGGACAGCGAGTCGGAGGCCATCGAGTGCGGCGGAGACATAATAAGTAAGGAGTGTACGTACGGAGTGCCACAGCGAGGCGGACAGCGAGTCGGAGGCCAGCGAGTGCGGCGGAGACATAATAAGTAAGGAGTGTACGTACAGAGTGCCACAGCGAGGCGGACAGCGAGTCGGAGGCCAGCGAGTGCGGCGGAGACATAATAAGTAAGGAGTGTACGTACGGAGTGCCACAGCGAGGCGGACAGCGAGTCGGAGGCCAGCGAGTGCGGCGGAGACATAATAAGTAAGGAGTGTACGTACAGAGTGCCACAGCGAGGCGGACAGCGAGTCGGAGGCCAGCGAGTGCGGCGGAGACATAATAAGTAAGGAGTGTACGTACAGAGTGCCACAGCGAGGCGGACAGCGAGTCGGAGGCCAGCGAGTGCGGCGGAGACATAATAAGTAAGGAGTGTACGTACAGAGTGCCACAGCGAGGCGGACAGCGAGTCGGAGGCCAGCGAGTGCGGCGGAGACACGTCGCCGCGTGTTGAAACCTGCTCCTGAAACACACAATAACTTTATACTACTCTCAAATGTGTGTCCATGCAGTAAACGTCAAACAATTCATACAAAACTATGAAGTATTCGATTCAGTGACTTAGTCCTACCTGTAAAATAGCATTCCTCTTCTTTTCAGTGTCGAGTGCGTTCTTCTCTGCGCTCAGCTGTTGCTCAACGTCGCTGAGTCGCTGCTGCAGTTCGGATATCTGGGCGTTATGCTCGGCTTGGAGTGTTTCTAATTGTTGACTCTTACTGTTGACAAGAAAATGCGTTTAAAGGAGCTTTTTGTTAATTTACAAACGGGTATAAATTGTTATATAAATAAATATTTTGTTTTTTTTAAGGATGGGAGAATTCATCAAATGACTTCTTCCGCTCTGGTTGGAGCGGAAAGGCGTGTCAGACTTTTACTGACTGAAACCCATCCGTGTTCCTTCTAAAGCCCTTTGCGTTCCAGGGCCGCGGTGACTCTTTCGAACAAATTCCTGTACCCTGGCAGGCTCTGGCCCTAGCGGGCCCCGTCTTCTATGCTGACATCTCTTTGAGCGACCTAGCTAGCTAGCTCTTCGACCCGGGCCTGGTGGTGATCGGACAGCGAGCCACCCAACGCTCTATGTCCTTGCCCCGCGCCTACAGTGTCCGGGGATCGCCTTGCGACTCCCAACGCCCGGGGCGTCTTCTCCTGTAGCGGCGGTTGGGACGAAGGCCTTGCCTTTCCCTCGCGCGGCCCGCCTCCTGCTTGAGGTGACTTCTTCCCGCGCCTACGAAGTTCCTTATCGCGCGTTGTGAAAGATGGCTAGACGGAAAAAATTCTTACGAAAAGTTGTCACGACACTTTTTGCTATTGTAAGCCGTGCGGCGTGCGCATGTTTCTCTGTCTGTCTCTCTCTCTCTCTTATAGAAAGCAAGCCAGATATTTTCTTTTCCTCTTTCTAACGACACTTTTTTATTAATTAAAAACCGGCCAAGTGTGAGTCGGATTCGCGCATGAAGGGAAGACGACAGACAGACGGACAGACAGACGGACAGACAGACGGACAGATAGACAGACGGACAGACAGACGGACAGACAGACGGACAGACAGACAGACGGACAGACAGACAGACGGACAGACAGACGGACAGACAGACAGACGGACAGACAGACGGACAGACAGACGGACAGACGGACAGACGGACAGACAGACAGACAGACGGACAGACAGACAGACGGACAGACAGACGGACAGACAGACAGACGGACAGACAGACGGACAGACAGACGGACAGACAGACAGACGGACAGACGGACAGACAGACGGACAGACAGACGGACAGACAGACGGACAGACAGACGGACAGACAGACGGACAGACAGACAGACGGACAGACAGACGGACAGACAGACAGACGGACAGACAGACAGACGGACAGACGGACAGACAGACGGACAGACAGACAGACGGACAGACAGACAGACGGACAGACGGACAGACAGACGGACAGACAGACGGACAGACAGACGGACAGACGGACAGACAGACAGACAGACGGACAGACAGACAGACGGACAGACAGACGGACAGACAGACAGACGGACAGACAGACGGACAGACAGACGGACAGACAGACGGACAGACAGACAGACGGACAGACAGACAGACGGACAGACAGACGGACAGACAGACGGACAGACAGACGGACAGACAGACGGACAGACAGACGGACAGACAGACGGACAGACAGACAGACGGACAGACAGACGGACAGACAGACGGACAGACAGACGGACAGACAGACGGACAGACAGACGGACAGACAGACAGACGGACAGACAGACGGACAGACAGACGGACAGACAGACGGACAGACAGACGGACAGCGGAGTCTTAGTAATAGGGTCCCGTTTTACCCTTTGGGTAAGGAACTCTAAAAACATTTAAATAAACAAGTTTTTAAAATATTCGCCTAACTCTCAGCAAACCCTATAAAAATAATTTCGTTTTCCCGCCGTCTTTGGGAGTTCACTATAGGATTTAAAATTATGTCACACTGTTGTGTTTACGAAGTCGAGAGAGTATATATATAATTACTAGCACTTCGCCCGCGACTTCTTCCGCGCGGATTTAGTAGGTACTCCACAAACTTCAACGCCCCCTCAAACCCTTTTTAAAGGTAAGTTTTGGAAAATTAAGCACTACGATATCCATTCAACGGTCTCAGGATCAGCCTACTATCCACCCAGTTCACCCCGTTCACCCCGCCAGAGGTTGACTATGTAAACATTGTTAGATCTGTTTCAAATTTCCCACTTTTAGCTTGTTCATTCCAATTTCCACGTAAATTGAAGTAAGCAATAATGTCCTCCCCTGAAAGTCATCAACCCTTTTCGCCCCTTATATTTGTTATTCTTAATTTTTTATCCAAAACATTAATGCCGTGCATTAAGTTTCTCCCCAGTTCGCTCAAACCGCAACATTTTTCTTACTTACAGCATCGAAAAATCCAAATATTTGTTATTTTTCTTTTTTTATCCAAAACATTAATGCCGTGTTTCAGCTTCATCGGACTAAGCGTTAAGATTCTCCCCAGTTCGCTCAAACCGTAACATTTTTCTTACTTAGACCATTTTTATGCCCGTCGTAACTTTAAAACGAAAGGTCCGATTTGAGTAATTTGAAGTGTAGTTTACATGTACATTATCAACCTTAATTCTAAACAAACAAACTAACTAATCTTTACTCTAGTAGGTGTGTATTGGGGTACCTGGATCAAGAGATCCAGGTACCCCAATACACAATTCAAAATGATTGTTGTATTCAGAATCCTCTATTCAGAATCCTCTATTCAAATCGAGTGTTGTATTCAGAATCCTCCTTTCAAAATGATTGTTGTATTCAGAATCCTCTATTCAGAATCCTCTATTCAAATCGAGTGTTGTATTCAGAATCCTCCTTTCAAAATGAAGGTTGTATTCAGAATCCTCTATTCAAAATGAGTGTTGTGTTCAAATTGAGTGTTATATTCAGAATCCTCTATTCAGAATCGATATTCACAACGAATGCTGTATTCGAGTAGAGTTATAAGATATGTGTATTTAATAAATATCGATGTTGTCTCTGAGGAAATACTGAATATCCATATCGTTTGAAATCGCATCTAGAATCAGTTGTTAGGCACGACTGCTTGTTTACATAACGAATACTTTGCCATTCCCGTAAAGGAAACTGATCGCATTCTTTTCTACCCATATAGTGCCTCACAGCTCCTAAGCTTTAATTATTAATTTACGCCAGAAATCAGCATGTGGTATTACTATTAAAACACATGCCAAATGTATACCTATGATAAATAAATAGGTAACATTATGAGTACTGACATGAATAGAATGAAGTATATGCATAAAAATGTGAATGTTCCCCTATAATAACTCATTTTAATTAGGTAAATGAATATAATTTGACTCTTAGTGTATGCAAAGTTGTATGTTTGTTAAAATAATGTAACTCTGTGTATGATGTGTAGGTGGCCACTTTTTAGCGGAACTTATAGAAATAAAACAACTGAAATGGGATTGCTGGTTTATTCACATCTTTTTATGCAATTTGCTTACAATATCCTTAACACATTTATAGATATCGTCATTAAATACATTCCCTACAACATGTTGGACACAGATATTGGCACTACAATCACATGGCGAATTTGTAAATTCATCGGCGTCAAAAACTTGTATTCGTATTATTTTACTTCGATGACCCGTTGATGGTTTCTGTATGTATGAGTATACAACATCAGTTCTTCGTCTTTTATTATTATTGTTACTGTTGTTACTATTGCTGCATGGTGGTGTGTCTTCAAATTCGAATGGTTGAAATGGTCTTTCTCTCTCCAAATAGTTAACCACTTTTTGACGTAGGGTTTGGTCAGCAGGAATTGGTGAGTATGAAGAATTAGTGGGGAAAATGTCGCTGGAAATCTGAAACAAAGAGGTACATATTATTAGTTAAATAAGACTACAATTACAAGTTGATGAAGACAATGAACTATCCTAGTGATCCTACTGTAAATATCGAAAATTAAATTATAATATACATTACTTATTAATATTTCTATTAATAATTTAAAATACTTTTTGATAATAATGTTTACTTACCGACATCGTGGAGCAGGCAAGTCCACTTGAATGTTTTTTTGATATCTTGACTGGCTTATATAGGTACAAAACCTATTTTTTATTGTCATTAAGGTTCAATTTAATTTCGTTTTATGTATGTAATGTAATTCAAAACATAAGGCTCTCTATATGGGTAGGAATTTGTGCCACATGCGCAAAGATGCACTGCAATCTATAGATGAGCGTTATAACCGCAACGTTTGTCCCTCTAACATATCAATATTAAAATTGCACTTTAAAATAATTAAATAAGGACGTTTTCATTTAATCTCTAAAGAGTTGCTTATGAGACACAATTGATATTCTAGGTATTGTTAGCGGCATCAGCGATGACAAATGAATTGAGCGTTTAAAACTCTGCGTTTATAACGCTCGTCTACAGATTTTTGTCTATGCATACATAAATGCTGTGCTTGCAATCTTTATGATGAACTTATTTTTGCATTTATGCATTTTTACAAATTTGGTTATGCGTGACGCGTTTTTTCACCTATATAAACGGGTTGAGGGCTACTGCTCGACACAAACCATCAACGGAAGGACTCGGTGCCCCTTTGCTACATCAACAGAACATTAGTACATCAAGAAAAACTCAGCAGACTTTGAAATGTAAGTAATTTATTATTTTTTCAATAAATTCTCTAATGAATAATTTCATCTATTCACACATTTTAACTATTCAACCGTTTCATTTATTCAACGATTCAATCATTTTATCCCTTTACTCATTTCATTTATTCTTTATCTTTCAAATTATTTAATAATCGATTAATCTATTTTATTCAAATAATGAATCTACCTTTTATGCATTTAATCTTATTCTTTCAATTAAAGCAATACAATTCAAACATGTACTGAACTGTGCCTTGTGCAATGTTTTTCTTTGTTGTCTAATACATTGTCTAATACATATTGTTGCAGGTCGAAACAAACAGCTACACATCTTTTCTCTTCCGATGATGAAGCCGAGCAGCAGTTGAAAAAACCGAAGGATTCCAGAGCGTCATCTTCGTCACTGTCTGGCAAGAGGTTGGCGGAGGAAGAATCGTCGAACACCGAGATGAAAAAGAAGAAGAAGAAACAGAATAAGACCACAATCAAGTCCATCAGCGCCAGCATGAGACCCACATCGCACGATCTATTCGGGACCGACAGCGACGAAGAGGAAGAGGAGACCGCTGGAAGCACCTTGGGTAACAAAATAGCGCCATTGCATTCGTATTATACCCGTAGAGTAGCCAAGGGTATCAGTAAACAGTCTTATGAAAACAAAAAGGGTAGATTTTTTATAGAATTAAAGATCTACGATCACAGCGAGGTAGAGCGTATATCGCCTATAAATCGATGGAGGCACGCAATCATTAGTGTTAAAAATCGTACTAATGATGACACGCCCGCATGGAAGCATTTAAAAGATTTTTTAAAAGAAACCCAAAAAGAGTTCAAGCATTGTCCCATAGATTATGTCAGCAGTTATTTTTAGTAGATATATATCAGTCTCAGTTATGCAATGTTACTTATTCACTTAATTGTTTTTAATCATTTACCTAATCACTTTAATTTTAGAATCTAATATAATAGTTAAAGGGCATACATAAAATATTCATAGGGTGATAAATGGAATCGTCATATAATTAAATGTAATGTAACTATAATATTATCTTTTTGTTTAATTTACAGTAAAAACCCCGTCTACTCACCGAATGCAATATACAAATAATCCAGAATATATAGAATGTAAAACATGCTTTATGAAATTACCAATGAATGAATTCAAATATCATTTGAGAACCAATATTCACAAGTCTAATAGTTTATTGCAAAGCGAATTTGAAAATATTTATATAATTGCAAGTGCTTTCAAAAACAGAATCATAACATATCGTTTAAATCCTGCACAAGATGCTGAATACCTCACGCCGGAGGCATTCCTGTGTCAGAATAAAAATGATATCCTGAAACTTATTCATACATCTTTAATGAAAAATACTTGTCTCAAGATTAATTTTGAATTGTTTGCCCACTTTATCTTACCAAAAACGAGTGAGCAACAACTCAAATCATTTAATACGAAATATGAAATTATTTGTAATAACACGGATATTGATGAATTGTATTCGAAAGTAACAGAACTTTTAAAATGTAAAATGTCTGAATTCGAGCACAAAGACTCTGGTTGGTCTTATCATTCTGTAAGTCATCTAGAAATCAATGTTAATAAATATTGTCCAATGAGAGGTGGTACATATCTAGATTTGCCCACAAAAATTAAGAATTCTAAAAGTTGTATTAATATACAAAATAATGACAATCAGTGCTTTTTATGGAGTGTGGTAGCTGCTTTGTTTCCTGCTAAGATGAACGTAAGCAGGACTCATTCGTACCCACACTACAGTTCTGTATTCAATATTGATGGAATGTCTTTTCCTGTCTCATATCAAGATATAAAACTATTTGAAATAAACAACGACATTAGTATTAATATTTATGGAGTAGATAATAAGACCGAAAACGTGACTGGTCCTCTGTATTTGACAAATAACAGAAAATCTGTACATGTAAATTTGCTATATTTAGAAAGAAAAGGATTGAGTCATTACTGTCTTATTAAAAATCTGATACGATTAGTAAGACGACAAGTGACATGTCATAAAGGTATTTTTTTACTCTGTGAATCATGTTTACAATTCTATAGCAGTGAAAATAAATATAGATCTCATATCTGTTCAAAGGTTTTATCAATTTTACCCGAAAAGAATAGTAAACTCGGTTTTAAGAATTTTGAAAGAAAACAAATAATTAATTATGTCATTTATGCAGACTTTGAAAGCCTATTGCAGAGTTGTTTCGAAACAAAATCTGAAAAAACACATAATTTCAAAAAACATCAGGCGTCTTGTTTTGGATACTATATATGTTGTTCACACGATTCAAGTCAAAATAAATATGTTACATATAGAGGCCCTGACTGTGTTGAAGTATTTGTTACTAGATTAATAGAAGATGTCAAGAAAATAACTGAAATATTATCAATAATAAAACCAATGTTACCTTTAACAAAAAAAGAGCAAATCAGTTATAACAATGCTAGTATTTGTCATATTTGTGATCAGTTATTATTTCATGATAAGGTGCGTGACCACGATCATGTGACAGGAAAGTATAGGGGACCTGCACATGTTCAATGTAACTTAATGTTTAGAGTATGTCCATTCATACCAGTATTTTTTCATAATTTATCGAATTACGACTCCCATCTCTTTATACAAGAATTAGTGAGACATGAAGGTGATATCAAAATTATACCTAAGACTAAGGAAAAGTATTTAACTATTACAAAATATATACATAGCGAGAAAAGGGGCCGTTCTATTCAAATAAAATTCATAGATTCGTTTCAATTTTTAAGCTCTAGTTTAGATGCACTAAGTAAAAGTCTATTAGATCGCGACTTTATTCATTTATCAGCAGAATTCAATGATGAAAACTTAAACTTGTTAAAAAAGAAAGGTATTTATCCTTATGATTATATTAACACTTGGGACAAGTACGAAGAAACAACACTCCCTCAAAAAAAATACTTTTATAACACTTTGAAAATGCAACACATTAGCGATAAAGAATATGAACACGCAAAAACTGTGTGGAACGCGTTTAATATCAATACTATTGGCGAGTATACTGATTTATATTTAAAATGTGATGTTTTATTACTGTGTGATATATTTGAAAATTTTCGTAAAATAAGCTTAAAATATTATAAGTTAGACCCTGGGTACTATGTAACGGCACCTAGTTTAAGCTGGGATGCTATGTTGCTTTATACGCGTGTTGAGCTAGACTTGATTGATGACTTAGAAATATATCAAATGTTAGAAAAGGGCATACGTGGTGGTCTGGCTCAGTGCTCACTACGTCATGCAAAAGCAAATAATCCTTATCTATCAGAATACAATGATCAAGAACCGTCTAGCTATTTGATTTATCTCGATTGCAACAATTTGTACGGATATGCAATGACAAAAAAAATCCCCATTTCAGAATTTAGACTTTTAAATCAGAAGGAAATTAACTGTTTCGATATTATGAGCGTATCTGATGACAGTGAATATGGCTTCATTTTAGAAGTAGATCTCGAATATCCTGAATCAGTACATGATTTTCATAGTGATTTGCCTTTTGCTCCAGAGAAATTCATACCCCCTGGAGGAAAGACAGCTAAACTCATCGCTAATTTATATGATAAATTTAACTATGTAATTCATTATATTCACTTAAAGAAATGTTTAAAATCCGGGCTAGTTCTAAGAAAAATTCATCGAATTCTTGCTTTCAAACAACAAGAATATTTAAAAAAATATATTGATTTAAATACTACCCTGCGTCAAGCATCTACAACTGCATTTGAGAAAGACTTTTTCAAGCTTTTAAATAATTCAATTTTTGGTAAAACGATAGAAAACAAACGTAAACAGGTAGATATTAAACTAGCAACAAAATGGATGGACAAAGAAAATGTGACAAATAAGCAACTCTGTGCTGAAAAACTAATTTGTAAACCTAATTTAAAATGTGTATCGATATTTTCGGAAAACTTTGTAGCTGTGCAACTAAAACCCGAGAGAATTGTTTTAGACAGACCGATTTATATAGGTTTTACTGTTTTAGAATATGCTAAGTTACACCTTTATCAATACCATTATAATATTAAAAAAATATATAAGAATAATGTCAGGCTATGTTACACAGACACTGACAGTCTTCTTTATTTATTTTACACAGAAGATATTTACCATGATATAAAAAATAATATAAAGAAATTTGATACAAGTAATTTTGATTTAGATAACCCATATTCAATACCTCGAGTAAATGCCAAAGTACCTGGTCTATTTAAAGATGAACTAGGTGGAGACGTGATCAACGAATTTACTGGTTTAAGAGCAAAACTTTACTGTTTATCGGCCTCTAAAACTGAAATAAAAAAAGCAAAAGGTATTTCAAACTCTGTAACTAACAGGCTAAAGATGATGCATTACAATAAATCATTGTTTGATGATGAAAGTAGATCATGTACGATGAATATGATTAAGTCAATCAAACATGTTTTGTATTCGCAACAAGTAAATAAACTGGTGATGAATAGAAATGACGATAAAAGATATATACTTCCAAATCAGATCGAAACATTACCTTGGGGTCACTATAACGTTGTATTATAACTTATATTTACCTAAGCTATTAATGTATAGCATTAAGTACTATGATTGATATATGTTAATAAACGGATATGTAATGGCATTGAACATTGTTTTATTTATTGATACCTATATAAACAGAGGTCATTTACATTTATCTTACATTTCATAATGAAGTTCATCAAGCAACCACACACTTTAGAAGTTAATAATATAAAATTAGAAAATCAATCATGCAAAGTGAAACATAGTGCACTTTTACCCAATACTATTAGATGTATTATATGCGGTCCATCTAACTGTGGAAAAACTAACATAATGCTTAATTTAATTTTACATGAAAATGGTCTCAAGTTTAAGCATATATACTTATACTCGAAGACGGCTTTCCAGCCAAAATATTGTTTTTTAAAACAAGTTATGAGCTACATACCAGGTGCCAACTTTTTTGTCTTCAGTGATAATAAAGAAGTCATACACCCTAACGATGCTTTAACTAATGCAGTAATGATTTTTGATGATGTAGCATGCGAAAATCAAATCAATATCCGTAATTACTTTGCAATGGGGAGACATAAACAGATAGATTGTTTTTACTTATCACAAACCTATTCTAAAATACCTAAACAACTTATACGAGATAATGTCAATCTTTTGATTATCTTCAAACAAGACCAGGTAAACTTAAAACATATATATAATGAGCACGTGAATACAGATATCGAATGGAATCAATTTAAAAAACTTTGCTCTGCTATTTGGAAAGACCGCTTTGACTTTTTATTAATTAATAAAGATTGTCCTCTAAATGAAGGTAGATACAGGCAAGGCTTTGATATATTTATATACTTCTAAAAAGTACATATATATCACCTCATTACAGAAAATATATCAATCGAAATCTGATATCAGTAAATAACGGATGGGTTATAATTAAACAACATTATGCAGGTTAATATTAAAGAACAATTGATAAAGTCAGTTGATAGTATAAAAAATAAAATTAAAACAATACAAAATGAAGAAGAAACAGCTCATTTAAAATTTAAAAAGGTGTTCAAACCAATAACAGATCCACTAGAAACATTGATTAAGGCAAATGATAAAATTAAACCAATATTAGACATTTCAAGAGATGAAACGCTTCGAAGATTCAGCTCATCAACAGATTATGCTCCAGATTATGAAAATTTTAAAGAATGTATAAAAATAGATTCAAATGAAGATTCTAAGTGTTATAAAGACGTTCTTACAAGAAATCCTTTTAAAGATTCTGATGATACACTGATTTCATTAAATAAAGAAGATATGATGGAAATCTATGATAATATGAATGTCCCATTTGGGATACGTAGTGAAGATAAAAAGCTGATGATGGGCAATAGCAAGGTTTCGTTTTCTATTGCAAATAAGAGCAGTAATTCACCCAAAACCAATATAGTCACTATTGATAAAAGGCCCTATGAATTAACACCAGGCCTAAAGGAACTTTTGGTACGCAGTAAACCTGACCTTAGTTTGGTTACCGAACTAGATAAAATTGTCTATAAAGATATGCTTCATAATACGCACGCACACAAAAGAGACTTTCATCCTAATGGTCAGATAAAAGGTGATAAAAGTTTAAAATATCGGCAAATTATTAAACCCTTATTTTCGCAAAATAGTTATGTTCAAGATGAAGGACAGATGATGAGAACAAAAAGCGGTGGTTTTTTGCCTAAATTGAAAAAATATAAAATTAATACCGATTATGTTTACTGGGATGACCCTAATGAACTAATTGAAAGGTTGAAACTTCTAATTGCCTCAAAAAATGCTGGTAATACCAATCACGATAATGAAATTATATCAATTATAGAAGAGTTAAAAGAAGCTGATGTTATAAAAGACTAAAATCTTTGAAATGCTCTCAGTTATTAAAGTATTTTAAAACATGAATGAACATAAAAATATTAATTGTGTTCGTACAAATAAAACATCAGTCATTACTGAAAGTAACATAAGAGTAGACCGTGTTGAGATAAAAAATACAATAACAGAAACTGAATCTGGTAAAAATATTACTGAACAGCGTATCGAAAAACATAAAGTTAATTTTTGTATGCAAATAGAGCAACTGAATAAACTGATTTCAATTTTAAATGAAAGAATAAGAAATCTTGAAAAAAATATTGCATTGAAAGAAATTGCTGGAAAATTAAATAAGCATTATGAGCAAAGTAGATGTCATAAATGAAATTCATAAATGTGCTAGAGTTAACTTTCCAAGAAGACAAGTCATACTCAAAGATATCGACGATCTCTGGCAAGCAGATTTAATGGACATGCAATCAATTTCAAAAGTGAATGGTGGTTACAAATATATACTAGCAATCATAGACACTTTTTCAAAATATGCTTGGACAGTTCCTTTAAAACAAAAAAATAAGCAACAGGTGTCAAAAGCATTTGAAAGTCTATTGCTTAAAGGACGTGTTCCAAGAAATTTGCAAACTGATCTGGGAAAAGAGTTTTATAATGAGAAATTCAAAAATATTGTTACAAAGTATAAAATTAATCATTATTCAACGTATTCTACTAAAAAAGCCTCTATTGTAGAAAGATTAATAAGGACATTAAAAAATAAATTATACAAAGAGTTTAGTCTTAATGGTAATTACAAGTGGATGAATGGAACGCTCAACAAAATTGTAAATGAATACAATAATACTACTCACAGAACTGTGGGAAAATCTCCTGCTTCTATAAATCATAAAAATAAAACAAGCATAATGCAAAGATATATTCAAATGGCTAAATGTAAGAAAAGCGAGAAGTGTAGGAAACTTAAAGTTGGTGATTTTGTAAGAATAAGTAAATACAAAGGATGTTTTGATAAAGGCTATTACCCTAATTGGTCAACAGAAATATTTAAGATAAAAACAATACAAGAAACGAATCCAATAACTTACTTAATAGAAGATGCAAGATGTCGACCAATACTAGGAGCGTTTTATGCTCAAGAACTTCAAAAAACCAACCATCCTGATTTGTACTTAGTTGAAAAAGTATTGAAAAGAAAAGGGAATCAAGTATACGTAAAGTGGCTCGGACTTCCTACTAGCGACAACAGCTGGATAGATAAAACAAATGTATTTTAAGTGGGCAAACAAAAATTTGTTCTAATATGTATTTAAGCAAACGCACATATTTTTTCATTTCATTACGTATTTGTTCTTAAAACAAAAAAGACTTGTATTTGTATCTATTAAATACGTTTCATTTAATCTGAAGAAAAATAAAGGAATAGAAATGAAACCCATACAAGCTATTCTAGACAACAAAAAAACAGTTTCACCAGCATTCAACAAAAACATCAATAAAGTAAAAACAGGAGCTGGTTTTAACAAAACTCTTAGAAAGATTGTTAGCCACACTAAAAAGCGCATTACAAAATTAAAACCATCATGTAAGAAAGCATTGATGGAATTAGCATACACAGCAGCAAAAGAATTTGTATCAGATACACCAATCAAATTACCTAGGATTATACCAATACCAAAAACTGGAGGATTTCTTCCTTTAGTACCAATATTTGCTGGATTATCTGCCGCTGGCAGTTTAGCAGGAGGTGCTGCTGGTATTGCAAAAGCAATTAACGCATATAAAACAGCTAAGAAGCAATTGTGTGAAGCAGAACGACACAACAAGGAAATGGAGGCGTTATTCATTGGAAAAGGATTACATCTCAAGCATTACAAAGATGGTTTAGGCATTTACTTAACAGAGAAAAAAAACTGAAATCTCGGCTACCTAATAGAGCTTTAACCAATATTGACATAGTCAAACACTCGAATAATGTGCCATTCTTCCGAGGTGTGTTTATGAGAGATAAATTACCAGCCAAAGTTTTACCAATAGAATGTGGAGTGATCAATCTCGACTCTTTTGAAAACTCTGGTACTCATTGGGTAGCCTATGGTAAAATAAATGAATACATTGAATATTTTGACAGTTATGGTAACTTAAAACCTCCAAAAGAATTTTTGAAATATGTAGGAAATAACATTCAGTATAATTATGAAAACGTGCAGCGTGATCATTTGTACAATTGTGGACATTTATGTTTAAAATTTCTTAAGTCATTTTGGAAAGATAATAAAGTAGCATAACATATTGTTTTTTTTTTATTAATACAGACAGGTGTACTTGTAGCGTAAATAAAAATAGTTATAAAAGTTTATATTCTGATACACTACTCACATTCTTAGATTGTATGTGATGATAATCACTACTCACATTGTAAAGACTAATTGAGCTAAATTTGATAATAGTGATACTACCTATTTTGTTTATGCATAAAAACAACATGCTTGTTTTTAATAAAACGCCTACCGTGAGAAGAAGATGTAATATTTCACTCCCTGTTTCCAAAGAAGTCAGACGTATCAACACTATAAACTTTAAAAGACAAATTAAAATTACTGAAGAGAATAAAAGATTTCTCAGAGATATTGGATTAAAATTAAAATAATAAAAACATGCTTCAAATAACAGATTTAGCGCAACATGACAACTCTATCGAAAGTTATGAGATTCATAGCTACAATCCGTATAATTCTAGTTTTAAAGAAAATGATGAAATCAGGATACCCATTCATCATCAAGATTTGTATGTGTTGCCCTGCAGCAGTTCCATTTTTATAGAAGGGTATGCAAGTGTATCTAGTAAAGATCCATCAGGAAAAATAATAAAAAAAGATGTTGATTTCATAAACAACCCAATCTTATATTTGTTTCAAGATATTAGATACGAAATAAATGGTGTTGAAATCGACCGCATTAAAAATGCTGGTATCACAACAACTTTAAAATCGTATATCTCCATGAACGAAGGTGAAAGTAAAGCTGCAGCAATTTGGGGGTGGAACTTAAATGGTACCAAAATAGAAAAAGGACATTTTAGCGTTATTGTGCCACTGAATAGAATATTAGGATTTGCAGAAGATTATAACAAAATAATAATTAATTGTAAACATGAACTAATTTTACAAAGAAGCAGCTCGACATTGAACAGTGTGCTTATGGAGAAAAATGATATCCTAGAAATAGATATACAAAAAATACAGTGGCGTGTACCGCATATCAAAGTCTCTGATCGTAACAAGTTATCATTGCTTAAAAGTTTGGAGAGAGACCGGTCCATACAGTTAGCGTTTAGAAATTGGGATTTGTATGAATATCCGCTATTACCAAAAACAACAAAGCATTCATGGTCGATAAAGACAACTTCACAATTAGAGAAACCAAGGTTTGTTATATTTGGTTTGCAAACTAACCGAAAAACTAATAAAACTAAAAGTTCTTCCTTATTCGATCATTGTGATGTAAGCAATATTAAGTTATTTTTAAATTCGCAATATTATCCATACGACTCACTTAATCTCAAATTTGATGAAAACAAATACAGTATATTATACGAAATGTATGCTAACTTTCGTCAGTCGTATTACAACTTGGGCATAGATCCGTTGCTTAGCTTAAATCAATTTAAAGAAATTGCTCCACTTTTTGTGATTGATTGTTCAAGACAAAACGAAACGCTTAAAACTGGACCGGTCGACGTGCGATTAGAAATCGAATGTTCAGAAGATATTCCAGATAATACTTCTGCTTATTGTTTAATAATAAACGATCGACTTTTCGAATACAAACCTTTGAGTAATATTGTCAGAAAATTATCATGAATGTTATTGTGGATGTGCAAGGGTTTAAGAATGAAGAAAACAAATTTATTCCAAAAGAAATAGCAATGATGTATGAAGGACGGATACAAGTACTGTTGATAAAACCACCACGACCATTTTATGACTTGACGAAAAAAGAACGGTTGCAAGTAGCTTGGATTGAAAAAAACAGAGGGATACATTGGAATGAAGGTTTTGTACCATATTTTAACTATAAGGCTAACTTTGATTTTTTTTTTTTAAATAAGACTGTATTTACAAAAGGTAACGAAAAAGTGTTATGGTTAAAAGATATATTCGAAATTGATAATGTATATAATTTAGAAAGTAAGCAGTGTCCAAGTCTAGTAACGTTGTATAAAAAATATTCTACTTCACCTGATATTATAAGTTGTATCAATCATACGAATATTTGTGCCTTAAAAAATGTATTTTGTTTAAATAAGTGGTGTGTTGAAAATAACGTTTTAAATTAAGCAGCAATATAAATATTGATATAACCAACATTTTAGTTTTATTTTTTTAACACCTGTCTTCGTCACATTATAAGGGCTTTAATATAAAACAGAGGTAACGGCTCACTCATCTATGGAACAGCATTTAAATTCTAGTATGAACAGCACATAATATTTAATTAAACGAATGCTGTTTGTATGCTCGCCCCCCATTCACACAAACACACACACACACACACACATACATATATATTTCATACAAACACCATGTATCATGATACTGTGTACTGATCAAGATTTACATTTTTAAAAGAAACAAGTATTCGAAATTAATACAAGTTTCATTTCTAACTCTACTCGAATACAGCATTCACTCAGAATAAAGAATTCTGAGTACAGCATTCGTTCTGAATATCAGCACTCATTTTGAATAGAGGATTCTGAATACAACACTCGATATGATATGTATAATACATATAAAATGCGTGAATTTTCATTTGGTTATTATTGGGCAATGGCTGATTCAAGAAGAAGATTGGTGATGGAAATGGCTGACGCTGGATTTTTTTATTGTGGAAATGGTGTAAATGATAAAGCAGCATGTGTCTCATGTGGAGGTGTTATAGAAGATTGAGAGATTTACGATGATCCCCGGTTGCAACATGCTATACATTTTCCTCAATGTTTTAATTTGAACGCTGTGAGAGGAAAATATTACATTAATAACTGTCTGAAACAGTTACTCTATTAGAATATGCGACATTGTATCGTGCTCCAAAATGAGTCGATTAATATGTATCCTATTAGAATGTTTGAGTACCTACATGATGCCACATTGCACTTAAAATGAGTCAAATTTGTGTATATAGTATAGAAGCGTCGTGCATCACAGCAATTCAACTCTGAACATTGCAGTGGAAAGGTTCAATTTTAAATTATCTTCTAAATAAATTACTAAATTTATTTATATAATGTTTCACTCAGTGAAATCAAATTTAGATGGAATTCGTAAAATAATTTGCAAGAATGCTAGGGGTGAGACAATTTATATTCAAGATATGCATCCTAGAAAAAATAAATTGAGCACTGGTGAATTAAAACATCAGGATAATGATATAACCCTAACAGAAGATTTATTTTACCAGAAGGTGGAAGATTCAGTGAAATCTAACTTGAAAAATACTCATCACCTTATACTCAAAAGCGAACCTGGTGAGAATCTTCATACATTCGTCAAAGTTGGCAACAAACAAGCTGATCATAAAAAATCGATTGAGAGTTCGTCAAAGAATAGTGGGAGTAATATATCGATAGCAACAGCAGATTTATTCCATCAGGAGAGTGATACAGCACATGAGTTAGTTTTACCTGCATTAGAAGATATTGATTGCTACCAGATACTGCCAGGAAATGAAATTTGTTTCATATAAATTGTGTGAGGATCACTGAAGCGAGAGAAAGTAATCCAGAACCCTAAGATAAACTCAAAAATCAATTTATAACAAACATATATAATGGTTCTAATGCGGAGGACGAAACATCTGTCTGAAGATGAAATTTTTGTCCCATCCATTGTTTCAGAACACAAATATATGTATAGTATTTTTAAATTAACATTATTTGTAGTTTTATTTAATAAAAAACTTATGACACCGTTAAGATCAATCACACAGTTTTGTACCTTGGATCACTATCCATTTAGAATGTAATGTATAAGATCAGAATCTGTTTTTCGATCCAATAAACAGCATACCTATTCTAAATTCTAATAGTAGACCATCAATGCATCAAACAAGATTTCGTAATATATAAAATGATGATGTAAATTGGGTGTATTTCCTCAGAGACAACATCGATATTTATTAAATACACATATCTTATAACTCTACTCGAATACAGCATTCGTTGTGAATATCGATTCTGAATAGAGGATTCTGAATATAACACTCAATTTGAACACAACACTCATTTTGAATAGAGGATTCTGAATACAACCTTCATTTTGAAAGGAGGATTCTGAATACAACACTCGATTTGAATAGAGGATTCTGAATAGAGGATTCTGAATACAACAATCATTTTGAATTGTGTATTGGGGTACCTGGATCTCTTGATCCAGGTACCCCAATACACACCTACTTACTCTTTATAATATTAGTTTAGATAGATTAGATATATAATCCTGATGATGTGTCTGTTTGAGTATTATTCGCAAATTATCGGCATTCGATTGAACTGAGTCTATAAAATAATCATTAAAATGTCTTGCTATCATTTTAGGAATATTAAATTTCATAGAATTGGTTACCTCCCAAGTACCTGCTTTAGACTTGTTAGTGCTAGTTCCTATAAAATAGCTGTTTTGAGCCCTTTGTGTTAATTTGATCACTTTTTAATATCTCTTTGAGAATTATTTGAAAGCCGCTTTTGTATCACTATTTCGCTTTATTCTGTATTGCTATAATAAAGTTCATAATAAAGATTAAATAAGTTCATTAACTTTATAGAATTTACTGGTGATTGTGGAATACTGAGCATACAAATAATAAAAGCACTCAATACAATTGCAAAAGAACTTGGCCCAAAGGAAATAAATACTAAAAATATTCTGCTTTTAATTTTCAAGATTAGAAACAAAATTTAGGATTCGTTGAATCTCGTGAGTTTGGAGGAATTACGTTACCCAAAAAATTTTTTCAATTGGGCGTTTTTCAATTCTATTAGATTAAAACTCCTTTAATTGTATTAGAAGTTTCAACTACCATTACCGAAGTTAATGCAATTATCAATGTCTTCAGAACTGTTCAAAACATTATGCGCGCGTGGATTTCCTTAGCAGAGTTATTTTAGAAATGTATTTATTATACTCTTCAAAGATCTTATACTTACAATCATCAACAAATATATTTCGAAAAAGATTATTACAGGATTTTATGTTGATAAAAAACTCTATGGCCCATAACTCATTAATAGGTACCAACTCTTAACATCTTACACACGTGATAACTTTTAAACGAAATATCCGATTGAGATGAAACAAAAAGTATTTTACTTCTACATAAATACTCTTGATAACATAATGCTTAATTTCGATAAAGATTAATATTACGATACGTATTTAACGTAGTTTTGTTTCTTTAGACGATTTAATAATTATTTTGAACACAAAATGGGTTATTGTGATTAAACCATGATAGCTAGATATATGTTCTCGCGGACTTTTTTGTAGGTCTTAATGGGATTTTCTAACCCGTAGTACATCATTTTGTTCTATTGTTAATAGTTTTTGCAGCGCACGCAAAGAAGGTTTTTAATTTTACACCTTGTGTTACGAAATAGCAATTTTATAACGGATCCCTAATTTTGAAAAAAAAATATAGCCTATAGCCTTCCTCGATAAATGGACTACCCAACACTGAAAGAATCATTCAAATCGGACCAGTAATTCCAGAGATTAGCGCGTTCAAACAAACAAACAAACAAACTCTTCAGCTTTATAATATTAGTATAGATATACACACACTCTTAGAAAGGAACTTCGTTCCATCCGGGTGTCCCTTGACACCTCTCAAGTTTTTTTTTTTTTAATTTTGTCTCACTTTATCCTTGATACTGAAAACGTAGACTTCAACTTCAACCTACTCCACTTTTGTTTCTGATTTGGCAGCGTATTTCCGATGCTCCCAGTTTTACAGGCGGCGGTAACTACATTGAATCAAGTTGCAGACCACTCCGGACTCACTGAGCAGGGATGGATGACGGTTCATCTACAACATGACGAACTGAAAAATGTAAGTGTACTCACAGTCGCAGCTCATCTTGTAACCGCTGCAGGGTCGTGAGGTGCTGGTCGTGCAGCTGGGCGAGGCGCCGCAGCTCGTCCGTGGCGGCCTGCAGCAGCGCCTCGTGCTGCGCCAGGCGCGCCAGCAGCGCGCCGCACTCCGAGCGACACACGCGCTCGCGCTCCACCGCCGACACCAGGGAGCGCTCCATCTCCGCTGGAAACAGTTAATGATGGATTGCGATACCAGTACCTAGCCGTAGCCTTTTTCTTTTCACTTCTTTGAACGTTCGTTGTTACACACGTAATGCTAAGTCGGCTATTAGATAACAAACAGATTGTGCCACAATGCCACTTATTTTCCTCTAACGCAGCGCGTGCGCATGTGCCTGGTCCCTGTCTAGCGCCGCTCTCTGCAGCTGCGCCAGCACACAAGCCGCGCCGCTGTCACCGGCAGCGCCAGCACTCTCCCTGTCTATACACACCACTCACCCAGCTGTACTTCCCTCTGGCGCAGCGCGTGCGCATGTGCCTGGTCCCTGTCTAGCGCCGCTCTCTGCAGCTGCGCCAGCACACAAGCCGCGCCGCTGTCACCGGCAGCGCCAGCACTCTCCCTGTCTATACACACCACTCACCCAGCTGTACTGCCCTCTGGCGCAGCGCGTGCGCATGTGCCTGGTCCCTGTCTAGCGCCGCTCTCTGCAGCTGCGCCAGCACACAAGCCGCGCCGCTGTCACCGGCAGCGCCAGCACTCTCCCTGTCTATACACACCACTCACCCAGCTGTACTGCCCTCTGGCGCAGCGCGTGCGCATGTGCCTGGTCCCTGTCTAGCGCCGCTCTCTGCAGCTGCGCCAGCACACAAGCCGCGCCGCTGTCACCGGCAGCGCCAGCACTCTCCCTGTCTATACACACCACTCACCCAGCTGTACTGCCCTCTGGCGCAGCACGTGCGCATGTGCCTGGTCCCTGTCTAGCGCCGCTCTCTGCAGCTGCGCCAGCACACAAGCCGCGCCGCTGTCACCGGCAGCGCCAGCACTCTCCCTGTCTATACACACCACTCACCCAGCTGTACTGCCCTCTGGCGCAGCGCGTGCGCATGTGCCTGGTCCCTGTCTAGCGCCGCTCTCTGCAGCTGCGCCAGCACACAAGCCGCGCCGCTGTCACCGGCAGCGCCAGCACTCTCCCTGTCTATACACACCACTCACCCAGCTGTACTGCCCTCTGGCGCAGCGCGTGCGCATGTGCCTGGTCCCTGTCTAGCGCCGCTCTCTGCAGCTGCGCCAGCACACAAGCCGCGCCGCTGTCACCGGCAGCGCCAGCACTCTCCCTGTCTATACACACCACTCACCCAGCTGTACTGCCCTCTGGCGCAGCGCGTGCGCATGTGCCTGGTCCCTGTCTAGCGCCGCTCTCTGCAGCTGCGCCAGCACACAAGCCGCGCCGCTGTCACCGGCAGCGCCAGCACTCTCCCTGTCTATACACACCACTCACCCAGCTGTACTGCCCTCTGGCGCAGCGCGTGCGCATGTGCCTGGTCCCTGTCTAGCGCCGCTCTCTGCAGCTGCGCCAGCACACAAGCCGCGCCGCTGTCACCGGCAGCGCCAGCACTCTCCCTGTCTATACACACCACTCACCCAGCTGTACTGCCCTCTGGCGCAGCGCGTGCGCATGTGCCTGGTTCCTGTCTAGCGCCGCTCTCTGCAGCTGCGCCAGCACACAAGCCGCGCCGCTGTCACCGGCAGCGCCAGCACTCTCCCTGTCTATACACACCACTCACCCAGCTGTACTGCCCTCTGGCGCAGCGCGTGCGCATGTGCCTGGTCCCTGTCTAGCGCCGCTCTCTGCAGCTGCGCCAGCTGCGCCAGCACACAGGCAGCCCCGCTGTCACCGGCAGCGCCGGCGCTCTCACTGCTCTCTAGAGCTGAGCAGGCTTCGCGAGCTTCGTGGAGTTCTCGCCGTAGGGCTTCCTCGCGGGATACCCATTTTTTTTCCTCTGAAAAATTTCAAAAGCATGGTTAAAATCATATCTTATCCACAAAACAAACTGCTAATTTACCATTGTCTACGTTATTGCTTTAGTTACTAACCGTTGACCATCTCAACCCTAAGCTGCTGCAGCTCAGCCCTGAGCCTCTGCACCTCCTCGTCCGCCCTCCTGTGGTTGTCCTGCGCCTGCTCGTGGTGGGCGCTCCGGCGCGCCAGGTCGGCGCTGGTTCGCTGTAACTCGGTCAGCTCCCGACGAGCCCCCTCCAGGGAGGCCCGGCTGCCTTCGAGCTTGTGGATCGTGTCGTCTAACTGGCTTTTTGTCTGTTTAGAAATGCTCATAAAATATAAACTGCTAGAATACAATTTGTATGGGAGCAAATGGTAAGTATATATCGCATGGTACGAAAAAGAATCACATAGATCGGAGCAAAAACCTCGGAGTAATCGTTGTACATACCTACATAAAAAAAAAATACCCGCCGAATTGAGAACCTCCTCCTTTTTTGGAAGTCGGTTAAAAACGATAAAAAGATTGATATGTCTGTTATAATGATAACATTACAGACACAATAAACATTCCATTTAACCTCGGGATGGAATTTTTATTGTCAGCTGGCATACAACGCGTTTTAATTAAACATCACAATGGCATAGAATGATGGAAAAGGTCGAGTGAATATAATCCTTTCCATCACCAGCTGCACTAGGTATTAAGTTCGGAACATTATGAATGAAACAAGCACCTGATGGGACAGCACTTATTTGCACAAAGGATGCAGACTGTTTTCTGTATTCTTTTATTGTTCCTGTTATCAGCATAAAATCTCCTGCTACGTAAACAACAACATTGAATTCCGTTTGTTTGGCGCTCGAGTGTCGCGTTACACTCCTGATAAGAGCTCTCGCCGCAATAAGCGAAACATAAAACACATCAACTTTTCGCAGACCTCCTTCCACACAATAGCTGAATTATTAATTTCAGTAACAAAATTACAGGGCAAGGCAAAATTTATTTGAATTTTGTAGCACACAAAGGCGTTGGAATGGTCATGATTAATCTGTGTTTTAAGAAACTGGAATTTTGCCTTCAAAGTCACCATTCATATTTTAACTTAATTTATCACATTTTTTTCATTTTTTGTCCTGAATTTATCCAAAGTATTTTTACTCTAGGGTCAGCAAAGGAAAAGATGATTAATTGAGCCATTGCAAAAGCGAAAACCATAGTTGAGTAACTCATCATAATATTAGAAACCAATAGCTGACAGAATGACGTACAATATTCAGTTGTTGTTGCTTGACATACCTCCATAAGTTCAGTCTCAAGTTTCTTGTTAGCAGTGGTGAGGCGGTACACTGCTTCAATCTGGCTAACCTCCAGCTCCTCTTTAGCAGCTATGGATCGCTTCAGTCTGTCCAGTTCCGTTGACTGCTCTGCTATTTTATCTCTGGAAAATAGTTATGATGTTACTTCTTGGTGAATTTTCTATCAAATTATTAGTAGGCCGGAATTGTTTGCCAAAACAACTTCCTGCTTCTTCGATTAAGCTAATTTAAACCCAATTGTTGTTATTAACAACCATTCAAATGATGATGTAAACACATCTGCCTAGACCTTTAGGAACAAAAGCGTTATGGTAATTCTATGTTAAGAGAGAGTTGCTAGATATTGTCGTTGATTGGCCAGTATTGCCAATTGCGACATACGAGTTGTTCATTACAAAGAAGTTTCCTATTTTTTATTATTAATTACACTAGTTCACAAAAAAAAAGCCTTTCGACTAGGAAATATAACGGCAAAATCGAGTGGGAGACTCGAATCGTTCTGCATTGAATTTAAATAATGAGGTAATTATGCATCATTTATCTCACAGATTTATTAGTTTTGATCTTCATCATGAAACGTCTCCATTACCTAGGCAAGGATGGCACAAATAGTGGCCCTTGTAATCACATGTTTACACCCAGTCCTGGCTGCCTCACCTCAAGCCCTTAATGACCTGTTCATTGTCCTTATCTTTCCCCCTCAACTTCTTGATGATGTTGGACTGCTGCAGCTGCTGGCGCGCCAACTTCTCGCCTTCTTCCTGGAGCTGGGCGATCACCTCGTCTTTCTCTTTTAGAGCATTCTCCAGCTCTGAGGAGTTCTTGCGAGAGGAAGACTCCGATTTGAAGGCGTCTACTTGCTTTCTTAGCTGATCCTGTGGACATGTATGTTAGACTCCAGTTAGTCATCGAAAAAATACTCAAAACACAAAAAAATACGTACAGTATAAAGACGCCGTCAAGGTTTGGACCTTGACGGCGTCTTTATTCGTCTTTATTCGGCGTCCGAAAGCATTGCAATGCAACTACCTATGAAAGTATTGTTTGTAAACATAAAATATATTCTGAGATTACAATGTTTTATTGTAACAAGATATCAAGATTATGTAATCCCAATCTGGATTTAAAAGATTTCCATATTATGAAATCTTTATAACTCAATATTGTAAATCTTGAAGCCCTTTATCTAAGTAATAATCATCAATGTTCATCTGATCAAACCATTATAAAGCTCAAGGCATAACAACATAAAAGTAAATAAAAATAACATTTTCAAGTTTTCTTTTTTTTAATTCTAAGTAGTTCTAGAAATATCCATACCTTTTCTCTGATAGCTTGCTGAAACTTCTTCTCTAGTGCTGACATCCTCTGTGTGTAATCTTCAGTGATAGTATTGATATCACCTCCTTCATGTTTCAACATCAATGACTCCACCTGACTCTTCAAATCCGCATTGTTCTCCGCCAGGTCTGCATTATTTCTGCTCATTTCCAACAGCCTGTTCTCTCGTGCTTCAAGAAGCTCTGCCATTTCACACAACCTCCTCATCAACCGTTCATTCTCTGACCCCTGACTCTCATCACTTGTGTTGCTCTGTACAGATGCTTCTGATAGCTCTCTATTGTGCCCCCTGATCTTCGTAGCCAGTGACTTTCCAAGAACTAAGTCAACAAGGTTGGGGGATGTTGTACCATCAAACTTTGACTGCTTGAAAGCATACTTAGCAGGACTATTCCTAAACCCATGACCATCACCATTTGGACTTGGAATTATCTCAATATCTGAAGAAGTTGCTGTCTCCAACTCATCCCCAGAAGTGTGACCTGAAGTTCGGTCTGACCCTATCTTGACTAAATCACTTTTGCTATCGGAACTTATTGGAGATGTCCTCTCTTTAATACTGCCGTCTTTCTGTGAAGAGCTACTACTAGATTCATTACATTGCTGCTTTTCTACATTGACAAAAGCAGAACTTTCAGATCTCAGCATGTCATTAGAAACATTGACATTGTAGAATGATGACGAGTCACTCAGTTTATCAATGAGAACATCTTCTTGTTCCTTCTTCTGCTCTTCTACAGTTATGTCTAAGTTAATACTGTCATTGTCAGCGTTCAGAGTCCTGTCAGACCAAGAGCCATCATTTGAAGAATTTTCACTGATTTGCATTCTCTGCGGCAGTATGGCTTGCTCCAAATGTATGAATTCTTTCTCAATTGCTTTTCTACTTGTGTCTGCTTTGACTAGTTTGGGAAAGGGGCTCACAGACTTGTCATCAGTATCCAACACAGTGGGTGCTGTACATTCTGATATGGAGTTGTATGACATAGTGTCTTCATCATCATCAGCCACTAAACTGACACTGTCAGCAGTTTCCGCTTTCTCAGTCTTATCACCAACAGGAGTAGACTTCTTATCACTGAGGTCTCCAGGGGAAAGGCAGAGGGAGGATGAGCTGCTGTTTTTATCACTAGAATAACTATCAAAACCAAGGCACTCAATGGAGCTAGGACTCACCAGACTGTCGGGTAATATTTCTACAGATTCTGAGTTATGTTTCTGGCCAATACTACTGCTGTGTGATATGGAATGAACAGATGCCTCAGAGTCAGGAGTTGTCTTCAAACTCTGTGATAAAACTTCTACTGAATCAGAACTATTCCTACTTGACACAAGAGATAATCTGTGTGACTTCGCTGAATCACGCCTCATTTCAGCTCTTGGGAGTTCATCTTTCAAAGATTTTGTGATTCTGTGATCTAATGCATCACTGTCTGACATTATTAGCTGACTTTTAGAGAACAAGTCATCGTGACTGCCATATTTAGTATCAGAAATGATATTCATAGACTTAGCTTTCGGTGGTCTCACGATCGTAGGGTCTTCTTCTTTAGGTTGTTCAAAGAATGAGCCCGCGAACGATCCCCAGATACTCTGGGACGTGGACTTGGACGGACTCTCGGTGACCACAGGTTGGTCTTTGATGGGAGCATCGTTTTCACTTTCCGCACTGACGGTCAGTCCCCAGGAGGAAAAGAAATCCGAGTTGTCTTTGAGTGACGTGTTGCTGTGTCCGGGCGACGACTTAGCGCTGGTCTGCGGGGTCGTCTCCTCCTCGGGCTCCTCTCCGCTCTCGTCCTGGATGTCCAGCGCTTTGTCTATAGTCTTTTGTGCTTCCTTCAGCGCATTCTTAGCGAGGCTCGTGAAGCCTGACGTGTCGAACCAATTCATTTTGTCGGCGCATTAGGCATAACACAGCACGAACCACAACTCAATTAAAACCCACAGTAACGTATCACCCCTAAAGTAGTCTGAATAACGTGCTTGTTATGAGATTATCCATGGAAATACACTTCAACTTATCACAACAAACCAGATGACGTTTCCATTTTGTTTATGTATTTTTCGAAAGAATTTTGCAATTGTCAAAGTATTTCACTTTACTTCTACTGCTAAATGTATGTAGCGGTTATTTTTTTTAACTATAAGTAAATTATACGATAATTTTGAGATCGGACAAGTGCCACGAAAAGTATTGTGAACGACTAATTTGACGTTTGATAATCCCAAAAGAGTATATCGCTTGACTCTAGTAGTGACGTAGATAAAGGACTGGTTTTTCGCTTGTTTCTCCATAGCTCCAGTGGCGCAATTGGTTAGCGCACGGTACTTATAAGACAGTGCTTCGTGTGAGTAATGCCGGGGTTGTGAGTTCGAGCCTCACCTGGAGCAATACTTTTTGCTGTAAGTTTTGTTGAATGATATTAACGAAAATGATGTTATCAGGTAATGGGCGTGTGATTAATATGAGGGCTGACGCATCGACACCAGTAAACACTTTATGTGAATGTCTTTACTTAGCAGGCAAATAAATTAGTCATTTGACGTTTATTTATTTGTATTTGAACACTTATTTTTTTCTGAATTTTGTATATTATTTGCCCTCCTACATAAGACCATTTTTATGAAAAGGTTTGTATCTACAATTGCTACTAACGTTACAAAAAAGCGACTCGATAGGTAGGTACAATAATCTTTGCAATGCCAAATACTTTAATTCTGGCCAACTGTGCAACATGTGTATTGCATGAGTTGTGACTGCCTAACTGGGTATCTATTTAAAACAAAATTTGGTCTGGCGAGACTATTAACTATTAGAGATTATTTACTACGAGATAAATTTCACGAAGTCGCTTTCAAAATCGATAAGGAGAACTTTTAGACAACATTTACGAAAATCTCTCTGTCTCTAACTAGGCCACGAATAATGAAAGGAAAGGCTTTTCCATGGGATATCACAAACCTAAAATAATAAAATGAATCTCTGTTAATCAAATCGAACAATTTCAAGTTCTCGCAAAACAGTGTAGGTATATCCCTTTTATCATCATTTTCCAAGGAATAATCGGCGTTACTTCATATTTTATCAAAGAAATACATAAATAAAAGTAAACATATATTTAATATAATTTATTGATTATCTTAAAATAATTATATACAATATAATAAAACTATCGGGCCTTCAACAATGTACAGGCAGACATTCCCATTACATAACTAAAATATTGTTCAAAATTATTTATACTTAATAAACAATTTTGGTGCAATTTTTTTAAGAAATTCAGAAGAAAAATACTAAACTTTATTTTTTAATGTTTATTTTTAACATTGTGCTGATTAAACATTAACTTATCACTCTTTTATTATTCTGCTTCTTGAAGAACATTTCACATGAAAAATGGTTGAATGCTATAATATTGTAGTGCAAACAAAATTTAATTAAGTAATAAAAACTTTGTGGCCATTCATTACATTACTCATTTTATAATTTAAATGTTGTTGTATGCATTCAACACAAACACAATAAAATACCATGATATGTTAATTAAATAACCAACAAAATAGAGCAGGTCATTTGTATTATTTCAAGTAACTATTGCTTGTATAGTGTTTTTTTTTTAATTTTACTTAAAAAAAAATGTTTGTCTAAATCACATCATTATGAATGGTACAATTTAAATTTAACACATCGTAAAATTGGGACAGCATTTTGTTTTGAATCACAGAATAGTAAATAAATAGAGTGTTAACTGTCTTATTTATTTAACTCATCGATTTTCGAAACAGACGAATCACTTAAATTCTAAACAAATACGTGAACATCAATAATTATCAAACGACAAGCAAGTACCCACTGCTTAAAATCACATAATTATAAACTCTTTATCCAAATTTAAATTCGAAACCACTAAGGACCTACTTCACAACTTCCGGACAGGCTTTATCTAGCAGGTAAATTCAGAAATGGAACAAAAATAGCACAAATTCATCTGCCAGATAGGTTAATCTCACGGACTTGGCGAAACAGGTCATTTCTGATATAATATTTTATGTTATTTAAATTGTGTATTTTATTTATTTTGCTTGGACAGAAGTACTGACTGACTTCACTATAAATAAATAAAGTACAAATAAGGAACTCCCAACTGACTCGTAATATGAAAACTACATCACATAGTAATTTAACCTATAAATACTAAAGACTTGTACACAATTATTTATGCTCGGAACACATATAGATACGTGCAACCCGCTTCATATAGCATTTGTTTAGTTTTGTATTACATGAAAGGAAGTGTGTAAAATAATTAATTTGAATCTAAATCATGTGAACGGAACGCTAAAAAGACTCATTATGATTTTTGGTAATCAGATTACTTAAAATTTCGACTTTATAAAAACAGGAATTCGGGTTTATTTTGCATTACTTACCAACTTTGGGCCACAATTCGAAGGTCTAAATAGTCATTGGAGTTTAAAAACTTTAACGTTTCTTGATGACTTTATATTTTCTAGTGATAGTATGAGCTGAGCCCAGCTAACCGTTACTGTGTCTGTTCAAAATCCTCAAAACATTGTATACAGGCCAAATTAAGATTTTTACACGACTCCCGTGTTCCCAGTAGTGGGCGGAGCGGGCTGCGCGAACATGAAGGTGGTGGCGTTCTGGAACAGCTGCTTCTTTACGAACTCCGTGGTGGCGGACTTGAGGTTTTCCTTGGCGCCAAACTTGCACTTGATGTAGCCGTACAGGTTGGCGCCTGTCAGGGTCAGGGCGATGAGGACTAGCAGCTGGAAAGGGAAAAATACGTTAAAATTATTTTTTACTTACTTTTCCATTCGATGGTTCATTATGCTTCGAGGGAGAAGAAGTAAGCGTTTGCCCTGCAGTAGGACATCATAGGCTAATCAGGTAGGTTAGCTTTTAAGCTGCGGCAGAAGATGTGAACAGGGGCCCTACTATGAAGTCTTAAAAAGATCGAGATTCCGCTCCAAGAGAGAGACGGAGCTATACATAGCGTATAGCACTATCCCGTTTACATCGTCGCAATTTGATGGCATTGGCACGTAGTAGGGCACCTGAGTTTAAAAAAAGCCTGGATAGCAGCGATAATGCAGCTTTTTATGACTTAAAGATTTTTCGTAATCGTCTCAGTACTTTCATGGATTACATATAAAATTATTAATAGAACAAATTGTATAAAAAAAAATATAGCATCTTATAATTTAAGGTAGTTTGACGACGGAAATCCATGGGACAAATCCAAATAGCACTTCGTTAATGGCTTCAGTTTATCAATTCTAGTAATAGGTAATTCATGTCTTACGTTATCTGATTATTACAGTTTTAAACTGTCGCTTTCCTTGAGACACGATTGCGTCATCTAACATCAAAAACATGTCGGTAAAAATCATAGTCGAAAGTAACGTACCATCCATTTGAATTTGAGTCCGAATAAACAGAAGATGAAGAACGTTGACCAGATTGCAGGACAGAGGATCAGACCCATCCAGAACAGGCGACTCTCATTCTGGTTCACGCGGTTCTGAAAACAGTGGAATGATTTATTACTAAAAAGTTACTATGTAACACTCTAAAGACGGATACAGTCTGCATTTTTTTTTATTCTGATGATTTTTTTTGATCTTTGATAGATTTTTGTTAAAAGAAAAATATGCTCATCTATGGTAAAAGTGTAAAAGCAACCATAACACTCACATTTACCTGTTTGGTCTCAAACACCCAGTGTGACTTGCCATCATCGTCCACATAGTTCCACCATCGCAGACCAACTAGGAGACGACCTAGAAACATTAATGATAGGTTTATGGTCCATGAAATAACAGATATGTTTGTATCACTCAATAATATTAATTTAATTGAGAATGTGAAAAAATATTTGTAGATAAGGGACTGTCTGGTTTGTGACAGGTTGTCATAAATATCATTTGCACATGATAGCTCCATTACTTAATATTCTGTGGCATCTACGAGAATAATACTTGAAAAAGGATGTCCTAGGGTCATATCCTTCTGCCAGGGTTGAAGAATTAGTTCGAAAGAGTCATCGCAGCCTTGGAACGCAAAGGGCTTTAGAAGGAATACGGATGGGTTTTAGTCAGTAAGAGTCTGACACACCCTTCCGCTCCACCCAGAGAGGAAGAAGATATTTGATGATTTCCCATGCTTAAAAAAAAAGGGTCATATCCTTGCTTGAGTGGAAAAATAGAAGTTACCTTGACTATATCTTAGTTATTAGAAGTTGCCACTCACATCAAACATACCAGCCAGCCAAACCTAGTATCACCCAGGATTCACCACATAGCACTGTATTTTGCAGTTTGTTTGCTGGCAGTGAGCTTACCTAAAACTCCTAAGTAGTAACAAAGATCTTAGTTATTTAAAAAACACAGGTTTGTTACGTACCACTAATATTTTTGACAGTCCAGAAGTCAGCAGACAGTAGCAGGATAACAAGAACAAAACTGGCGATGAAGGAGTCGGAGAACCAACCGCAGAGCATGTAGACCACGATGGCCGAGCACCGGAATACTAAGTGGAAGAACACTATGTATGGGTGCCTGGAAAATATTTTATGAAATGGTTTTAGCTAAATCTTGGTTAATCCCTACCAACAATAATATCAATGATGTTATAGAAGTATAAACAAACAAATGATTGTAGATGGGAACAGCAGAATCTGGTGGATGTGGGGATAGGTGTTTCAATTTGGTATAACATTATTCAGTCAGTCAAACAAAACCACCATTGAAATTTAAGTTTTGCTAAATCCTGCAATATCTTACCTGAAAATTTTAATGGCAGGAGTTTTGTCAAAATAAAGAACACAGTATTTCTCTAAAATATATCACACGTCATATCTTTTATTCTCCAAGAAGATAACAATGTTACAATGTGATAACAACAGCTGGTATAGTAAAGTAACACTTACACAAACTGTTTGGTCGCGTTATCCTCTTCTCCGAAGGCGAGGGTGTCGTCGTCAAGCAGCGGCACCTGCGGCACACCTGGCTGTAAGTAGCGCGGTAACAACACTACATCAGCTCAAGCCGTGCAAAGCAAATCAACGCTATCCATCCACTATCACTATCGAGCTCCAAATTAACTTCGCTCTACATAATTACTCGCAAATCAAAACTGCTAAGGACTAAATATCAGTAACGGGCTATGATTTAATTGTAATGTCGATGATAATGGTCTTGTAAATTAGGGGAATGTTATGAAAACTAAAATCAATCGCTGCTTACAAACATGTTATTTAAATAACGTTATAATAAGACATTCAAAGAACTTACCGTCGCCGAATTCATTCCAGGATTATTCATCTTTGTTTATTTGTTAATTTCTACACTTTTCGCTATCAATAGTATGTATTTTTGAACTAAAATGGAATTAACACACTTCTTTTAATTCGTCATCGATCACTATTTTGACAACAAGTATTTTTATGTGTCATAGATATCATTACCTGACGAGTACGTGAGACAGCTACATAAAACTTATATTTGAGAGAAAGGGAAAACTGCAAGCTGCATGCTTCACAACAAGTAAGCATTAATAATGGAATTCAGTTTTCACTTTAGTTTGACACTGACAATGTGGACGAGGCAAAGCGATGACATGTACGATTAGGGTTCTTTACAACTTAATAGTTTTTGTGGTTCCTTGGATTTAAATAGAATAGAATATCGTAATTTTTCTGAAATACTTATTTGATGAAACTGTAGCAAAACACTGCCAACATATGTGCCACGATTGTAGCGACGTGTCTTATCATAAATATCAATCAAAACTGTTCCGTTACTGGTAACTGAATGATTGAGTGTCTGACTGACAGACAACGCACAGCCGAAACTACTGCTCGTAGAAAGCTGAAATTTGGCATGTAGGTTCCTTGGGGAGTTTAGGGGAGCACTAAGAGAGGATTTCCCAAAATTCGTACAGGAACGGGAGAAACGAGATATGCGCTTACGAAGTCGCGGGCAAGAGCTAGTTATCCATATAATAGAAAGTGACAGAAAGAACATTGCAAGCTCACACGAATAGTTGAAACGAGAAACAATCTTTTAAAAAGTCACTTCTTTGGTCGGCAAGTTATTACCCACAAGGTTGAAACTAATGGGATAGCCCACAGAGCACGGAGATAAGGTAATACCTCTGAAGCCACTGCTCGAAGCAGATTATTGTCAAATAAATAGTAGTCAAATCTAAAATCTTACCGTGAAAATTTAGGTAAGTGAAAGTAAAGTGAGGTGCCAACCCATCCAATCCAGGAGGAATGTTAGAAGTTTACAGAATAGCATCTCCATTGATCTCTAGTTGCCTCATCGCCTGCCGGTACGCTGCTGAAGTTGTACATGTATAGACGCCAGCACTTCAAACTACAACAATCCGTTTTTTTTTAAACAGATTTTCAACTTTATCGCTTAAGCATTAGATTCAAGGTTGATTGGGAAAATTTGACAGTTTCGGCTAGCTTGATGTGCTGGTGCTGGTGTCTGTACATTATGTCAAATATTGATTAAAAAAATATGAATGTCTTTGAGTTATAGCATGTTATCAATCTGGGTACAGTTTTCCTCGTTACATAAATTAAATAATAAACTTTACAAGACAATTACTATAATAAATCAATGAATAAAGAGAATTTTTTTGTTTTTTTATTTATTTATTGTTGAACGAAACGTCAAATGTTTCTTGAAAAGCAAGTTGAAATATGTTTACTGCTGAAATTCCTTATTAATTTATCCATCACATGGCTTGAAATTGTTTTATGCTTTTCTTTGTATCTTTTGAATATTAATTAATACAAAATTTATATAATAATAAGTCATAACAAAACTGAATCTCTGAAAGTTGTTTTTAAACGAAGGTTGCGCATATCGCAAACACCCGGTCTAACTTCACTCGATTAAAAAAAGATACACCTGTCAAAATTTTGCAGCAGGGCACATGCAAAGGCTGTTTACAATTTCGCAACAGACTTGTGTTTGTCGTGATAGTGTTATTTCTTGCTTAAAGTTATCTAATTATTGTGTTTCGTACGATGTCTTCCGCCGGCGCGGTGGTCGGTTCCCGCGTGTGGTCGTGATTCTCGGTTTTAGTGCGTGACAGGTGTGAATTTTGCGTAACGGAGTCGCGATGGGCGCAAAGGCGAGTACCGCGAACGGGGGGCAGAGTCCGCGCACGAGGACATTCTCCACGAGCTCCAGTTCGGAGGTGGTGTCGGGCGGCGCGGGCTTCAGCCTGCTGAGGGCGATACCAGGCATACAGGTGACGAACGACCGCCAGCGCGCCAGGTCCCTGTCGTCGGTGCCGGACCTGCACGCGTCGCACGAGGCCATCGCCATCCCGCCCAACTCGCAGAGTTATGAGGCGTCGGCGGCCGCCAGTCCCGACACGGACTCCAGCTCCAACGAGGAGGCCGGCCCGGTGCCGGGCACGTCGCTGGCGCTGGGCCGCGTGTACGCCGCGCACTCGCTGCCCTCGCACATCTGGTCCATAAACGGTGAGTATCTTGACAAATATTTTCCACTCTCCCAGCTCTCAATGTATACACAGTGTTATCAGCTGTTAGGTAATCATCAGTGTTTTTATTTTAATGACTGCGTTGCAAAAATAACAATGGTTATGAACACAATCATAACTAATTAGTTGTATTATGTGCACAAGTAGGTGTAACATACAAAGTGCTGCACTGAATACATTGAGTGAGATATGCTGCAGTGTCGTGTAATGATTCAAATTGAACTGTTGTGAGCCAGTCAAGTGGCACATTCTGAGATAAATGATATGTTTTCATGAGTAGAACATTGTTTGATCAGCTTATTAACAAGTTCTCTGTAATAGATTAGGTCTATTTCTGGTTACAAATTGTTCTGTATACAATTGAAATGTGTGGAAATATGGAGAATTAATGTTAATACTACATAAAACACATTCCCTTTCTTCAAAAGGTTTATATTTCTAAATACCTTCAATATTATTTATCAATTCTTTGTTATGCTTTGTTCCTTCGTTCATTAATTAATCTATTATTATTTGATTCTAATCGGAGTGCTGTTAGTTTAGAACTTTATTAGGAACAAAATCACATGTCACGGAGCACCTTCTATAAATTATTATTTATGTGTCAAGTTTTGAACACAAAAATTAATGCTTTTGTTTATCATGCAAATCATAGGATTTGCATCACACTATAAACAGTTATAAAAACTTTATAATTCACATGTTTTATTACTATGTCATCTATCATTATGAGAATAGTACCAATACATCTTCAGACTGAGCATTAGTTTCCAATACAATTGACATTCAGCAGAATGTAAGGTCAAATGATACAAGTCTTGTAATAGAAGGATGAATCATTTTTGAGGGTGATGATTAACTGCGCTGCATCAAATAGGTAGGTAGATTATATAAAAGGTGCTTTAAATTCTTTGATTTTATTATCAAGGGTTATTGTGTTATCCAGTGACTGGGTTGTGGGGAACAGATAGGAAGCTGCTCCATGCAAGAAACTGGTATTCCACTGTACCCATAAAGACTACCAACCAACTCTTATTGACCTTTTTTTTTTTGGTTGGGAATGCTGGGAGTTGATGATGTCAATTCTTTAATTATTTATTTGTTTTCAGTTTGAACTGAATTATTGGATTAAAATAAAGTTATTTAATATTTTCATCTAAAGTGGGTTTAGATTGGCAAATTGGACATACGGGAGATTCAATGTGTGCAAAATAGCTTGAATGTGTCTTACCTTTTACCTTTTAACATTGACCTTGGAATCTGTAAGAAAAAATAATGTATTGTGAATAATTAATGAAGCATCTCTTTAAGTAGTATTGTTATGTAATACCTAAGTGTTGAATAGAATATTAAACCACTGAGGTCATTGTCTTTGGCACACACTTTATTACTATTATTGTTGTCTCTGATGCCATAGGTAGACTGTTTCATGGGATTGGGTGTTGATAATCCAAAAACATTTAAATATCATTAAAATGTTCTTGTTTTGCCTAAATAAAAGTAAAGTTTAAAAAAGAAATCCGGTTTAGTGTGTCAGACTTGCGCTCAAAGGGTTCAAAGTCAAAGTCAAAGTCAAAACGTTTATTTCAATTAGGCCATTAAACGGCACTTTTGAACGTCATCATTTACAGTTCAGTAAAATAATAATATGACATTAATAAAGTGACTCTACTGTTCCAATCTAATCATACTTTTTACATGTTTTTTTATCCACTAATTTGTCTCCCAACACTGACTCCAGAGTGGAGTGCATTTATTTATTTTCTGATTTCAATATTAACAAGTCATTAAGTTAAATCATGAAAGAAATGAAAAGGGCTCGAAAACTTTTATGTTATTATTATTGATCAATACTTCCTAGTTGTTTATTCAGTTTATCTAAACAGATAAAAGTCAATCCCATTTGGTACAGTCACTAGTCAAATAAGGCTAATATTTCCCTGTTTTGAAACGTAAAATTGCTTGGTTTCAGCAAATTTGACATGGGTTTTCCTCATTTTCCTTGGCTCTTCTTCACTCGAGCCAAATCCCGTTTGCGTTCAGGATCGCGATTTCAATACAACATCGACAAACATCCACGCGGGGGTATCTTGGCGTCATCATGCGAGATATTTCTGTCATGTTTGGCGCAAAACTATTCAAATAGTTTGTTCACCTCAGGCATTATGAGCATTGCTACAGACAGGGGCATCACTTGTCATGTTATTGAGCTATCACCGCGCTATTTCTGCCTACCCCGCCGTGACAGCGACAGCACTATTAACTCCCGTGCGTCTACACGTCTGGGAGCGACTTTCTCGTACTATAATAAATCGCGGCCGCTTTTCCGGGTTGAGGCGCACGCGCTTTCGTCGTTCAGTCGCGTTCGGACTACCGCAGCGTTCACATCAGCACTATGTACAGACGCCGCTACCGGACCACCCTGGGCCTTGGGCTTGGCTCCTCCTTCTCGTCGTCGTTTTCCACGACGCTGTCGTTCAGGACCAGCACCACCACGTCCACCGCCACCGACACCGTCCGCTCCGATGCGCGTGCGACTGCCGCTAAGCTCAAATCGAAGTATGAAAACGCCGGCACAGCGCAAGGTGCGTGTGTTACTAACGTGTGTGCGACTAATAACCATTCTCTTGTGATTTTCGAAAACTAAAAGATATTTTCGTGTTTATTTCCTCGCATATATCGGGAGAGTAATGGCTGGTCGTAGCCTCTTTTGTTAGTTTTCCTTATGTGAGGGATGTTCGTTGTGATTGCCCATTTCAACTATATTTGTTTCCCCGCCCTTTATTGTAATGGTTTTCCTCTTTGATAACATGTATTTTCCTAAACGAAACAAAATTTCGCGATCCAGATAAAAATGTGATATCTTTGGTTAGCTTTTAATATTATCGTTTTATCAGACGAGCTACTGTTCGAGCTTTTTCGCGTATCTACGTTTATTAACTTTTATGTAGCTGTAGCGTTCTAACTGCTAGCAAGACTTCAATATTTTTATGAGAGAAATATCTCAAATATGAAACAGTCGAACATTCCCAACATCTAGCTGGTTAGTTAATAAATCATACAGTTGTTACATGTCCTATAAATAGTGGAGTTGCTCGAATTCTGTGACAAGTGCGCTTTGACATAATTGTGGCAGACAACGAGACGAATATTGAGAACGGAGAGCTACTTGATCTGACAAGCACTCGATGACCTAGAGAAAAATTGACAATGAAAACAGAAAAGAAAATGCTTCAGGGTTAACTTAAAAAGCAGGCGAAACGCACTGTTTATGACGCGGATGTCGGACAAGTGTTTATGCGCTAGCTAGGCTGAGAAGCTTTCGCAGTTACGGTGTAATGCTGAAAAGCTTTATCGGTCAGCCTGAAACAGGGGGGCTACTCTTTAAGCCCGAAGACCGTAGTTGCGGGCGTATTCTTACCTATCCACTAAGAATTAATGACAACACGATTTGGCAGTTTTGTTGACGATTTGACAGTTATTTGACAGTTAGGTACTGTCAAATCGTGTTTTCATTCATTCTTAGTTCGGGTTCGGATCTAATCGTAAGTCCGTAGGTGATACGGAGTAGAATACGTCCGCAACTGAGCCCGAAACGACGGACTTCGGGTTTAGAGAGTAGCCCCCCTGAAACGAAATATACGCAGTTATTATGACTGTTATTGGATTCGATTCTGCTCGATGCTAAAACTTTTTAAAAGCTCGCTTATTTCAGCCGTCGTAACTACTTATTTCTCAACGCAAAAGACCCCCAAAGGTAATTAACTGCTGGAAACATCCCAAAGGACTAAGGTTATTTAGCTTTTTATTAAAGAACCTTGTTTAATATTTTTCCAGGCGCTACATTACCCTGTCTGCCTTTTCAGGTAGTCAAGTAACGAATGAACACAGGCAAAGCGGACCTTTGACTAAATATTTTTATTCTACTCTTTATGAGCTGTAATTTAAGCGTGGTATACCTTTTTTGCATAATGAAGTTCTAGGAGCGAGCTTTTGCCCGCGTGCCATGAGCTTAATGTGCTTTAAACTATCCTGCTTTTAAATTACATAGATTCTATGCGAAGTTTTTTTATCGTAGGCAAATATTACAAACAATAATTACTTTCGAGTCAGTAAATTGTTAGAAAACTGACGATCTCGGATGACGAAATACGGCTTAAAAATTACATATCTAGATTTTTTAGTTATAGGAAAATAAGGGTAACAATGATGCTTTATACTTATATTATATTTATATTTTGCCAATTGTGCCCCACTGCAGGGCAAAGGCCTCCCTTTCTTCTTTCCATTCCTCCCGGCTTTGGGCAAGTGTGGACCAATCTTGCCGATAGGCGTCAAGCTCGTCCCGCCATCTTCGCCTGGGTCTCCCGCGGTGCCGTCGGCCATTTTCTGGGACCCACATTGTGGTTGCTTTAGCCCATGAACTGTTCCTCTGTTAATAAATATAACGAAAACGACGGATCAGTTCATTTAAACATAATCCTAAATATTTGAATGTTTAAAATATTGATGAACATTCAGTTAACAACGAGAAATTTACGCGACAGCCTCTGATACGGATCATTTAAATAATTATGTCTAAAGCTATTAAAATACATGGCCAGTCCAACTGTAGTGAGGCCACACGTGAACACCCCGAGATGACAGGCGTCCACACTTTAAATAAGTCTGACATTTGACTGCGTCCGATCCCGATTTGTCGTAAAAGCTAAATCAAATAGCGCGTCACTCCGCTAAGATATTAATTTTAATATTTACGATTAAGACGAAACTAGTGCTGTTACCACACTTGTAAACAGCTACATATCCGCCAGTTTGAATTTAGAATTAGTTTACGCACTGGATGACTGAAAGAAAACGTCGTTCTGAACTAAAAACATGTTTTTAGCAGTGCGCATGTTTTTTTGTAACATAGCGCTGCAGATATGCCATAGGTCTTTTAGGTTACTGTGTTTGTTGTACATAACAATGTATTTGCACCATCATGCATGACTATAAGTTTTGCGTCTCATTCTTGTTTACAACAATGTTTAGCTTTTTATTTTGGTCTTTTCCACGCTGTTCTGGAAATAAAACAGTGTATCTGGTGTTTGTTATCCCGAGTGAGTTTCACGAATCAGCTGTGGGAACTAGGTTATTGTAGATAGCCTAACAACCTGTCGCTATAAATTACTACAGCGATTTATTTTAAACTTCACTGCGAACTTTGCTTTCGCATCTTGGTGCGTTGTGGAAACAACTTGCGGGTACTAAAACGAATTAAAAAACAACAGACCAACTGAAAATTTCTTTCCCGAAAATAAGGGGAAGTGCTTGTTAAAAGAAGCTTGGAAACCCCTGTAACATTCACAGCTTCACAAACAACGTAATCGCTTGCCGCCACATTTCTCGTATCTGTATCCGCGAGTCGATTCCGTATCCGCAGGGTCGCTTCCCTAGTGGAAATGTAGCAGTTTTCCCGAGGAAGTTGCCTCAATAATGTTCTATTTATTATGCTATCAGCTATCGCAATGTTTACGCGACACCAATTCTGTTAGGAAATGACGCACTTTTAAAATAAATATATAATAATTTTATATAAAAGTCGGGTTGTAAAAACAGCCTGTCAATCAATCGACTCTTGGCCTTATGATCTAGAAGCCAGGCCAGACTAACGAAAATGGGACATTGACCTCACCATGACCCCAGTTTTAGTCAGAAAATGAACTGCTGGCAATACTAGTGGATGATTTCACCTTTTTCTACCCACAGGGAGACATTCCTTAGCTCAGAGACAGAACCTAAAGAAAAAAAAAATAACAAAACATACTTAAAATTGAGACTACGAATTGGGTCGCTAGAGAATAGAACGATTTACGATCTGATCCTACCAAATTGTGTAGTATACAGAGCTTAAAAAATAATATCCTTCGTACCTCTTAATCAACACTACTGAAGTTTTCCACCATACCGAGACGTACGAGTACCTCATAAAAGTACACAGGTAAATTGAAGACATAAATTCTGGAGCTGTTTATGCATCATTGCAGCATAAACCACACAAATGTGATGTGATTCACGTGGCTGCACCTGGGCTGCGACGTCGTTTACCTGCTACGAGCTTTCGAAGTTTGTTTGTGCTACAGGGAAAGCGTCATTTGGTAGTACGTCGTTTATACTGAGACACATACATCCACGAACGTTTTATGCAGGTCATCAGCTTGGTCTTCCTCTAGCTATGTGGGATGAGAATCGTGCAAAACCACTGGCATCTGTCTTCTACAATCCATTAACTGGCGTGTCATCATTTTTACCGATACCGTTTTGAATAAGTGGAAGATAGATTTCAGAGATGTCGAGTGGTTGGAAGGTTTATTTTTCTAACAGAAAACAAGAACAGTTACTATTCTTCATCGTCTGCAAGGCAGTTTCGGTAATTAAAATAATTATCTCTAAGTCGATAGTCCTTGATTGGAGACATGACATGATCGTGGCCGAATAACGACTGTTCACTGTTCAACTTATATCATAAGTTGTCCGTCTAAACTTCTCAGTACCAAAAATAAAAACTAGAAGATCATCGCAAAGTAGAATAGCTTAATACGGTGTGTTTTCTTTCTATTTACCGCAGCATCTTTACGTTATCCACCTAAACACACACGTACCGCCTATGAATACTATCCTATATTGATCCCGAGGGTGTCATGAGATGCCTCTCGCGTAACGCACGAACTGCGGATCTCTATTCTTTTGTTATAATCTTCTCGGTTTCTTCTAACAAAGTTATGTTACGAAGGAACTGTTAGAATAGGTTTTTAGACCATTTGTTTGGCAGCAAGCGATTGAGTTATCCACTAGGCCAGGAACTGAATGGTCATTACATATCATTTCAGATTCAAGTGGATTGGTCGTGCATTAATGCTTCCAATTTGACTATAGTAGGCGCCAGATAAATGTGGAATAAAGTATATTGACCTTTCCCTAATAACTGTTCATAGGTACCTGAACAATTAAATATGAATCGTTTTTCATTATTAGACAATGTTAAGGATCACGAGAGATGATGATTCGGGACAGCTTTGTGTCATTAATTCCGTTTTTCAAATTTAAATGTCAATAATTGTAGGTGGGTCAATGACCGTTATTCCACGATTATCTGGCGCCTACTATAGATGCAGATTTTGTGAGAAGATACTGATATCAATGGACAAAGAAAGATCTGTGTTTGAACATCCAATCCTCTGCTAATCTCAAAGCAAACTAAATAACATAAATATTTTTGAACAGCTGCATTTTTTGATAAAGATTTTGCTGCACAGAAAATTGCCAAATTAGTGTCGAATAAAGTATTTAAAGTGAATCGGCGTGTCGGAAGTGGTAACCGCACGAGATTGTGTCTAATTGGCTGTAGCGCTCGCGTTCAGGTGCTAACTGATGGAGCTGTTACGGTGGCTCGTGTTTGAAACTAATCAAGACTGTTTAGCGCATTTTTTGCTTAATTGGCTTATTAGGTGTAAAATATCAAGTATTTCATGATAAGTGATAAGATTTATACTCCTGTCTACTATTTTCATTAGGTTTTTGTCAACTCAGCACACAACTCCGGAATATTTGGCACTCTAAATCGTGATTGGGGGTCACTTCCCATAAAAAAGTTAAAAGCTACTTCAATATGTATTTTAACTGCAAACGTTATTTGTGAGCGTAAGTTAAACATCCGTGTTCCAAATACTAGCACAGTTAGTACCAACGATGTCCTATATGCGCTAACAATAAAACTAGGTCAGACATAGCTTTAGACTAGGTATGAATTGATTTATGAATGCAGAGGAACAATTAAATTTCGCTTCATTCAGACTGCAGGCGGCGAAAAGTTCCGATTTGTGCATAACGTATTAGCAGAACGGAAGAGATGGATATAGATATTGGCGTGAAGATAGAAGAGGGAACGAAAGCACCTAACTCGTACCGATAAACGGTACGATTTAAAGTGTACTACGCGTTTACGTATCACAAAAAGTATAGAACTATTATTGATTCATTCATATATTTTGTTATAAAACTAATTCCGCTCCCAAACGCTGTAGTACTCGCTAAAATAGTCGGTAACCGTGTGCGGTTGCCACCTGGCCAATATTTGGCACTAGCGTGGACTCGGCCGCCCCACTGACTTGCCCTACATCCGCTTTAAATAGTGCGTACGCGCATCTACCGAGCCGCTATTGGCACATGTCGATTTTACTGAAAACTTACATCTAGGATGTTATTGAAACTTGAGATGCTTAATAAAATTATCAATATCCAAGAAAATCTGTCTCGCGGATTTATTTTCCGGTGATGAAAATTACTTCGTGCCTTTTAAGGTTAAGTGGTCCTGAAAAGTTCGTTTTTCCTGTGATCAAAATGTCAAGTTTTTTTTTGCGTCGAACAAGAGTTGTTTTAAAAATACAACAGATTCAACTCCTGTACCGGGAATAATATTTATGAAAAGATATTTTAAGAATATCTTTAAAGAACGCGGACTAATTTTAACAGATTTTTCTCCGGATGTCCAAAATTAGCAATCAAGTTCACTAACACTATTCGTATAACTTTCTGCGATGTGTTTTGATGACGTGAAAGCAGAAGAAGAAATGAATCTAATATTTTTTTTCTTCTCTTTATCAGTGTGGTGTAGGTTGATACCAAAGACAGACTCGTTAGTTTAACATCATTCATGGTAGACTTTGGTGGGTTGCTTAAAAAACTAAAAGCGTTTCCATTGGTCTTTTCAATTTCTTTCAAATTCTACCTACATTGGTATCCCCAAATATGGCAATACCACGGTCACTGACATCTCCAAATTCCATTAAAATTGTATGTATAAAAACAATAGACCAACATTTATAGTGGACACGTTCCCCAGTGGGTGCGGTTCGATTCCCGTTGGATGCCCGCCAGTTCCCGTGTTTATCACGACGGGATTTAACTCAGTCTCCGCGACTCCCGAGTCGCCGGTCTCTGAACCCAGCCTGTGCATCTCGCCAGGAATTAAAAGTTCTGCATTTAGATTCGTCACGTGTTTCTTTGCGTAATAACTGATCAGGTTCATTGGTCTTGGGTTCTTGAGGCTTCCGGGATGTGGGTGTTGATTTTTGAAGTCTGGCTTGATCCCACTTCTTTTGTTCTTAGGTTCCTTCGATTCATGACCATGTTTTTGGGGCAGTTTATTCGGTGCACCACAAATGTTGCATTCGATAAGTTTCTCTTCTTCTATATCGACATCATTGTTTGTTTTCTCGTCGCTATTTCCATCAGTAGTTCTCTCCTTCTTCGTCAATCACTTGGAAATACTCCAGATCAGCTCCGTTTAGCGATTGTGTTTATTTTCTGATTATTCGCAATAATTTATTAGGCCTTCACACGTGCGTTGCGTGAGTTTACGATTTTTAGCTTCTATATTTACGAAACTACATTGGATTTCCTGAATACTGTTTTGTACGCATCAGATTTTGTATTAGTTTATGTAGCATATTTAGCCACCATTTTTCCTTATACATATTTCTCGACATTCATATTGTCTGTTACTAAAACAAGTTGATCAAGTTTCGCACTAATTGTCTGCCTAAAAAGGAAGTGCGCTTGATTTTTTGTGCTAAATCAATATCTTCTTATCTGGCCAAATAAAAAACAGGTCTCAGGTGACCCAAAACTGGATTTTTTGTGAAGACATCATAAAAACTCGATAAGGATAATCTTGTACTTTTCAAAATGCCTTGAGGGAGGATCAGGTATTTCTTAAAGTATTAAAGAAATTGACAGAATTTCTTCGTTCAATCGAATTACAATACGGTTTATACAAAAATTGGCTTGAAGGCCGAGTTGTCGTGTCGCGCGCGTATTTTTAGCTCGTCTCGTTAACCGCTCTGTTACATGAGAGTTGTTCACAACCTAGTAGTTTACCCTGAAGCAACCCCTTAGTATTGCTTACTGTTATTGCTGTGGGCTTTGGTATTTTTACTACTTCGATTTCGTTAGTCAAATTTTATCTAGTCATTGTAACGCTAGGGTTAAGATCCGCAGCATTTAGGAATGTCATTATAACTAAAAAATGTTTAGACATTGAAATTATGGCATTAGAAGAACCATACAGTTATTCGGGTGCGCCACAACGATTAATCATTATTGTACAATTTTCCCACACTTATGAAAAAAATATAAAGATTAATTGTTCACATCACATCCGTTTTAAGGAACGATATTTCTTAAGTTATGCTTGTCAGACAATAAATCATGTTTGAAATATAATTTACCACATGCAGCCTAACACGTACTTGGTACAATTTAGCAAGAACAACAAAACTACTTGGTTGTTTAACCACGAAGTTTGATAAACGCACGTTTGTTATACATACTATAAACCTACTTGTCATCGTGTTGTGTCTGTGTTTCAATATAAATACACTCACGTGTTGTACCAGCATCTTCAGCCTACAACAATAGATCAGAGATAATTTGTGGCTTATCTCCACAGATGTGAAATTATGCCAAATCTTTGATGTCTCCCCAAGCTTGCAGATTAATATCTTTGCTTGATTCACTGGCGTTGAGGCATGCTGAGTCAGTTTGTTTGAAGTGGTTTCCTACCTTATCGATTTCATTGTTGCAGTGGTGGTTTTGAATATTCAGGGCAAAAGTATTTACATCGTTTTAGTAGTGGTACTATTCGATGTTAGCGTCAGAGGATGCTAGGTTCAAAATCTCTGCCCATACGTTTAATTACGTTACGATGAAATCATTTACGCTTCAACAGTTATTATTACGATGTTACTCGCCAGTGCACAAAGGCCTTTATAACACGACGGAAACGTCGCCTTGGCAATGACATAGGCTCGTACCATCTTACGATCTTGTATAAGTCAACGTTAATTTACAGCTTTTTCGCAGGAAGTTTGTTTTTATCTCGATCTTTACAAATGCTAACTTTCAATACACAACCTCAGTTTAAAACATATTTATACGATGCGTTCTGGGGAAATCATTTCAGAATCATTACAAAGTCCAAAAAAATATATTCTAAGTATTACCAAATAATTGAAAACATCTGGTGGGAAAATATTTTTCGGCTGGCGAAAACATTTCAATCTCCAATATAAGTAACTTCGTTTCCTCTGTTCCTTGTAATGGATTCTCCGCCGTGATTGGTAATATCAGAACGTTATTTTCTACAAAACATGTACAAAATTGGATCTGTCCAATTATTTGAGAGGATTATTTTGTTGTTCACGTTCCGGTTGTGCAGGCTTTGACAGAATAGTTAATTATTGCGAATACACCGTCACCAAGCTCGTTGTGGTCCTGATGCAGTGCTTTGTTTGACGTCGCTTAGTCCCAGTTGTCCCAGATAATCAGGATGTTGTCCTCATATAATCCCGCGTCATTCTCTTTGTACCGAATCCTTTATGCGAGCCCGTGTCTCCGAGCTTTTGGTTCTAAACAGCTTAACTGCGGTTTTTCCTCGTATCTTGATGAAATGATAACATCAACGGAAACACATTGCTTCCTGACGTCACTGGGTAGGTCTAGTGGATTGACGTCATCAGCTGTGTTTTTTTCCGCAAAGTTATTGATAGTTTTCCATTTGTAATATCTTTTTCTAATGCATCTATGATTGTATTTTATGTACTCATGAAGATCAAAGTCGATGGATCAGAGTTTAATGAACTGACCGGTTCTGGCAGATCCTGCGTATAAATTGCGTTTTATTGCAGCAGTACCATTTTGGTATTTATGAAAGCCCTCCCAACAAAGCAGCGAATAGTCAATGATTGGATACTAGCCATATATGCTAGAACACGCTTTTAATTACTTATCTAATGAAAAGCTTTTTCTAAGCCTTTTCAGGCACAGGTAATCTTATATTGATATATCTTGTGGACAGTGGAGTGCCACATGCAAGGAGTCTGGTAGCTCTAAGTACGTCTTAGTATAATATCGATTGATATTAAAAAACCGAGTTTCAATAGGTGTCACGTGTCAAGTTATCGCAGGTCGTCAGTTTGAATCTTGTTTAAAGAAAATGTTTGTTTTCGTTTTTTACATTGTCTATCCAAATTTACCAACTACATAGATCTTTAACCGCAGATCTACAAAGCAGAGCACTAACACCTTCATCATACTTCGAAAATGAATGTAGATTCATGAAGACTTTAATAATAAGCTTATAGCTTAAAGTGAAAATTGCTGCTGCAGTATCTTTAGAAGCCAGTGTTACGAACCACCTTTGTTCATGTTCTGGAAACTCATAACACACTAATGAGTTTTAAGTTGTACAGAATAATGTGTCGAATTTCGAAATGTGAAGTGATCGATGTAGGGTGTCTGAGGCAGCCATCTTGACTTGAATCAAGATTGGTAGTGCATACTTCTGAACCTTTTCAATGCATAATATCAGGAATTGATTGAGTGACTTCTTTAAATCTTGTATCTTTGTTTGGACTGCTCTCGTAGATGAGGTGTTTTATTTTTTTATATCTGATCAAAATAAAACGTATCTCTTTATTCCAAGATCCTAATGGAAAACTACTGCTGGCGTAAAAGTTGCAATGTAGTAACTCGTCTCATATCAATCCGTTAATAGAGTTAGACACATCACTTACACCATGTTTTGGTATAAAGCCAAATTGCAATTTATTACTTGACGCAAACGCCGCCGGTTCCGCGGCGATTTATATAAAAACGTCTCTTACAGTAATTATTATCTACTCCTTGCTTGATTTATGTGTTCGCTTGCCGGATTATACGCCATCATTATTTTAGACTCTAAAAAGTTAATATTAAAATGTTGTTAATCTTTGCTTTTTAATATATTTTGTAGTGTGAAGGTCGGGAGAAGTAGGCCGTATTCTGGAGTACGATGTTACGTAATTTGTGTAAGGTATAGGAGATTAAAAGATCTTAGTGATGATAGGTTTATTGGTTTCTTTGTTTTGGTTACTGACATAAATAACGATGGCCCAACAGTTGACGAAGATGTCGTAAGAGTCATCATAGATAAGCCAAGAGGGCTTTTGTTAGATATAAATATGGTAAAAGCTTGCTGTACCTAGCCTAAAAAAGCCAGAATGCTAGCTAAAGTAATTTATATTATGATTCTATATTTTTCTCTTTCTACCATTTATGCTGCAGCTTTGTCGCATTGTGTTCTGGATATTTTTAGAGATAACTACAGATATGAAAAATAAAACACGTAGGTTAGGGATGTTATAGGTACCAGGATATTTATGAAATTAAATTAAATATATGAATGGCAACGGGTTATAATATCATTAATATTGTGTTTTGTTGCCAGAACTGTCCCGTTTAATGGTAGTTCCGTATTACACCATATTTATTTAATGTTATATGTAGAGCGTTATGATCAAAACATTCACATTTAAATCACTTCTTCAGTCTATACTAACAGATGTTTAACAAAGTTGTAGAACACTAAAAGTTACACTTGTAACTTTTTAGGACATGTGGCGAAGCTGTGGGATCTCCAATATTGAAGAATAGATTGCTCTACCGCTAGATTCCACTTCACTGCTTAACTAGATGTTGCCCGCGGCTCCGCCCGCTTGAATGTCGAAAATTATCCGAAGGGAACATATTGCCGGGATAAAAAATATCCTATGTGTTATTCCAGACTATAATCTACCTCTGTGCCAAATTTCATCAAGATCCGTTCAGCCGTTCTGACCTAAAAGAGTAACAAACATCCATCCACCCATTCATCCTTACTTACAAACTTTCGCGTTTATAATATTAGTAGGATACGTAAACTTTGAAATGCAGATTTATTTCATCAATTTGTGGCCATTTAGAACTTCTAACAAACGGTTCATAATAAAAGAAGATCCCAAGGCATCTTTGGGTCTTAAACCTTAATGCTGGAGTCGCGTAGAGTCAATAACCATAAACCGAGTGCGTGGGCGCTCGTAATGACCTCAAATTGCTGCGGACCTCTGAATCATGGACGACTGGCCGATCACAATACGTGGGGTGTTTGTCTCTGGATACATGTGGGAACTACCTCAAGTTTTATGATGTGCACTGAATGATTGATGCTCTAAGTAGGATGTCATGATTTTGAGGGTTTGCTATCATTTTCATCGTCAGCCTTAGGCTGAGCAGTCCACTGTCGGAAACGCCTCTACGATCTCATCTGGATTCTCGGTAACTCTCATTTCTTTAAAGTTTTGTTAGGCTCTATGTTAATCTGGGCTGACTTACCAAAAAGTGTTAGCCATTATACACATCGCTTTAAAGAGGAACCAACTCCAACGACCTCTCACGTCTCTAACCTTTTGAAATACTAGAAGTCAAGAGAGTACTGTAACTTGAACCAACTTTAACTAAAAGTAGTCCAAAGTCCGCATAAATTCAATAAGCATTTTCAACTCAAGTCCGTCGTTACAAGTTACATCAACCCTGCAGAACCGTTAAACTATAAATACTAACAAATCGAACAAACTTGAGACTTAACCCACGTAGACACGCATATGCTAATATCGGCCTTATTTCGAGTAATCAGGTGCATGTACCGCGCATGCAAACGCTTTCAGCTATAAATAATGTAATAATTAATAGAAAACAACCCCACATCCTTGGGTTTTATATAATTGGGATTAAAATCACGTAACGTTGTTTTAAACAAACAGACTGGGTAAGCAAACTTTGCTTGCGCGAGTTAGGACCTTCGTGTTACGTCTTGTTTGTTTGTAATAGCGCCATCTGTTGTCATAGCATTGGAGCTTTGCTTCTGATTACATGCCGGAAATTTAGAAAGTCTTGATAAAACTATATCACCCTATTATATTCATTACTTCTGGAGTTTTCTGCGTTCAAAAAAAATATACATACCTATAACTCAGAAAACTCTCAACAATGTTAAATACAGAAACCTTAACATATTATTATTTTCCAAACACACAAATAAGATTCTCGCAAAACTCATAAAGGGCTTTGCTTGATAAAAAGCCTAAACATGCGGCCATACAACGCCTCACAAATAGACTTAACAGATCAAATACGTGGGCGTCATAAGCCCCTGTATTTTTCATACGTGACCTTGACACTCGTAATCCCTCCCGACCTTGACCTTCGAATTGGCTAGGTCGGTTCGACTTCGAATCTTGTTCTAAAACTGATTTATGTCGTTGTAAAAATGTTGCGGATTGACTATGTCTATGTTGAGTGACAAATCCAATAATGCGGGGTTGGTTTTGAAGAAATAATAGAAATAATAAATAAGTTGTAAGTTTATGGTAATCACATAGATTTCAATAGAAGTTATCATTTTTATTACCCTTGTAGACTTGCGTCTGTCAATTCAGTTCGTGTCATACGCAAATGCTAAGCTACTGTTGTTTAATATTCTTGGCAGTATCTACCTGTTTGTAAAACTAATTGATTCCAGGTCTGATCATATCTATCCCTATAGCTTCATTTGCCTTTTAGAGCATGATAATTTTGATAATTTTTCGTATCAAAGGACCCCACGATATCCTTGAATTCCCGCCAGATTTTTTAAACTTCGAACAGAAACTTTCTGTCGCCCTCTTTTTTTTTTGTTTTTATTTCGTGCGTGTCACTTTACAGCTAAAATAAAGCGCACTCGGCCTTGTGTATTGGGGCTAACTCGCTATTTTTACTGCAACGCATTGTTCCCAACACCGGGGCTTGCCGCACAAAATGGCCGGATGCATGCTGTGAACTGGATAAAAATAGGCTTTATTTTGTCGCTAGTTGTTTATGAGAGAAGAAAATACAATATTATCAATATCTAAAGATAAACCACATTTACTTTGTGGATAAGGTGATGGTGGTGTTTGGTTCAATAAGGAGGCTGAAACTACATTTGTACTCACTATGTACCTATATCAATGTATGTTATGATGAAGGAACGCTAGTTAGAATTGGCACTGTTCTAAATCGCCTCCGGGTCGTTGACACACGTTTAACAACGCCCTAAGGACTACTTTCCATAAATCATAGTTGGCTTGTACTACCTCCTACCTCTATTATGGTAAACTCAACGTTGGATGGTTAAGCTTTAGGATCTATAAAGACCCATCCATTGCAGGACTTCTTAAACCTGACATTGCCAGAGTCCGCATAGCTAGACAATATTGTCAAGGACTCAATTGACGCAATAGAGGTGATCTGTACTCCCACTCCTTACCTGATGACAGATTGTGCTAGTTTGACTGAAGATAAAGCAACTGCATTATTTCGTTTTTCTCAAGGTATTTTCGTCTCCTCTCATTTGTCAACGCTTGCAATTTACAAGTGTCTGGGATTTAACTATATTTTTATTGCACTAGATTCGTGATTTTAAATGTTTTTTTCTAAAGTATTTGGGAGTTGGTGATTATAATTTATTAGGCCACTCTTCTCTAATTTGTCCCGGTTTCAGTGGAGTCTATGAATAAAACTAATTTAATTTGTGTATGTTACACACAATATGCAGATTGAAATAAACTTAATCCCACAATGCTTCCCAGGATCAACAAAATATTGATTAATGATATTTATTTGTTAATAAGTCAAAATTAATACTTTTACTCGTCTAATTTTCTGGTCATTTTTAACTAGATGCGGCGTGTGTTTCCTAGCTGAGTGACCATTGTTATTGTAGATTCCAATGTACAACAGTGTGTGCTTTTGCAAAGAAATTGTCTTGCAATTGAAGCGTACTGCGAAGGCTGGTTCGAGGTGGCGTAAGAAAAGATTGTCTGGAAGGATATGGGGGATGGCTTTGCCCAGCAGTGGGACACAATAGCCTCAAAAAAAAAAATTACCGAAACAACCAGCAAAAATGATGATGTTAGTTTGTCCGATTTTTTCTCTAATAAATGTTGAAGGCAGAAAGCGCCCGCAGCTGTAAAAGTTTACGAGATGTTTCTAAGATATTGAACCTCAGACGTAAACAAAGTTATATGTAACGAGAAAGAAGTTACGTGTGGGACGAATATGTTTAAGCCATTCAAGCTTACTTTTATGACTTTATTACTTTCGCAGCTTTTAAGGAAGAAACGACACTTAATTTTTCCGCGTTATTTCAAATAACCATTTCTGGATGATACTGTTGTCATCGTTTTGATCAACATGTATGGGTTTTATGGCGGTAGGTTTTTGCCATTAAGGTTATATCCATGAAAGGAGATATACCTTTCTTCAAAATTTACTTGTGCAATTGTTCAGTTCTTATAGAGAATTACATGAAGGAGTTATTATATTCCTATGCATGTGTAATATGTGTATGCACTAAGATCTTCCTTTGTCACACCTAATGTCTTTAATTTGCACCAATAAATCCTGTAAAATCTGATAACTTAACAACCTTCACCTTTTTCTCTCTTGCCACATTTTGTGCCAATAATGGAGAGCGTCCATCAAAGTGATGGTTTCCGAGCTGTGCCAACTTGTCCAGGGCCCTCGACGCTAAGTTTTGGCAATACTGCTCGTCGTCTCCGCAAGTCCACAGCAGTGACATGCTGTGGTAGTTATATATAGGAACTATCATCCATCTTGACATGCAGAAGGAGTTTGGTTTAATTTGGATAGTTGATTACATTTGTGCTTGTTTTGACCTGTTTGTCACTGTCTTGTCTTTGTGTCATAAGGCTCTTCTTTGCTCATCAACATAATAATGTAATGAGTAAAACCATGTCTTCTAACGATCCGTAAAAAAGGTAAGAAAAATCAACTACCTAGCTTCTGGCTTTTACTTTGGCCAGAGGCTATGCTTGGCCATTTCGCTACATTCAAATGGGCGTAAGGTGAAAAATGTATCCACTGTTCATTACTTTTCTGTTATACAATAGTTCTTGTAGTAACGAAACGGCCAAGCCACATATTATATCTAAGTTGTAGAGTTTGTGAAGTTAGGCCTTGTAGAGTTAGAAGCTTGGCTCTACATGAGATCTGATAACGTCATATGGTCTCGTCTTGGCAACATTTTACATGAAAATATTTTGGTGGGTAAGTTATTATTGTTAATTTGTATACAGCTATTAGTGTAATCATTTATTTATATCTGTTAAAACCAAGTAAATTACTTTTTACGACTATAAAGTCATCAAGGTTTTACGTTCTTTCGTCATTTTAACTTGTTTACTTTTGCACGTTCCGTAGAAGGGACAAGCCGCAGGAATCCTGATTACGCACGACGAAGCCTTACAAGCGACTAATAAGCTTTAAAACTAAAACCAGACAACGATAATATGCCTTATTACACGCACATTTCGAAAAGTAATTTTAAAATTATCATTGCAAACGAAATCTAACCAGACATAATTTCTGATCATTCGAAAATGTTAACTTTCTCAATGGAAGTGATTTCTAGAAAACCTGCCGGGATTTTGGCGAGTTGTTTTCGTTGTAAGTTTTCATTGGATTCCCGCTGGGTCATTAATCTCGGCTGATCTCAACACTTCTCATTGTGTCACTGATTTTATTGTCAATGACTTCTTTGTTGTATGGGACAGTGACATGCTTACCAAGGAATTAATTTGGACGATTGTTTCAAGGAATTGGCAAACAATTTGTTGGGTTTTGGCTCCTTTATGTATTGATCTGTAAATTCTGTACTTTGTAAAGTTTGACACGAGTGATGATTAGCGTCAGATTTGTGCATTTTAGGATGAAACGAATATTACTTTGGCTTCAATGTTCAACAGATATCTGTTTTGTTTCCAAATCTTTCTTCATATGATTGCGTTTAGTGCTCCACGATCTTAGTAAAGAGCTGCAATTTCCCAGAAACCATTTTACTCTTTAGCTAATTCAACTGTAAAACAATCGTTCCAATAGATGAAATTACTGCTTTATGATTCATTCGGGGTTTTCGCATCAGCTCTTCTGTCTCATTAATATTGTTCTGGAGCAACTAGACTAAGATGCCAGTTTACGAGTGCACCGAATGTCGTAAAGTCGTCTGTTTCGCGATTGGATGCTGCCGAACAACAGAAAGATCCACAGATCCCTCTTTGTTTATTCAAAAGCTTATATTGACTCTCGGAATATGAGTGTTTTCTTTGAATATTTTCTTTTGTTTACTTGCTTCAGATATTCCGATATCTATACCTTAATTTTTAGTGACCTTATAAAGTAGTCTGATAGTCTCGTTGCGGTTTATATGAGAAAATTAGTTACATTAGCAGTTTTATCTTGAATGATTTGTTATAATTATGTATCTTTGATTTCTTTAGAACTCGGTCAAGGTATAGTAATTTTCAGTATGTTGACCCTTCTACAGGTGTTTTACAACATCGGGTTCACAAAAATAGTTTTCCTGGCTGATGACCAGGTTTTGTTTATAAAATTGCCGTTTGGAAAAAAAATATAAAACTAGAGAGTATTTTCCTTCATTCATAAATTGGCGGGTTACTGGTGAAGATTTACTGCTGGATCAAAGCAGTGTAAAAAGTTATTTTTTCGGTCACCATTTATTTCTATTTTTCGCAAAAGCGATCGTCGAATACTCCCTTGATTTCTATGAATAAACATCTTAAGAACCCTTAGAAAAAATATTTAAAATTGAACTCCAAAGTTACTAGAAATCTGTTCGTAAACTTTCCTTTTATTCCAAGATTTCGGTGTTCAGATTATCTGAACAAAACAAAAATATACACTTTGAATAACTTCCTCAACTTTCCATGTACAGATAGTCCGTAATTAATGATTGCGTTAGTTCATTTGTTTTGTTTAGAATCAATCCTCGGTCATGTTCGGTAGGCAGTGACCTTGTGTCGGCGGAGTTATTTTAACATGACGCCATTTTTACGCAGATAATATTATAGATACGTAGACGTGCTCGAGTAGCAATTTTTCGTTTCTTGAATTTTAAGTGATACTATTTTTGATGCTGTCGATGTTGAAAAGTTGAGCGTCAGCTTTTCATTGACGTGGGAGCTTTACTGTAATCCTGGTTTGAGCAAGTTGTAGTTCAGTGCAGAAATAGTGGGTTGCTATGCTATCGGCTAGTCTGTTTCAATGAATGTCATAATAACAGGGGTCTTAAAATAGCAGTCACTAGGATATCCCGTGTTGTGACTTTAAGAGTCTAATTGAATGGTTTGGTTATTGAATTTGATTCATTTGTACAATTTGCGCATGAATATGAAACTGCTGAAAATCATCATGGTGTTTGTCCGCTCCTGACTTGCATTTAAATAGAACCATAAAACGAAATTGTTTAAACATCAAATCTGCATGTTTCTCAGAACTTAAATATTCTCAATTGATTTATAGGACTATTATGTTTATATTATCTGCATGTTCTGTATTTTTGCCACGTTTTAGACTGTGTTTTGAATTCAACGAGATTTCTGTCGGAGTTTTATTTCAATATTTTTTTCGCCGCTGACCTCACTTGGTTTGACGTGGTCTATTAGTCAGTTTTCTTAATGAGAAATGTTTTTGATACGATCCCAGTGTTATATCTAATGTGGTAAAGCTTCTCCTTTACCACAGTAATCGTTTGTTGAGCGTTTGCCAACTTTATTCGTAGGAAAATCGTAAAAATTAAGTTTCATCCCAGTTTCTTAGGCTTCAGTTACCTACTCTGTGCAAAATAATTTAATTTAGCGAAACACGTGACTCGAATATCATAACACGTAGAAACAGTTAGAAACAATTTATGTCGTCCATGCTTGCAATGTACATAATCCAGATGTAGCTGTTGTGATAATTTTGTCACTTGCAATTTGTTTCGAAAGTCATTCTACTGGAGAAAGATCTATGTAGAACATAAAAACAAAGTTATTGTTTCAAAACAAGTATTCGAAATATGATTACAGCAATGTTTTCTTTCAGCAACCCGCACAAAATTTGGGTGCTCTTTTTAACTCGCAGAAGGAACAAACACTCCTGCATCCCGGAAATTACAATCCTTTGTTTGTCCACTTGTAACACATTTTACCCGAGTTGTTCGGTCCCGAACGCTTTGCAATGCAAATGTGAATTTAGTCGAACGCTACATTTGATTTGTTCGTATGACACCGCATCCGCAGCCCGCACCCCGCACGCGGCACCCGGCAGGCCGCCTATACAAGGACACTTCGTGCGGAATAAACGGCGTCTTCTAATGTTATTGTGTGTGTTATTGTTCTGTTTATCGCATGACAGAAAAGGAAAATAACGTACTTTTTATCTTCGCTTTTTTATGATTTAAGTGATTCGCTTGGTTTTCTTGTTAATACGGGAATAAAAGGGAGTTTGTGTATAGTTTTTTACCTTATTCGTCTTATTTACTTCAGTGTTGAATAGTTAGGTATGTTCTTCGTAACTCGAATTACTGCTTGACAGCCATTAGGCCCACTATACGTTTGTGTAAGGGTTTTTAATTGTTTATAGGCTCTCGTTTGACTTTCGCCAAAATCTCACCTGATGGGAAGTAATGATGTGGTCAATGATGGAGCACCTTTACCTAGAAGTAACCTATTCGCTCTAGACTTAAAGACCCCCAGGTTGTAGCTATCAAGAAACGCAGCCTCTGGCAGGGAATTTAAATTCTTAACTGTAGGTACGTGACAAGTGTTTTGCAAAATTTAATTTCTCATTTCGAATAGAGAAACAATTACGAAAAAAATACGTAGTGCACTACGTAATTTTTTCACAATGTTAGCCATGACTCTTACGTTGTTCAATCTGCTCACAAAGCAATTCATATTAACTATAGGTAGTTGGCAAAGGCATTTAAGGCAAGTTCCATGCAGTAACCGGTCATGGTCTAAAGAAAAGCAGGTCACCCTCCGTGCTTGTTACCGCCAAGCCAATGACGTCAATTCTGTCCTCCCCTAGTACCCTCTGAGCATTTTGTATCATAAGGAACCTTTTATCGGTAATCCATCACATTGTCGTAAAATTTTATTGCGACTTATTCAAGCTGTGAATTCGATTGTTTAAAATTCATGACACATCTATGATAGTCGTTATAGCTAACTGGATTGGTTTCTTTGATGTTTAACTTTAGAATACTAAGCGGGTGACCACAGCCAATCTCAGGTTTTGATCCCTTATTTTATTTTGACCAAATGAGTTTGATTAAATGCTGATATGACCATATCTGCTGTTATGCAAATTGCAAATAAATTCGCATCGACCCGGGCATCTATGGGACATGCATTTAATACTATAAAATCAAGACAAGTTCCTAACGGCCCTCTTTTATTTCTTACATTATCCTTTTCTAGGTGTTAAGTATCATACGTGACTCTTTATGCCTTTAATATATTTATCTTAACAATACTGTCTCTATTAGGAACCTTCAGAATAGAGAAGTGATTATAATTCTTCGATCCATCTAAAATATTACTAACCTCAATCGGATTATCCCTAATTCAATTCCTGTTATTGGGAAACTAGAAAAGCGTAGTTATCATCGGTATTTACTGTAAAAGCCCTGAATTCTAGGTACATACAAACCAATTGGGTCAGTTCTAAAATTTCCATACATGGTCTTGAAAATGTTGGTAGGACCTTGGTGTAACATTTAAGTTCTCATTGATCTGTTAACATGAATGACCATAAGCCACTCTTTGATTGACCTGTAAAAATTTACTCGTGTTCCTTTAAAGCGTTACTTCTCTTCGAACCCTTCAATGGATCGAGTTCTTAACGTATGCTGTGCTTTTAGTTACTGCGTCCGATGGTTCAGGTTGGGTATCAGCTAGCAGCACAAAAAAAATATAGTAATAATTGCTCGTCTCACCATTGAATTTTTGCTTTAAAAATCCCTTGTTCTGACTCTGTCATTTTATCCAGAGCTGAGAGGCTATTAAATTCAAATAATTAAACCAACAACTACAGATTTAACAAAGTCTTAACTTGTCCTTCAGAGGACGACCCTACCAACATTAACAATAACAGTAAATCATCTAATAACTTGAACAATAATCACCCGCGAAGTTCCAAAGTGGCCCAGCCGCCAGCAGCCACCCTGACGGGCCACAAATACCCCAAGGCCTGGTCACTGGACTCAGTGGCCGTGTGATGACAACGCTGGGGAGCGCTATTTATAGCGCATGCAACTCTTTGTTCAATCAATGACGCAGCTTAGCACACAATGCGGTTGGCGCTAGATTTTAAGTAACTTTCATTAACTAGATAGTACTTGAGTAGAGGTAACATACGAAAGGTCTTTACCATTCATACTAGTACCAGGTATCGTCAGCTTTTGCCCTGTGGATTGAATGAGAGAGAGAGAGGGAGGCCAAAAGAACGATAGATGGATTCTGTGAAGAAAGATAGGAAAGGAAAGGTACCTAGTGTTAACGTAGAGTGGCAGCTGACAGTGTGACGAAAAAGGAAACGAAACGTGCCCCCAAGAAATTAATGCCCTTGACCCATGATCCTTTCCTGATTATGTAGTAGGTTTGGATTCATTACATTTATGTAACTGATATTGACCAAAAATGGCAAGTAATCAATGTTATATTTTAACTTGTTTAAGTTAGCCACTGAGAAATAATATCAAGTCAGTAAATTATCGCCATCTGTCATGAACTCATGACTCATGACATTATAGATAACTGACATTTGTCTAAATCATCTCACTACAATCTACTGACTTTAGTCCAAAAGCTTTTAGCTTTGAAATAACAAATGGCTTCCACTCAATCGTCTTTAAACTTTTCCTCCTTGAAATGTGCTATGTTTGCTAAGAGTAGAATTTATTTGTTCAGATATGACTTTACAGCTACAACGCACAACACAACGGGAAGAGGGGAAGGCTGTGGGGGAGACCTTTGCCCAGCAGTGGAACAATAAATGTAGGTTGAAAAAAAAAGTACACAGCAAAATCAGACGATAAAACATATGAGACTAGTATAGAAGGATCGATCCCATCGCCTTCCAAAATGCTGAAAACGTTTGCCATTATACGTTTAGATAAATGGAATTTACCATTTTTAAACACGAGCAATACAAGAGAGGCAGTTTTACTAATTTTGAAGAGTCGTTGGTGTCGCATCTCAGTCGCAATCTGTCAAAATGTGTGGGAATTAGAGGCGTTTTTGACAGTTGCTTAAATATAAGTAGAATTGGTCCAATGAACTTATAGAACACAATAACTTAACAAGGAAAGGTTCCTTCGCGGTCGTTTGCCTCATTACCTTCATTTCTATTTTTTAACCAGGTGGAAAGCTATTGCTTTACTATTTTAGGCCTCTACGTCGTACATAATTAATCAGCAAACAATCACAAACTAGCTTTTTCCCGCGGCTTCGTACGCGCAAATCCCGATTCCGTATCCATATCCAAAAAGAATTTTCCAAATCCGACTGGTAGTTCCAGAGATTAGTGCGTTCAAACAAACAAACAAACTCTTCACCTGTATTATATTAGTACAGAAGATGTCAATACTTCGGGTTTATTTATTTATGAATATTTATTAATGGCAAAAACCGGATTAAAGTCAATGAACCAATAACGATATGTTTCCGACGCTTAAGTTCATCCTTAATGTGCAATTTGTATGATTCTTTGTCTCGGAATCAGTCTAAATTAGAAGATTTATGGAGGCTGTAAAACTGCCACCCTCGCTTAAACAGAGTTAACATTTACGTATGTAAATTAGTAATTTTAATTACATTTTTATCTATGTATATTTTACTTATTATATTCTTATGTAAATGAATTTGCGTTACCCAAAAATCTGTGAATTTAATTGAAAAGTCAGTAAAAAATCCTATTGAATTTTTTCTAAAGAAAAAGTTCGCGTGTTTAGTGTTCATGTTGTAACTAGATGGCGTTGATATCGAGTTAGAAGTCGCTATGGTTTCGTTACCGGCGTGCATAGCCATTCGACGGCCGCCATCGACCGGTCAGCCAGAATCGCCCACTGGGTATATGCCTCCCCAATAATGTAGGCTTATAAATCATCATCATTTATTATTTTTGATAAGAGCTTATCCCACTTTTGTGGTTGATAGCTTTGGAATACCTTGATAATTATTTACACCCATTTAATTCAACTTGACGATCGGGTGAAAATTACACGATGTTACAGATGGTATGGAGAGCTGCTGTAACTAAAAGTTTTTGATCCTCAATCCACAAAACATTTCCTGTAACCAGTGTCACTGTGTCATCACTATAACGTGGGGAAAAATCAGTGCGTGGGGTATCAGTCAGTACCTCAGTACTGTTTAGATCCTAAATCCCAATGTCCCCTTTCCCATGCTTTCACTCTTATCTGATAAAAGGCTAATTCTGATAACCGATTTCCGTATTATCTCGATGGAGTTTCAAATGGATAGGCGGAAAAAATGGCTTTAAAATAGCTTTGGTTTACAATGCGGTTACTGTGGCGCCCTCTTTTGAAGCGTTTGTTTCTTTACACGATAATATGGAAAACTGCGATAAGGCGAAGAAAATTATAGCTATAAATTTTCGAGAGGTATTTTAGCTATCGATTCTAAGTATGTGTACTAGTTTAACTTATGTTGTAGTAAACAAAATGGCGCAAATGATACAGGTGATTTTAGACGGGTAGCGCTACTTATTTGCCAGCGATAGGACACCGAGAGGCTAAGATATTATAAGACAACTATAGTCAAACGACACACATTCAGAAAATGCACACGTAGCTGTTATGCATTCGTTCAACAAGAAGTTAAACATACATGACATAACACCTCTTGCCCATGGGGTTAGGCAGCAACAGTTTTCTCTGCTATTTCTAGAATATTTTATGTCTAACACTTTCCTTCGCTACGTCTTCAATCTTCATTTTATCATCACGAAAGATAATGAGTCCTCTTAGTAATAACAAATGCTAGTTCTCTCCTCGTGGCTATCAAGAAAACAACTTTGATTTGTGGCAGCCATTAATTTTAAATCCCAGCCATATTTCATTTTATCTAACGCTTCTAGATTACTCTGCTTGACGTCAGATGGAGTGTCATTGACATACAGCTAACAAACAATAGTAAAAAGTTAATAAAATACTTAAAAATAAATTTGCTTACATATGTTTCTTCGCAAATAATAAATCACTGCACCGCTTTGTATGCCTGCCATACCCACTGCAAACATATGGCGATATGAGATGATCATGGGCATCAGAAAATGTATATCCGTTTTAAACAACATACCAAAGAAAACAAATTCAACTCAATCATCCTTAAAGACCCTGGATGACCGATTTTTTTTGGTGAATGTTTTCTAAAAATGAAACCTAGCTAGATCGATTTATCGCCCCCTAAACCCCCTGCATACAAAATTTCTCTTTCTTTCGGCTTTCTCCAACCACGTTGGAGTCGGCTTCCAGTCTAAATGGTTGCAGCTGACTACCAGTATTTTACATGGAGTACCTGCCTATAATGGAGCAAATTTCTGCGTCATACTTTCATCGTCCTAATTCGCATCGCATTTGCAAGGTCACGCACATCATACCTACATACTTTTTCTACACACTATTCTAAGCTAATTCTATGTACCCTGCGTCTAGGTTGCTAGGGTGGTAGTAACTGGGTAATGGCTTTTTAATATACAGAACGCACGAATAAATAAAAGCATTTGTATTGACTAAGCTGCAAAACACACCAATATTGTTACAGACAGTCTTGTTACATCACATAATGTTGCACTGACAGATTTAGATACAAATTTAAAGGAATGCTTCTCATATCCGGAGTAAAATTCCTAGCAGCTTTTCCAGGAATAAATTCAATACCGTTCTTTTAAACATTATACAGGGTGTCCAGAAGTACGTGGTTATATTTAAGGGTGATGTCCTGTATCTGCTATACAGTAAAGAAACAATATCAAAATAAAAAACATAAACTAACTTTATTAACTTTTGTTTTTGTTTTTTTGAGCTTCATTGACTCGGCGTTTTTTTTTCTGGTAGTCGCCGCTGTTGATTAAATTTTTCACTTTTTAGTGGTACCCCACACCTAACAACACCACTGGAAAGTCACAGGAAAGCAAAATACGCAATTTCGGTTTCGTTGACATTTTTCCCAGCTATTTTGATTTAAAAACCAAACTACTGAACCGATTTTGATGAAATTTCTATGGGACCAATCGATATCCTTTCACATAAAAATTATTTTTCAAATCGGTTCATAAATGACGGAGTTATGAAGACAAAAAAAACATACAACCCTATTGAGAACCTCCTCTTTTTTTTTTGAAGTCGTTTAGAAGAGCCAATATTTTTTTACTATGATATTGTTCTTTTACCGTATAGCAGATAAAGAACACCACCCCTTCTGGGACACCCTGTATTACATGCGGGTTATGCGGGGATAACGGATAGGCTTTGATTAAATTACTAGCGGATGTTCGATTAATTAAATACTGCAGTGCAGCATGCAATTAGCTCTGTCATATATGTCAGATATGGCCTGTACTTTTCTAAGTTAACTTTTCTGATATGCATCTTCTCTCTAGATAGTTTTAACTATGTTGGGGTCTTCATCCAGTCTCGCCGGATGCAAATGAATACTGAATTTTCCATGGGGCGACAGCCTATTTGAGTTCTACTATCCCGTTACGTAGCTAGGTGAAACGATGCCCGTTGACAAGACGGGTAAACTACAATGACATTTATATTATTTTATTTTATTGGTTCACCAACAATTGTTCACACTGGTTTTATGTTAAGAATATCATGCAACAAATTATTATACATCAGTACACAATCACTTATAGGTAAACACCGCATGCATACAAAAATACTTTAAATTAAACCACTAATTTAGTTTTAAGTTAAGTATGATGAAGATATTTAGATTAAGAATGGCTTGACAAATTAATTATTACATGTATTCTATTCTATCAGCAGAACACATTTGCTTCCACGCAAGTTAATGAAAGGCCATCGAAAGAGATTTTATGAAAATAGGCTTTCGACGTAAACAATATCCCTAAAGTACTAAGCAGTATATACGGGTTCTTCGATAGAATACTATTCATATAGCGAAAGTATTTACCTTAAGACACTCACTCTAAATAGAGCAAGCCGAAGGAGGCGTTTGTCAATTTTCCCTGTTCTTTTATTTACCCAAAAATAAGCTTATCTGGCATACAGAAGAAGGCACATTGACAGGAAATATCAAAGATGTAACAATAGCCCTGTTACTATGGCTACGTCTAGTTACATCTACGTCAAACAACAGAATTAGCTCTGCAGTCAGTTCCATAGATAATACACTATAATATACCTAGTCAGTTCGTTGCGTTACTCGTAGAGCACTCGAAGCGATATAGAATGCGAAAACAGGAGATTAATGAGTTCATACACCCCTTTTAGCGCGATTTATTCGGAAGGCAAGGCGGGTAAATGTGAAAATATATTCACACCGGATCCAAGGTGGGGAAGGTAGAGGAAGTAGCTAAGAAATAATGTGACACGCATTTTTATCCTATGAGCCGCCTTACTTTTAAAAATGTATTTGGTCTGCTATAAACTGGCAAGGGATCTCTCCTGGCTTAAAATGATTTTAAATTATATTAAACTTAGCATTATAATGAGTTCTCATGTTCCCCGCTAGATGGCGCTAAGAGTCTCGAAAAACAATCCGCTGCCAACTATTTCCACCACGTTTCATTGTAGCCCAACACTCAATTAAATCTCTGATTTATATTTAAATTCTACGTAATGGGTGTGCTGACATATAAAATATATTTATGGCTGACTGTTATTATTTAATTGTTCTTTTTGTTGTTCTAGAAATTTTTAAAAATTAAATTAAACGTTAAAATTATTTTGTACTTGATATTAAATTGAGGAAAGCAATAAAACAGAAGTCCAATAAATCGCTGTTGTGATGCTCCGTAATATTTTATAAAAAGCGCCTACAACAAAAGTAATAGCAACAATTTCCAACTCGTTGCTATGACCAAACGTTGAGGCGCTCACTCGGATGTGGAAAAAGACTCGTGTTATTTTTTTAAAGCTATTTTGTTCAATGTTTGTGTCAAAATTATACCCATTGTTTTACGTTCCATATTAAAAGATCATGTTCTTTATCTAAGAAAAAGATTGTTCATCTTTGATTTATTGTCGGGTTTTCTAAATTATTTTATCTGTTTGTTTCAGGTAAGACTTAATATTATTCGTAACATCGTCATTGGCTGGTTTTAAAATCAAACAGTCGAGAATCGAGAGTACAATAATAAAGAAAACAAATCATGAACATGTTTGCGGTTTGACCGAAAAACACGCTTGGTAAGTGCCTGTTATGTTTATTTCCAAGAAGTGCCAGTAACTGTAGATTTTACGGACTTCATAATGTATTTCCATTCATGTTAACTCGAAGAAAAACTGAGACATAGTAACTTTCAAAGCAAAGTAGGTCATCAATGTAACTCACAGACGATTCTGAGCATTCAAAAAGGATAACTGAGATTTTTATATAAAATCTCGGTTACATACTTATAACTTTTACAGCTATCTAGTTTGTGTAGTAATTAGTGTCACCGATAACTAAAATATTGTTTGCCTTACTTGGGAAGAGACCGGACCCCACGACACAAGGAATCCTATTGTGGGATCCAGGGAATTTGAATAAACTTAGCACTTATAGCTCTTATGGTTTGCAATATTGCCTAATTATTTGTACAATGTGTTATTAAGCCCATTTTTTCATTTCATTATTTATAATTATGGCTATTGTAATATGAGTGTTTGGCTAAGATCAAAGTATAAAAAATCCTTAAATCAGGATTTATACCACACGTTAGAGGAAAACCGATGAAACGTTTCGAATGGACATTATAAAAGATGAGCAAGTTGAGATGACTAGAAACGAACTGACTAGTTTGACAACAGCAAATAAAGATGTATAGAAGAAGATATGCTGCCTCAATACATTGAAATGGTGATGAATGCAATCATCATCATCATCTTCCTGCCCTTATTCCATGGTACTTGGGGTCGATGCAACACGTTTTTTTTTCTATTCTGTCCTATCAGCTCGTCACTCCCTTTTCTTTCATATCACTCCTAACACAATCCATCCATCTTTTCTTTGGCCTCCCTCTCCCTAACCATCCATCCACATTTATATTTATAACTCTTTCAGTTACGCGCATTTCATCCCTCCTCTTCACATGACCATACCAAGATAAGCGGTTATAAAGTTAAATATACTTAACAGAAAGACTCTTTATCGGAACATTCGGAACACTATCATAATTGACAGCCTTACTTACATCAGCACTTAAGTACGGGCTTCCTGTTTCATAATGAATCACAAAGTTAACAGTATTATCTTCCTAGAAATCATTACTCACTATTTCTGATAACACATATTTTGATAATGGCCTGTTCTATCATGTTACATGAGAAGACAATGTATTAAGAAACTGTCGCAGTTACCGTGATGGATGCCACAGGTGTCCCCAATTTTCTCATACAAATTTGGGACTTCAGTGACCCATGTCTTATCTTTTGTCAGGCTATTGCTTGCTAGAATCAAGGATGTCATCAGTCACTCAGTAGGTAATGTAGGTACAAGTATTCCACTAACGCTTACTCACGACTCCGTTTTAGAACAAAGAGAGAGAGAGCTGACATCGAGGTGGTTGACATTCAAACGTGCACTGAGCGAGAAAATATATAGTGTGCTTAAATTATTATGATATCTAAAGGGTGAACTGAGGACTGGAGTAAAGTTAGCAGCCATGTGATAATTAGACCACGTTTGACATTAATATGAGTATCTTGCGCCATCGCTTGATACTAGCTATCAAGCCCATCAGTTTTTTCCTGTAGCAGATCCTCTCACGCAGGCTCCTTATCATCCTACGTCATTATGTTACCATTGATAGCGATTAGTACAATAGTAGTCCATTACTGTTATGTATATAACTAATGCATCTGTTTAATTATTGTCACTATCTCGAGCACTACGATCTTTGTTTGAGTTTAGGATTCGACCCTGCAATCCCTTTTCAAGGAATGTTACGGACTGTCTGGTTGTCTTTACTATCTTAAATTTATAACTATCGTCAGAACGGCTGAACAGATGAGAGGTAGATTGTAGTCTGGAATAACACAGGATACTTTTTATCCCAATAGTATGTTCCCTTGGGATCATTTTCTGCATTCACGCGGGCGGCTGCTTGTATTGCTATAAGTTATACCGGGGTCACACTGAAAGTTTTTAGAATGGGCCAGTAAGAAAAGCAGCCGATGCATTTTCTTTTAAATTTTGATTAGGAGCTCCGGGAATCTGTAGATGTGTAATGAATTCATATGTCATTTGTTTTTACAAATTGGCGGCAATTTAAAAAGTCTGTCGTGCGTCGAAATCGATTTGACTAGAGAAAATTTTCGCTCAATGATTTATTACGAATTTTGTTGCGGTCTTACTCAACTACAATCTTTCGATAGACTTTGATTAGCATTTTATGAGGAAGCTCCATCCCGTGCCACTTGACGTTTAATGAGTTAAACGAAGCAAACTCACTGATTATTCGCTTTCGCCAGAAGGACGTCCTTCAACGGCGACTACTGAAGATAACGTGAGTGCTATGCGGCTAATGATAGAAGGGTGATATATCAGAAGATTCGGGCAGCTTTTAGGCATTGGTATGACTCACGTAAGTACAAAAAGTCTTACATGAACATTTAGGCGTCAAAAAGCTTATAATGTGATACCTCATAATTTGACGGAAGATCAAAAACGCCGTTTGGATTGTTGCCGCTCAATGCTTGAAAAGTGTGACAGAGGTGACTCGAATGCTGTATATGACATCGTCACAGGTGATGAAAGCTGGATATATTGTTACGAACCCGAAACCAAAAGACAATCTGCGCAGTGGATGTTTCCATTCGAAGATTTGTCGACAAAAGAAAAATAGTCAAGGGAAAAATATGATTGCCTTATTCTTTGGACGCACGGGTCATTTCGCAAAAATTGTCCTAGAAGATAAAATAACTGCAGATTGGTATGTATGTCAGTCATTGTTTACAAGTTGTCTAGGAAAATGTTAAACAGCAGCGCCCAAGAAGCAGGATCCTCCTCCACCACGACAACGCTCCAGCTCACTCCGCCAGACGGACTATCGAAGGTGTGGAGTAAGTGAGTCATCCTTCTACAGTCTCGACCTGGCACGGGGGCTTTTATTTACTTCCAAAAATAAAAGATAAACTTAAAATTCGTTTTATGGATCCTGAAAATGCGTGGCTGCGTGTGAAAAAGGCGTAGAAGAGATCCCTAAAAAAGAGTGGGCCCACTGCTTCAGTCAATGGTTCTATTGCATGCGGCGGTGCTTAGAAAGGAACGGAGATTACTTCGAAAAGCAATAAAAATAGTAACAGGCTTCTATATCATTCCGTTTAAAACCGACTTCAAAAAAGGAGGAGGTTCTCAATTCGACTGTATGTTTTTTTTGTGTGTTTGTTATGTGATCCTTCCGCCAATTGATTTTGATTATTATTTATTTTCTAAAAACTTTCAGTGTCACCCACGTATACTTATGTCATCTATTCTATACCCTGTGTAGATTACACGTCCTTCACCTCAGTCTAAGCTATGATTAACTTTCAGTTGGCTCTTTCAGTATGCGTCAGATGACAAGCAACTAATATAAAAGGTTTTCTTCCAAGAGGATTAATGATACACGGCATTAATACCGACTTTAATACGGTTTCAAATGCCATGTATAAACTTGAAACCTCTACACGACTTTGGCTTGTATTCTTCAAGAGCCAAGGAAGCGTTTGGTGTGAATACTGGGTACACTTGAATGAACAATATTTCAAGGACAACTTATTTCTGTACACAGTTATCTACCGAACGTTTCGGCCTCTATTAATGTTACTTAGTATGAAGTAAATATTGGAAACCTGTAAAGGTTAAATTTGTAATACCTCTATGGTTGCCTAACTTTTGCTAAGAATGTTGTAAAATCTCAAAGATGCTTGCGAATGGTGCAATTTTCATTTCTAGGACTGTACGATTGATCAAAAAATACCTTGTCTCCTGTTCCTAGCTCTGTATTTCGTTCTGCAATGTGATATTGTTCAATTTTTTTAGTAGCTGTAGCCTGTGGCAAATGGCGTTATATCTCACAATATTTATATAAACTTTGTTATGGTAAAATTTCTGGACGTGACCAACAAACAGGCATTAGTCACAAAGCCAAATTTGGTAGTTGTAACTTGAATGAAGTAACCAACACAGAAGTAGATACTGCGTGTCTTGCAACACGCACAAATGATGGCAATGAGAAGCATAACAAACGCACACACAATAACCAGAAGCCACGTGCAGAATGTCGGAGAAACAATAGTATTGTGAGTGAGAGCGAACTCTCTGACTTGCTCAATGTTTTGTCTTATTTTCGTTTCGACAGGTGCTTCGGCAATGATGTCTTGCACCATAATAAGGTTATTTTCGGAATAACCTAAATGGTTCCAAGCGAATCTTTTCTTTTTACCATTTATTCTACTAGCCATGACTGACTCTTTGAATTCTCTGGAACTGCAGTGAATTTCTTCAACCACATTTTAAAGGAATGCCTTCAAAGATTCTGTATCCATTTATGCAAATGCATTCATATTCATGACGATGTCGTGGGTATGTGAAAACTGCGCAATACGTGCCTGCCTACGTAGCATTTCCACATGTATCGTCTCAGGGCCGTCGTTATCAGCTCCTGCGTAGGGTATGCTTCGAGTGTCTTTGTCCCTTGTTCACTGCGGAAAATCTACGCAAATTACTATTAATACTAGGAAATCGAGGGTTCTGCAAATTGTTGTAACTAGATTTTATAACCAGAAGTGTGGTTATCTTTATCTGCAGTAATTACTACCGGTTTTCTAGACCGCTACCAAGGCATGCAATGCTACACACTTCACACAGTTCAAAGTTTGTTCTATAATATCTATTTCCGATACGAAAGTTACTTTGAACGGTGCTACGAGTCTTTGTCCTCATTACAAAATAGGTAGTTCTTATATATGTATAGAACTAGCTTCTTGAACCTTTCAATAGCTACTTGGTACTTCAATAGTTATGTACACTGAATTAAACACATCGGGACATAGTCTACTTCACACATTTCGAAAAGGAACCTACCGCAATTAAAGTATCTACATCGGACCCACATCTTGTGTAGAATCCACAAATCCGTGGACATTTTCTGAACAAAAACCAAAAAACTAAAATTCAGTAGGTACATTGATTCTCCCAAAAAAATTATTACCCCAACATTATCTCAGTTGAATTGAATACCCCCCCTTTAGCTCTTAGTGTGAAAATAATTTTACGCAAACATTCAACATTTTCAGAATGTAAGGTAACCGCAGCGTTCCAGCTGCCTCGCTCCACAATCGGTTCAGTAGCATCAGTAACGCGATCCAGCAATCCGCTGCGTCTGTTTTGGGGGTGGACTGCATCGCCAACTGCGGTGTTATATAACCACACTGCGGTTTGTGCATCGAGCTTCAGATCTCAGCTTGTGGTTGTGCCATTAGGTTAATGATTTCCTCCTGGTTAATCAAAGGAACAATTATTAGCTCTGCTGTACACACACAACACACAGTCATGATATCTGTGTAGTTCTGCACCATATATGTATGTAGACATTGTATAGTTTTAGAGTTACTTATCTTGATTGGCTGTCCCTATCTTAGCAATGTTCATATAATCATTTTGTGTCAGAACACATTTCTAAGAACACCATCTTGGGGCAGTACCTCGATCACTATTGTACCAAGAGATTATTTCTACAATCACCCTCGATATATCTACGTTATTGTTTATTTCTTTAGTTTAAACATTCTTAGAAAAAGGAAAAATATTTTTAAATGAGATCACAATTAAGTCATTCATGACTCACATCTTTTCTCACTATTGTGTTTTTCAAGTTTTCAACCCAATTCAATTCTCTATTGTCACAATAAATTTCGATATACGAGCATTGTTCGAGTTTTGACGTCATTCTAATCATGCCAAGGGCACTGTGACAATGGACTTATCAGAAGATGTTGACTCTTGTCGACCCGAAGGTTTTGTTAGAAAACCTTTATGCCCTGAAGTCCTTAATATGAATCTGCATGATGTATTGGTTTCAGAAAACTTGTCTCCTATCAATTCTCGCCACAAGTTTAGTTTCTTGACTTCTAATGGCACAACCCCATCTGCCTTCTTCTGTTCGTTAGCATTTTGGATCTTTTCGCTAAAATGTGATCTAGTAGTATCATTCCAAGGCCTCCAGAAAGTCTCCCGAAAAAAAAATTGCCCTAAAATGTACTTTGTCTTGAAGTTAAAGAAACTTGAGGCTCCGTGCCAAGTCAAAGACTTGTTTGCTGACCTCACGTATAATTGGCAATTATAATTAGATACAGTAGCTCGATTGTTTGCGGTGGTTATTTGTGGTGTTTCAATTTAAATGGTTCTGACAAGTGGCTAGTCTCGAGAATCGTGATTGATTAACTCATTATTTAATCTGTTTTCTTACAAGTTAGAAAACTTCATCTCGGCAGTAAAACGAAATGAATTTTAACTGCAAGTAGTTTGAAAAATCGTGAGCGGCGAAAACTTTCTAACTAGAAAAGTTTTCACTGAGTTTTCGTAAGCTGGCTCGCTTTTCTACTGCTTTCTGGGAAAGCAAAGTATCAGTTCCTATTTTTGTTTAGAACTACAGTGACGTTGATGAAACTAAGCAGAATACACAGTGTTAGTTTGTTTTTGCAACTCTTGTCTGAGAATTGAGACGTTCAGCCGGTAGCCATTTTGCGCTTACCCAGAATGTAAACAGACCGTGTCTGCCTGCATCTGTGCAACTTAAAGTCGTTCTGTCTCTGTCACTCGTATGCCTGTTGTATGTAGGTCACCGAGGAGCTTATCGGTCACAGGTTACCTGTCTCGCTCCCACGCCGCTAGCCTTTGCTCAGAACACTAGTGTTGTATGAGACGCCGCTGGGCGCGCACGTCTCCCGTGATATGAGCCCGCGCATGCGTACAAACGCTTTATTACGTTCGGTGTAATCAGCTGATTGTCATTGTTTTTTGTTATTTTCTATTTGTGATCTCAGTGCTGTGATATAAAGATGGGTCAGGCGTTTGGAACGACGAATTCTCACAATGATGAGCAGAGGCATTATACCAGAAAAGAAATAGGTATGTCAATTGTCTTGGTTGTTATTGTTGGACTCCGCTGACGGTGGGCCGAGCACTGTTATGTTATAAATTATAATTAGCATCATACTAGCAGCCTTCTACCCTGACCAGGTAATGAATATTAGAAAGACAAAGGAACAGAACTGAATGAAAACCAGCTGTCGGCGTATAGTCGAATCGAGAGTCGCTCAATGGATTTGCAAAAAAGAGGCTATATGGGCCGTATTCACAATCCAAAGAGTTCACATTATGATTTCCATTTTGCACCTCATATATCAAATGCATATCCATAAATAGACAACTGACTAATAATATCTGCATTAGTAAATGGTTTTCCCCTAACCTCACGTAACCCTTGCGTTTCCCTTGCTACCGTGCTATTCGACGTCCATAGATTCCATGAAAAAGATTATATTAGTTCTGAATTTCCATGATTTGTTTCGATATGGAAGATTTGAAATGTGTATTGAATGAACATAGTTTCGATCAGGTTTGGTCATTTCGGAGTCTTGTCGATGTATTTGTTAATTGAATAGTGAATAATGCCTACTAAATGACTGTTGATGACTGACGTACTTCAGATAACCATTTTAGTTTATTATTTAGCTTTATTACGTCTATTTCTCCAGTGTTATCATCTATTGAGTTCATATCTTAAGTTCTCTTCATATTCTTATCTCGTTTTTAAGACTAGCTGGTAATAAGTGGCAAATGAGTCGCTAATGTGACCAATAAAGTAATTTTAAACCAGCTCACATATATAGCTTTATAATATAGGTACGGACAATGAAACAGAATGAAAGACAAGTAAGTTAGTGGATTTGTGTTGTTTATGTGGGAAATTATTGCGGATGTTATTGAAGAAAAAAGCGTGTTTAAAAATGTATTGTCTTCCAAAATTTGTATACGCATTCATGTAGTCTTGTCGGTCTGCACTTTCACGGAGGAGTTCTGGAAAAATGAAAAATTATGTTAAATTTAAATAACGAACAAAGTTGAAGTAAACTTAAAGTTACGTCGAGAAAGTTGCCAGAAGCCGAAGAGTCTGTTATTCAGCGGACAAACAGAAACTTTCTCTATAACGTTTGTGTGTAATTAATGTTCTGTTACATATTTATGTAAAGCATTACCGTAATGACTTGTTCCAACAAATTTCTCACAATGGTATGGAAATAAAAAAAATACTGGTAGACATTTTCGAGCTATTGAGAAATGACAGGTTCTGGGTCATTCTTAATTTCTTCGTCTTCTTCCATATTACTTTTAGGTTATTCATCGTCTTTCACAACGGTAACATTTATTCATAAACCTCTGTCGCCTCTTATTAATAAGAAAAACACATCAACAGTTATTAATGTCAAGTTGAATCCATTTAATGTCGTAGCGATGCTCAAATGGCTAAGATCTTGGCGTCAGCTTCACATTAATATATTTCATTACTAACAGTTTTTGCTATTCTTCTCAAGATTTTCTAAAGAGATAACTGTGGTGTGAATTTTAATTTTAAACTTGCTTATTTGTATATGAAGTTTTTTTTTTGGATAGCACTATGTCTGCCATTTGTAGATCTTTGGCAGTCGTTACGGATAGTCAGAAGCCAGAAAATCTGTCACCAGTCTTACCAATGAGTACCGTGTTACCCAGTTAATGGGTTGTGGAGGTCTGGTAGGCAGCCGCTCCACGTAAAATACTGGTATTCAGCTGAATCCAGTTTGACTGGAAGCCGACCCCAATATAATTGGAAAAAGGCTAGGCAGATGACAAGTATAAGTAGAGGGAGCCTGATATCATTAGATTTGAATATACAAGTGATGATGTCGATGATTTTATTTCTGTTAACATTCGAGAGGCCAGATCAAATTATTTTCAATTAACAACAATCCAAGTTAAAATCCGATTAGGGGAATTCCATAGACGTTACGTCTAGGCTCGGCTATTACACATGAACCTCTCAAAAGGAAAGAACCGGAGTGACGTCTTAGACTATTGCATCAGCTCCTTAGAGTATTTCACACAATACTAACATTAGTATTATAAGAAGTGAAGTACCAATAAATCAGATCGGTTTTTAGCAGGACAGTGACGGACAGTTTCTTCTTTAGTTGCAACTTGCATGATTCAATCTTTGCTTCAACATTTCCATTGTCGACCTTAGCTGTTTACTTAAGTTCATCAGTAACTCTTACGAGGTCTTTTTCACCATGTTTTACCACCATTTCTGAATTGGTTGGTCAATCAAACATTTATTTTGTTATTGATTTGGATTTTAACATCGATGTGGCTGTTCGTATGTGACACTATTGCTTAGGTGTTCTGTCGTTGGCAGAGAATATTGAGTTATAAATTTTGCTAGTGCGTTTGATTAATTGAATGTTGCAATCATTGAACATCAGAATGACAAACAGCGGAAAATAATAATTGTTATAAATAACCATTATCAATATCTTAATGGACACTTATGGTCCATAACTACTTACTTATTGTCTCCTGAGACGTATGTTAGTATGATTGTGTACCTCATATCTTGGAACGAAAACAACTTATTTTTTGCGCTTCCCCCGTATCTTATCTCCGCGTCATAAAGTTGTTTTTCCTTCGTTGTAATTGATAAGAGAATGTTTGTGACACTTTCATTGTACTAATGATGTATGCATTTCTTATCTGTTATGAAATCTATAAGATATCGCTTATTTATATAGAAAATAGATAATTTTGAGGTGTTCTAGAAAGTAGTGTCAATATAATGCAATATGGCATGTTGGTTCCTTGGGGAGTGTAGGGTAGCATCAAGAGAGAATCTCCCTATGGGAAATTCCTACGGGAACGGAAAAAAATGGGGTATAAAGTTGCGGGCAAAAGCTTGTTAACAATAAATTTGTTTGTCTATTGAAAACATTATCTTAAGAACTAATCGTATTCATTAACATTCATTATTTTGTTAACTGAAAATATTTAAACGTTTTTGAGTAAGAAACTAAAATCATAGGCATTGAAATAACGGCCTTATATAATTTAAATTGCCCAAAATCAACTGTTGATATAATAATAACACTGGTATCTACAATTTTGAATAACAGTATTATGATAACAAATGAAAAACAATATTTTTTGTGATTTTAAGAAGTGGCATGTTTTGTTATGCTCATTATGTAAAATTATTCGGAGTTGCTTGATTAATAGTAAACGAAATGTGAAAGACTATATTTTTAAATTTATAAGTAGGTTACATGTTTTACATTTCTTCAAGGCATTGAAACCTTGGAATTAGCTACTAATACTTGGATCAACTGGTTACGGTATGCATTTGTTTCAATTAAAAACTAGTTCACATTCATCAATATAAAAAGGCGATACTTGCATCGTTTTAATTCTTTCAATATTTGCATGTCTTTGTAAACTAAGACAATAATCCTAATATACATCATATCTATGAAAAAAAAAATGGTGTAGAATGAATTCTTCGAATGAAACTCAAATGTCTAAATATAAAAATATATAAACCGGAGCCATTTGCTTATGACATTCCTTAAGATACAGAACAGATGGAAAATGGAGTATTATTTTATTTTAATGTTTATCCAAGTTTATTGCACTCTCCTGTGTTTTTTCAACTCTCATGATATTGAAATGAATTCTTTGCACTAGAAATATTAGAAAACAAAGAATTGGACATACCTGTTATTGAATGATTTTGAAGGCTGAAGATGAACTCAATATTATTCAGAATAGAGAATTGTTGAGAAAACATATCGTATTTTGGAAAAGGTCAAATAGAAGTGAAAAAGGTATCAGGTCTAATAATATTATAATGTATAACCTTAGTTTCCCTAGCCTACTATGGTCTAGCGAGTACAACTGCACACTACAGAATTTTCAAAAATGTTGGAAAGCAAATTGTAATAATATTGAAAAAAAAAAATAACGTGTGTTTGTTTTGGGTTCATCAATGTTTATGGTAAAAACAGCCCCTCCACGGCTCGCTTAAACTATCTACCCTCAACATGCTCGTATATGTAATATAGCTTCATAAAATAATACACCCTTCTACATGAACGATATTTATCCAATATAAACTATGTATAAACCAACATTGTCGATTAATTCTATTAATATTAGCATCCAAACCGCTACAATTTCAATGCCAAAATTTCCATACTAGCATTTATCTTGAATACGTCAGATATTTATAATGACCCGACTGTCAAGTCAATGATTGTCACCGAGATTATCAAAACATCTATGGTTGTGTAACTCAACATATACATAATTTAATTAGTGATAGAGCTGTGATTTAATACTGAGTGACCAGTTGGTTTGTTTCACAATAATCTGTGGTCACTCCACTCGGGACAGTTTACCGGACCGGCTTCGAAACCGGTTTATTTGCCGTCTTATTGCAGCAAGATTGTTTTGCTGTTGCTAGCCTGTGGTCACTTTCTTCTAATGATTGCATTCACTTCGGTTTCATGTAATTGTTCTGATATGATTTACTGAGGTATAGAATCCTGTCGTTTTCGAAAACTGAATGTAGCTGCTCTTGTGTTTGCGGTGGCTCCTGGCTCCAAGTGGTTGAGTTGGGTGGGACTGGTTTTCTCCGCGATGTTTTATTTTGTTCTTTCTTAAAATCCCATGCTGTGTTTGGGTGGTGTCTACTTTGCTACGGCCGCCTCTACTCTCAGTCTCTTATTAAGTTCAGATGCAGCTTGCTCAATCATTTCTCTTTCAGAGATGAATAAATGTGTATTGCAATTGGCAAGTCATGTGTGTAGTTCTGTATCGATAGTTTTATCAGAAACAAAACAGACACATGTGATGTCACTCCTGATATGATAGCCTAGTTTTTAGCAGACTAATAGTCGTATAACCTTAATCGATTTTAACATATCAATTGTAACAATTATTCGAATTAAGGTTATTTTCTTGTACCTACGACAGGGAAATAAGGAAGAATACATATTCCTTGTTCGTGGTTGTTTCCTTATGTATCAACCTTGCTCGTTAAAAAGCTATAGCGGAAGGAAATGGTTATTAATTACACAGGTTTGATAAGTTATTTATTTGTAACTTAAATTAACTTTCTTCATCTGTATCCATATATACCATTGTTGACGTGCCTGTGTAATAACTCTGTGTGGTTGTATGTAGTATGGATGTGTTGTATGCGTTTTGTAATATGCCTTCATTTCAAATGTATCCAATCTGTGAGTTTGGCAGCCTCCGCATCCTGTTTGATCCGAAATTATGATTTTATAATAAATTCAAGTTATCAAAATCAATTTAAGAATCTGCGAATCAGTTTATTGACACATCAAATTGATACCTGCCTGGATATTTGAGCAAATAAATAATCTAAAATAAGATCGAAAGAAGAAGAAGGTCAAACACCGGCGAAGGCTTATAAAAAGGCAGGTAGCATCAACATCTGCATGTCATGTGATATGCTCCAAAAACTAAGGTGACCGCTCCATCCATACAAGACCATTATAGACTATGTAACAACCCGTTCTGATCGGACAGGCTAATGACCATAAAGTCAGAGGTGACAAGAATTATAATAATAAGATATTATGGACCATAAGAGATTATTAAGAAACTTAAAAAGGTCTTTGGCTTAGGCACAGGTAGTCAGTAATCAGTCTAAATGACGTAAGGGACATGAACATTAATGCCCATTACATCCTTGTTACGATATATTATGATAAAAAATCATTATATGAAGACGTCAGAGCATCTTCAGCGGATAGCACGGTTAGCAAGAGTGATAATACATAAGTACATACAAATAAAGCCAGTGTACTCAGCTCTTGTAAAGTAATCAATGCTTCTAATTTTAACTTACTAATCACTTTACTAATCGAAGAGTAAATAAACCATTTGTAGATGTTACCGTAGAATGTTCCACAATCTATTATGAGGATACTTTGTATTTGCATTCTTTACAAATAATAGAGCACTGTTTGTCAACACATAATTAGATGTCATTAAAATCAACTTGGGGATAATGAGAGCAATATGGTCCATAGCATCGTCATTTACTAACGACAAAACTGTGACCAGTAATCTGTTAAACAATCGTAATGATTCCGCAAAAAGAGGTTCCTTTCCTGAGGATCATCGAAAGAAATCCTTGTTTGATATGATTGAATTATTTATTTTTTCTCTTCCACGGTCATGTAATGGTGTGTAAGGTAACTTGTCCAAAGCTTTAGTCAATTCTAAACAAATAATTGTCTTGACGCTTCCTTTCTAACCTCCTACTAATATTTTAAGGTTTTTTTTTATTAAATATTAGATAGAGACCGCTATCCCATAATCAGCCTCTGTATTACCTGTAGATTAAGTAATGATTGCAATTAGCACTACCTGTCACCTTGAGCTTTAACTAATTACTGCGCAATTACCGCTGTGATTGTGTGTAGCAGCGCATTCATTAACATCATAGTACCTATGATTATGTGCCAGTACATGGAACTTTGATGCTCTCACTCTACTTTGAGACTCTTTGTTTGCTTGATTTTATACGTATTTATCTGGACGATATACTGTGTGAATAGTAAAACTGATTTTTTTCTAAATTGAAAGAGCACTTATGGCACTGAATTTTAATAAAAAGATGCAAAATTTTGGTTTTTTTTGTGAAATAATTTATTTAATAAATTCATAATTTTAATCAAGTGATGTGTTTTTCTGTTTCCATAAAATTGAAGATGCTTCTCTAGTTGTTTCTTTGCGAGCATATTCTATCTTACTCTTGGTCAAAAACATTCCTCGATTCTTTTCACTTCTAGCGCTCCTTCTTCTCAATATCTTCAACATTCAAACATAACATTAAATTCAGCCCATAAATCGGTTATAATTTGTCTTAAACCGTCTCAATAAGGTACAAAAAGCAGTACAATGTAACAGCCGGCTTGTTTATATTCTTTGTTCAGCTCTGAATCAGCGCGCGCGCCGGATGCGAGGCGCACCGACGCGTCGCATACGCACTTATCTTTTTAGCTACCGTTCTCTTGACATGTTTGTTGTGCCAGCTATAGGGTTACTGGGGAATGGATTTAAATATGTTCAAGCGCAAATAAGTCTGGATGATTAAGTGGTTTAATAAGTGCTTAATCAGTTTGAATTCGAGATAGGTAGCATGTTTCGATTCATCGTATATCTTTATATTTTGATTAGCATAGTAAAGTCATTCAACCGATGTCTCTTGTAATGTAACGTTTTCGACATTTGTATGAAAAAAGTACATTGACCACTTTGCTCGATCCGCTCGATTTTCCTCTTAATACGATCTTTGTTTTCACTCTTTACAAAAATGCAAAAGGTGCATGTTTTGGCGTCTCTCAAGCGTGCAATATTTATAACCGATTATTTCTTGTACCGTTTGGAGAGTTGCCTTGTAACTTGTGAGTAGCACTTGTCGACAGAGCACTGAACGGCAATGAACGACAGTGACGCAAGCAGTGACATTACTGCTTAGAGAATTGTAAATAGATTTTGTAATTTGTCAAGAGACTAATAAAGTCTTCATTGAAATCATTATGTAGACGTAGATACTTCATTCCAAAGACACTCGTTTGATCATTCTCTCCACTCAAAATAATATCTCAGTCTGAATCACTGGGCGCGTTGACAACACAATAAAAAGGTTCAATTCGCGCGTTGTGTACTGAAGTGTGGCTGAGGTCGACCGGCGCCGGCGCAGCTCAAGGCGAACCGCTCGCCCGCAAACAAACACTATTCGCTTTTAATTTACGATACGAATACTCGAGGTTTTGTGCGGAAAGAACTTGGAGGCTAAACGATAGCTCTAAAGAAAGTTGTGTACTCCAGAAATGCCAATAAAAAAGTTTGGTGGAATCCAAATGTCGAGTCCAAATTTTTAATAGAACAAATAATAAAACTCGGATTCAAGTTGTAGATGTTGATTCTTCCAGGAGCCATAAATATCACATTTTAAGTCGATACCCAATTATTCAGTTTGTAGTTTATTTACATTTAGTTCGCTATTTAGTTTTTTCCGATGCTAAGATTTGATAAAATTACAATTCTGAGCGAGTGGTGACTGCCAAACCAGAAGCCAGAAGGCCATTTGAACTTATTATTTTGGGATTGTTTTAGAAGACTTTGATGAAAATATTATTATACCTCGAAAGTGTCCGCGGCTCTTTGAACACTTTCGAGGTCAAAACAACATGGGTTTTATTAGGGTTCCGTACCCAAAGGGTAAAAACGGGACACTATTAAATCTCAAAATCAAATCTCAAATTGTTTATTGCAATCCATAATGTACACATAAACAGGTGGTAGAATTAAGAACTAACTAAGACTCCACTGTCCGACTGTCTTCCTATCATCAGGCTGTATCTCATGAGCCGTGATGGCTAGACAGTTGAATTTTTCTGTTGCCGCTATAAACACAAATAATAAAAATGAAATGTAATAAAAAAAAAGGGAGCCCCCCCATACAAGAAACAAGTTTTTTTTCGGCTTCTGGTACGGAACCTTTCGTGTCCGACTTGCACTTGGCGAGTTTTTATTTTTTCTCAATATTTCTTGATTCAGATTTTCAACGGAATCTCTCGTCTGTCTGTAGTCAAGTCTGCAAACTCCCTTGAACTCTGTGCGGGAAGTGATTCGGAGTAATAAACAGTTGCACTCACACCACACATGACACAAAATGGCGGCGGAACGTATTCAATTCAGATACCGGTTAAGTGCGGTTCGCACTTAGTTGGGCCACTCGCGAATAATCCAGTTTGCGCAGAGCATTCGATGTATTTGTACGATTTCCAAATGTGGGTGTCCGACATCGTTTCACAACTTCAAATGTAGGATTTAGCAGATCTGTGCTGTGGACGGGAGTTTAAAGCGGATTTCTTTAACCCGGGAATATCTGTCTCAGGTCTCCTCGGCTACAGTGTTTGGTTTTGCGGTTACTCGTCACGCCTCCTGGCCAAGTAACGTCCTCTCGGTGAGACATGGCCTTTATAAGAGGTCAGCGAACCGATTAAGACTAGTCTCTGTTCTATATTACTAACTGGAACTAGAATCTACAAAACAGCAGTACTAGAACTCTTAAAGTTGTATAGTATGTTTGTTGAAAAGCCCTAATCATTTCAATTAAGATTTAAAATATTGCGGATATGAAATGGAGAGTGAAGTGAATACGGGAAGTAAAGTGAATGGTGCTTAGCAGGTTGAAGCTACAGCGTCACTCGGAAATGAACAGCTATTGACAATAGTGCACGAGTGTATCTGCACTTGAATGGATGCTGTGAGGACGTGGGAGAAAGCGACAGACTGACGAGTACAAATCGTAGCAAGTGCTTCGTAAAGCTGCAGCTTTCTACCCTTATGAAACACATACTTCATTGGCTATCGCTATCTGTACTTATTTCACAATCTACCTTTACATCTTATGAATCATCAGATACTTAGTCAGCAAAATCTGAATAGTCCTTATTGTTTGTATCCTTATAACGTGCAGTTGAATGCACGTAGTGCAGATGTACAGATTCAGCTATTTAAAGTTATATCATCTTCATTCTCTTGCCCTCATCTCAACCTATTTCGGATCGGCGCAATATGATATGCAATCTCAAAGTCACATTTGAAGAAATACATTCGTGACGAGCTTTTTAAGTAAAACCACTTCACCTCAGACTCCTAACTAGTTGAGGTAACTCGAGGCAGTTGTCTCAAGTCTAGACATTCGTCCTTCGCGTCATTGGATCCTCAGGTCGAGTTTGTTTTGACTTTGCTTTTATCACGTCCGTCGTGTGAATGTCCATCTGATACAATACAATGGTTACCGAGATACTATCGCATATATATGAACGATTTTTCTTTTGTGTTGGGTTGTTTGTTAAGGCAGTTTTTTATGTTTCTGTGACAAGTTCAAGGTAAAAAGTTGAGTTGAGAGAAACCTGAGCCTGAGGGAGACCAAAGAGATGGGCCTCAACTTGGGAGAAGAAGTAGGTGACTGTGACAAGCGGAAAATATGATAGTTAATGATAATTGATGATTAACCTACCGCTAGATCCCTGAGAAAGGAGAAGTCTACATAAAACATAATGACAAGTTATGATAATAACAATGGCTGGTTGTGGTTTATTCTTTGCTACATATATCCCGAGATTCAAGATCGCAAAACAACTGACACTGTTGGTGACACCACAGCCAGTCCTATGCAGTATTGACGCCGCGTGTCGATTCTCTCAGCGCACAACTTGGGCGGCATTCCCACAATCTTTTATCATCGAAGGCTTACAAAAAACTGCTAATAATGTGCGAATAGACAAACAATTTTATCTAGAGACGGAACAAAAAACAAGTTTTTGATAAGAGAGGTGTTATTATTCCTGCGATTGATACGTTATCGCGATATTATGATAGATAGTGGAATACCCAAATCTGGGGCTGTGACCTCACTGACACACTTTGTTGAAGTGCGTAGTTTATTTTATTTAGGATTAAGAAAGCTTTCTTCTGTCTGGTCTTTGTTTGAGAGAATATTGTGTTTTTACATGTTTACTGTTGATTCTTCCCTTTTTGTATTTTGAATAGTTGAGTAGAAGATATTTATTTCTTATCTTTGCAAAGCAATTTTGAGTATCAGTTTTCTTCTCTCTGCCTTCTAACGCCATGATTGAAAACTGTGATGATCAAGCCAGATATAGCGAACTAATAATCATTAATTAGAAAGCCATCAATCAAGGTTTCGAATTGATAATTTATTGTGATGATCATAATTGACCAGTTGACACTTTTACAACTAACGTTACTTATCACTGTTTATCTAATTAGTACGACTAATTTTGCCCCAGACGAGATATTGTTCGAGTCATTGACTTCAGCCTGGGATAATAAAGTCTGCCTGGCTGATCCCTTATGTCTGACGAATTTAAAGCCTGTAATATTTATATTTATTAAGTCTCTCGTCCGATTGTTTCTTTACCTTTTAAGAGGTTGTGTATATGTTAATTTAAATTCATGTTTTTTCTTTCGATAATAGAATTTCGATTTTTGTCTCTGATGTCTTCCTGTATATTTTTGTGGTACCAATAATGAAGAAATCTTGTTCTTTTCGTTTATTCAATATGCTGCTTTCAATAACTTATCTTTTGCCTCTCCAAACGATATAATTATTAGCTTTGCAAATTCTGCAATAAGTCGTCAGTCCTGTTTTTTCTGCCCTTATATCAGCCCAATGTTGTGATCCTCACCGGACATTAGAAGCAGGTGACTGAGCGCTTGCCCAGCATCCAGCACTTTCACATCGGTTAGAAAGGATCATGTAGACTGTAGGTATTACGCAACAAGTGCTCTCGCGCATACTTTAGAAAGTCATTTAATGTTAACTTTGCCTGTAAATGTAAGATTAAATTGTGTTTAGGCCTGATGAGTGATCGGTGATTGACAGGCTTCAATGTTCAGGTGGATTAGAAGTTGAAAATACGTTGTGTAGTTTCACCGTCATTGTAGATTTAATTTAATAATACGACGTTTATTCAATGTTTGCGTACTTGTGTTTCGTTTGTTATTTAAAAGCATTCACAGTAAATACTGACTTAATAGGAACCAAGGGAGCATGCCCTATTGTAAAAAGGCCATTAAATGTTACCCCTATCTCCAATTAACTAGCCCTTGTCCCCCAATTGCTTAATTAACAAATGGGTCGTTACTCACAAAGCCACAATAAGGAAGCAGCAAAACAAATACACAATTTAAATAACTTTAGAAGTACGTAAACAGATAAAAACTCAATACTATAAGGCTGTCCAGCGCGATAAGTTGGTTCGATGGCCTGTAATGGCTGCCTTGGCAGTCCGTTGACGCTACTCCAACTTGTTTGAGCACACAAATATGGCGGATAGTATTTGTTTTACTTTACTTACTCTTGAAGCCTTTGATGGTCACCAGATAAGGTCTACGTGGTATTTGTTTTGTTACGCTATCTCTATCGGATAATGGTTTGAAAGTCAAGTGGCATTATATTAAGTGCTTGGCATAAAAATATATGTCCAAATAAAGATACGATATTGCGACGGAATTCAGGTTGTCGGTCAATTGGTTTATCGCTTATTTTGTTACACAATGATTTTCATGTGCCTCCCAATGTTCAATCTTAATCATAAATATTCTCTATCGATCTTCTGATCCCATATCACCAGTGATATGCAATACACGTAGTAATTAATCTGACGATTTGAAAATCACGATATCGTGATTACACGTTGGTATTTTGGCCTAACTACCGAAGCTTTGCTTTCGGTTTCCTCACTAATGATACGGCAACACTGCTTGTATGCCGCGCCGTGGTTATGAGGCGTGGGCCATCCCTAATGATGTGCTGAAAACTGCAAAATTATAGTTCCCTTCTGTATTTATCTTCGCTATTTCTGCCATGAAAGGGGTTATTTTGACGTGTTTTACGACGTGTAACTGACAGCTGACCAATCACAGTCAGTTCCACCTATCATTAGAATGTATCCTGCCTGGATATAATAACTGGAAGATCCTCTGAAATTAAACATACGTTCACAATTTCTTGTAACATCTCGTCTCTCAAATCTCTTGAGAACTCAACTCATTGGATTTTGGCAAATATTGCCCTACAATATGTACCCAAGATACTCAGTTTCAGTAACACAGCTGATACGAAATTTCCTCTTAAGGGATCGTCAATAAATTACATGTCGTATAAACAAGAAGGGAGTGGAAGTTGTGACATTTTGATATGCGACGTTCCATCTAATACGAAAGAGTGACGTGAGCGATCGGTGAAACAGTTTGCGACGCCGACGCGACGGTAATATATGGTAGAGCCCCAAGGGACGTGAGTAATGCACGACCACGTAGACACCATGTTACCAGTATTTCTCACAGATTCCTATCTGTGTGCTTACATTTTTGTTTTCCCTCGTGGGAAAGGAAACGGAGTACTGAACGAACCGGAAATGCGGGAAATGGAACCAGAACGTTTCCTGCGGTGAGATGGAATGATCAGTCTCATCTATCGACGTCTGTGCCTAACCTTAACCAAGTTTCTTCATCCATTTACTAGGCGACAGTATGAATCACCTTGAAACGAAATAGGAAAACATTAACGTCCACGTCGAAAACAGATTTCACAACCTAATTTCCACAATTTTGAAATTACAGTTCATTAACACTGTCACTGTATTTCAGCGGCGTGTGTAGTTACAGGTAATCACACTGATTGTGGGTCGGTCGTCGAACCTCTGTAATTTCGTCCCAATGACGTGGTTAAACCGGAAACGTTGCCACTAGCCAGTAGGACAGCAAGTCAGCAGTGCTACACTACAATCGCCAGGTTTTTGGCAACCTGGCGATACACTTCCGTGCGTGTTGTTTTGAACCCGTTAGTTGGCAGAACTACGGGGTGAATGGTTTATTGCGGTAGATTTGTTAACGGCTTCATACTGTTATGGATTAATTGCAATATTTAATAGGAAACTAAGTAATTTTTTTTTACGATCCCTTGTCTTAAATATGTATTAACATAAGCTTCAATATCCTTTCACCTCTTTCTTAGAATTTCACCAGCTTACGTCAACCCATCACATGGACTTTTTTTTTAAGGATGGGAAATCGTCAAATGACTTCTTCCGCTCTGGGTGGAGCGGAAGGGCGTATCAGACTCATACTGACTAAAACCCATCCGTGTTCCTTCTAAAGCCCTTTGCGTTCCAGGGCCGCGGTGACTCTTTCGAACAAAATTCGCAACCCTGGCAGGATCATATGGACTTACACTTTGTATATCATGAGATCCTCATTCACACTAGTTAACCTCGATGATCGCAAATAACCGTGCACAAGATAATCTGCGTGATATCACCATGTTGACATGGGCTCCTAGTACTGCGAGTGTCGGAGCGTCATGGTTGCGCAACTAACTGCGCTACAATTGCACAATCGTTTATTGATCATGCTTTGTGCCGCCCCCTTTGTGTTTTTTTTACATTTAATGGAGTATTGTCATGGTTTATTATTGTGAAAAGAACCCTACATGTTTATAAATTTTAGATTATCTTACAGCAAACAATACAAGTCCCAGCTTCCAGTATTTAACTTTTCTCTCTTGATATAATAGGCATGGTATAATATGTACTGGTATTATTTATTGCCCTCCGACTTTGTCTTTCTTACCGCAAATCTTCTTGAAAGTAAACTTTTTTCTTTTTCCAAGATTCGATGCCACTTGTTATTTTTCTGCAAATGTATTTATAATGGAGTCTCTTAAAGATTTGTTAAACCAAAGTTTGTTGAATCTTCATTCACAAAGTCATATCGGTTCTTCATAATCTCGAGATTATTGGCCATCCGCCAGATTGAAACTTTTGAACAGAAAGTTATGCAATGTAACAAACCTTGATGCTGATCATCAAGGTTCCTTTCAGTTCCAGAATTTTAAAAGTTAATTAGTTATCTTTTTCATTTACTCGCGTGTATCGGATCATTCAGTTACCTTCAAAATGGTTGAGCTGAATGGTGCTGATGCACGCGTCATGTTTGTGAACGGGCGCCGTCATTGGAGACTGGTCATCCCTTAGTTGCCACTGGCTCATTTAAATATTTGATACTATAAATTGTTTTTTCTTTCTTTACATTGTTCTCATATATAGAAGGTTAATGTAACCAGGATTTTTGTAAACATAAAATGAGTTAAAAGAGTGTCCGTGGAGTTTCTTGCACGTTCTTCTCCATAGAGATCTACGCTTTCGAACGTGCAAATAGCTTCATGTTTTTAACGGACTGACTTTGACAATTCAAAAGTACCTGATAATGGTTTATTTGAAATAAATGCTTTGACTTTGACTCGCACATCTGTGACATATTTCCAAACCTTTTTAAGGTAATCAATACTGCGAAGACCAATATTCCAGCAACTAGTATTCTGAAAGTTAAAACATCTATAACTTCACCATCTTTCCCTTTCTTAACAGTTAACAAAGTTGCAAGTTGTTGAGAATTAATTGCACTTAGCAAGTCCTTTGAGAGACTGCTTTGTGTAACCAGTTCTTTGATCTTAATTATATTCCGTTTATCTTTTGAAGAGTTATGTACAGACAGAACCGTGGCTCGGTTGTGTGTGCGAGAGGAGTGGGCCACGAGTTACCGCAATACTGAGAGATTGGATCTGGATTTATGACTACCAGACCTGCCATTCGAGAAATTCAATGGTTACTAGTCTGTACTTTGTTGTTGCTTGTTTCGATTCGATATTGATTCAGTTCAAGATAGTGTGCGGTTGGCAATTGTTTTCTAATTACACAAAGGATTACTTGTGCTTCGGATTTTAATCATAACATCGATGCGACCAAGGACTTGATCATGCTTAGAAAGGCTTAAATTCCACACCAGATTATTCTTTCCTGCATAAAAAAACACTTCGTTAATGACTCAGGTCGTATTTCATCCTACCCTTCATTAGGCGTTCTATTGATTATAGCTTGATCTAGGTAAACCAATTTAGAGTCTCCCTCGTTAGTCTCAGCACTTAGTCCTCGATCTAAAACCACTAGAAAGGTCCTGAAAACATTTGGTTTTTTTTTGTGAAGCTTATATATTTACTCTTCATGCACATGGGTACAAAGGCGGACTTTATGCTGGGCAGGGTTTATGAGCGTTTACCAATAGTCACTAGTTTGTTGTTGTAATGGGTCTTGTCGTAGCAACAGTTTCGTTATTAGTTGCTATAGAAACTGGTGTGGCTACTGTTATTGCAACTGTGATAATAAGGGTAGGGAGACTTGCCTAATACATTATGGACATTATCGATTGCAAGTTGGGGTTCTCCATTAGAATCTACCTTTCCGAATGGACAGTAGAGTCACTTTATTAATGTAATATTATTATTTTACTGAACTGTAAATGATGACGTTCAAAAGTGCTGTTCAATGGCCTAATTGAAATAAACGTTTTGACTTTGCTATGGAGGGTTTGCGGTACAGAGAGTAAAGTCCCTCCACTGAAAATGGGAGGATCCTCCTGCCAGACGGTTGTTGTGTCTGCTGGGCAACTGCCCGATAGTTGATATTCGGACTGTTGTATGTGTTTAAATCGCGCGGAGAACTTTGCTTGCGCGTTGCAGGATTTCGTTGTTAGTTCGTCGTAGATAGCGTTGCGGTTCTTTTTGTTGCCGTACAAATTTAGCTTCTTAGTTTTTCATGTGGCGGCATTGATGCCGCTACAGGGCGTAGATTTACACAAATGTATCAAATTAGCATAATTGTCATCATTCATGTTTTCTGCTTTCTCCCACACACAGAGTTTAGTCTTTCTCCGTTTTGCACCCCTACAAAGATACTTAGTATTTACAGAAGTATAAGCCGCGCCTAAATTCGCTTACATCATGATAGTATTAAAAGAGAAGTCACTAAATAGACAAACAGTCATACAATTTCTACCAGCTCCTTCCAGTAATTTCTAGACCCGAAAGCCATTTAATCTCATTAATTTTCTCGTACACATATCTACGTGCTAAGCCGACGGTGACTCGGTTCTCTAGAGAGAGCTTAATACACAAGTACACCTGTTTACTAGTAGGTACCTAGATACATGTTATACAGTTAGATGACAAATAAATCACTGGTTGTTGTTAAGTTGAGATGAATAACACAATGGAAGGGACTAAAAGAGATTATACATACATATATGTCACTGGAATATTGCAGACTCCGTAAGATTGCAATAAATCTTTATTAGATTATAATTTCTCGATATATTATGAAAAAATCGTTTTGTATACAATAAATCCCATCCAAATTCAATAGTTTCCAATATATCCGTGCCTTATTAAGAAAATATAGTTCAAAATTTCACGCGATATTTTACAATCTAACGGCGTTTGCAATTTTCCGGTGACATTATATGTATATGATGTGAATTTTAAACGGCAATGTAACGTCATAATTTTGAAAATTTTACAGCATTCTTCGGTTGATAATAGAAAATGTTCGGCAAATCGTCAAGTCTTCTAAAATAATAACTTTGAAAACCTTTCATAATCCATTCTCCATTTTTATTTCAATTTTTTTTTTCATTTCCCCCAGATTTGAGCCAGACTAAGCTCGGTGGATGCTTGGTGAAGCAATTATCGATGAGTTAGCTTTTCAATCGTTTTTCATCCGTTCGATTCAGGTTCAACAACTCTTTGAACTTTAGAACGGTTAATGAACTGCTCTACACTTTTTAACCGAAATTTTAAAAAATGGCGATGGAATAGTTCAAATGTTGCAATTGAAAATTATCATGACTTTTTATCGTTAGGTCCTTATGGTATAAAATTTGGTTTGAAAGTTCAGTTTTACGAGATTTTGCATAGGTACCCCCCGTTCTTTTGTCATAATTTCAACCGAAAGACGTACACTGCTTCTCAAAGCGTCGCCACTGCGACCGGTCTTGTGCTTCTTAATTTAATACTTTACACGACAATCTGGTTGAAATTTAATTAGTGGGCACAATCATAATTTAATGTTTTCTTTGGTTATATATTTATAACACCTATTGTAATAGCTATACTTAGCTTTATTGCCTTTTTTTCAAAGCAATGTATAATAAACGGGCATGAATACGTACAGGCCTTGACCGTATTGTAGACCGTATATTAAAAACACTTTTTTACGATTGTAATTGCGTTAGTTATTCATACAATTTACGTCCCTTGTTCACTGAGGTCACTATTCAATAGTGGGAGTCCAATAGTTTTTTGTTTAAGCATTGTTTTATTTTTATAGTTTATTATAATTACTTTATTTGCTAATAAGTTATCGTTGTATGTGTTTAATTAAACAATATACTAATAATATTTGTTTTTTTGTTTTCAGGTAAGTTATGACGAACCATTGAAATTGACTAATGAAATCGTGGAAACACAGGTAACAATGAAGGAATTTATAAAATATATGTACATAATGACGATGAGAATATAATTATATAGACAGACAAGACAAGAAGGTATCGTTGGAAAGGTTGATTGAAATGATATTCACAGAATATGAATGCGAATTCAAAGATATAATAAGGATAATTTGCGAGGGAATATGTAAAGATGACGATGTTGATTATGAATGTAGTCTGTTGTCTCTGATACTTTAAGAATAACTTATATTCCGAGAAATGAATAATGAAATATCTATTTAATGATTCAAATTTCCTGCAACAGCAGATACAATCTTTGAGAGAAGAAAAGGATAAAGGTAGGTGCTGGGATTGCCTCAACCATCAGAACCATGTAGGACTTAACTAAGACAGGAGATTAGAGAGACGTTGCAAATATACCAGACAAGGTAGGTAAAATATTGAATACACCTCACGACGGTGACTAAGTTAGTGAACCAGTGTCCCACACAAAGCAATGATGATCTCATATCTCTCCGACACTACAATAATCACTTAGATTAAAGTAATTATATTTTATTAAAAATATACTTTGTAACTATGTAGGTACCTTCAGGTGATACAGCACACCCCAGCGATGAAATCAACAAACACCGGGAAATCTATATTTGTTTAGCTGATAAAAATGATCCATTAATATTACTGATTAGGAAACGAAACTTAAAAGATTTACATGTTTGGTAGGACGGTATGTAGAAGGTTCATTATTAGATAAAAAATAATGAATGGAAAGCTACCGATTACTTTTAGATAGCAAAAAAGTAGAGAGATATTAATAACGCTGATAGGCAAAAAATCAATATTGCAACTGCAATAAAGATAAAAGATTTTGTATATCCTGACGATGTATATGACCATGTCACCGTTATTTAATATGCGACCATATTCACAGCACAAATTTTACCGCGTTCGCATGCGTATGCCGGACCAGAGGGGCTACTCTCTAAGCCCGAAGTCCGTAGTTTCGGGCGTATTCTACTCCGTATCACCTACGGACTTACGATTAGTTCTGAACCCAAACTAAGAATGAATGACAACACGATTTGTCACGTGTTGTCATTCATTGTTAGTGGTTAGGTGATACGGAGTAGTATACTCCCGCAACTAAGCCCGAATCTACGAACTTCTGGTTTAGAGAGTAGCCACCCTGTAACTCCCGTGAAATGTATAGAAGCAACATTAATTTTGTTCCTAATAAATCTTTACCATGGTACATATTTTTAGTAATAGTTCATAGTTCTAACACAGCTTCACAAAACGACCCTGCGGGCAATTAACCGCGTGCGGGTAAAGAATAGTTCGTCCATCAGACAACCGTACCGCGATTTTAGTCAACTCCATCACTTTATTTGAAATGGCCCTTCGGTACTTACCTCTTTGCATTGTGGTTTGTTTGTTTGTATGAACTTGTGACGTACTCGTAGCTATCATTCGATGTTATCCTTATCTTGCTCTCGCATGTACTCGCACCTGTTATCATTTCCTTCTTACGTTCTCTGTTGTCGTGATAACAACTGATTGCAGTGTTTTGCGTTTTAGTCTGGCAGGCGCTAGGCATTTTTGGGGTGACGTTTCGAGAATATGTACCTCGATGAATCTTGTTTTGTTATATTTTAATCTTTATATTGTCATGGTGACTGGAGAAATGAGGATAATATGTATTATTAGCTTGTTATCTATCCCACGTAAGTTCGTCTCGAAAGATTTCCATTTCTTTTTCGTTGTTTATACCAAGTGATTATGTATTTCAGAAGACCAATAAAATTCTCGTGCGTAAAAACGTTCCAATTCAAGTCGCAAAATCATCTCGACGATAACCAATGTCAAAAACTTGTTAAATGAAGGGAAATTAGAAGCATTTATGACGTCTTGCGACTGCAATGCGAATACGAACGGGTAAACTAGAATTACCCCTCAGTTACATCCCTTTAATCAATCTGCTCAACATATCCGATTAAAGATCAATAGGATTATTTAACTGTGCGATTGTAATTAATGAAATTAATTTATAGTCTGTTTTTAACAACTGAAATGTAGCATGACATTAAATTAAAGGATTTAAATGCGACTCCACGAATCATCTCACTAATTGATTTATAAAATGAATTTCCGACATGTCGGGCACTCGACTCGACATTTTATTAAATGCTACCTGAAAAATAAAGAGCAACATTTAAATAAAAGCATTTTAAGCTTCTCTCGTAAGTATAACTACAATACCTCACCGATGCATGGGGATAGGTAAACTGTTAAAAAGTTACACAATTCACATAACAAAGCTAAAAGCTGAATAAATAACAAAGCTGAAACATTCGCTACAGCTGCCAAAAAACTATATATCGACGGAAACAATAGTCAATACCAATTACGAAACACAATTGAATAAACATTTAAATTCAATGCCGGTACGGTGGCGCCCTCTAGTTTGAATACTATGAAACATACTGTCAAGAGTTATTCGGCTCTAGATGGACGATTTCGTCAATGACTCGGGAAATACCTGGATGAGGGACACACTAAACCGGGAAGTATGGCACAAGAAAGGGGAGACCTACGTCCAGCAGTGAGTGGCTGAAATTATGATGGTTAAGAAGTGCTCTAAAAATACACATTTTGATTTGCAATTCTGTATCTTATGCCCTTTGTAACCAATAAGGAAAAGCCATTAAATGACCTAATATGTATGACAAATAGTTTGCAATATTAGGTACCCAAATAAAGATTATAATATTAATCGTCTAAACATGACTCATAGGAAGATACGAACGTATCAATCTTCTTAGGCTTTTGATGGTCAAAGTGACTGACTGATACTGGATTAAACATTTTGGCTTATCTGACAATAAGATCGATGACAGTTCCTTACATATCGATCTGGAAGGAAAACGTAAAGATAAGGTATTTTATCACGTGGTGACGTAAACTTCGACCTATTTTTAAGTATGGATAAGCCAGGAATGCATTCTTTATCAAAATAAATCACGACATTCAAACCAAAATTCTTATATATTATTTTAGACTAGCACTTCGCCGGCGACTTCGTCCGCTTTCTGAAACTAAAGTATAGCCTTTGTTAATCAATGATTATAAAATTTTCTCCTGGTGAAAGAATTTTCAAAATTAGTTCAGTAGTTTTACAAACAATCATAATTTTTTTTTGCTCTTTTTGTATTATTAGTGTAGACTAGCCTAGTAATCTATTGAAATAAATCACTAGTACAAGTATGACACACCAGTCTGTTCGCTTAATATGAAGTAACTAAGCTTGTTTAGCCGTTATTAGTATTCTGAACGTTTTTTGTGAATGCTAATCCGCTCGGCAGCACGCCCTAGACACGACCGCTCCCGAACGAGTCCCTAATATTAATGACCTTATCTAACATAGTCTGCCCCCACCACGCCACTTTTAACGATGTACCCTCAACATTTTCATACGTACTTAACTTTTGTTTGTGTCATGTCAGTGATTTAGTATGTTTGCACTGGAGATTATGTAATGTGACTTATAAATTGAACAATGAAGGTTACTTCACTTTATCCTTGGTTCACCTATGTTTTAATTAAAAACCTAATTTTCTTCAGTCTTCCATGAAATATGAACGTAATATTACTAAAAAATAACCGTCTTTATTTTTTGACATGTTATTAAAAATATGTGATCAATGAGGTAGTATTGCATAAAAAGCCAGTAAACCAGACAGCCAAAAAAAAAAGCCAGTAAATCTGACTCCAGTCTTGCCAAGAAATACCGTGTTACCCAGTTAATGGTGTGCGGAGGTCTGGTAGGCAGCCGCTCCACGTAAAATACTGGTATTCAGCTGAATCCAACTTGACTGGAAGCCAACCCCAACATAGTTGGGAAAAGGCTAGGCAGATGATGAGGTAGTATTGCATAAAAAAATAACATTATGCACCGTTAGGAACTAAAATACTCCAGTGCACTTAAGGTCTTCCTACGTCAGTGCACTTTAACTTTATGATACGCCATTGCCCTTAATGTTCAGTACATATTACATGAACTCGCTCACGGCTTTCAAGCTTTTTGTACAAAATGTATTTCCCTGGTTTTGGGTACGATCAGTGTCGAACTGTGACACGCACTGAACTGCGCTTATTTCGCCAGAGGCTAGACATTAGCCACTTCCTGGTGCTATGAGATACAAGTAATACATTGTTTCCTAGATGAGTTGCGGGAACAGCTTTAACGGGGTAAAGTTTTGACACAGACGACGTTCTTCTTTGTAATAGAAAATTGTTACTAAAGTTTTTAGCACGTGTCTACTTGGTACAAGAATTACATTAACATAGATATCGAATATTGAATGTTTTGGCACAACTAGAGAGTCTTATCAGCTACATAAAACGATATTGAAGGGTTATAAAGGCTACAGGTTTTATAAAACAAAGTATATAGAACATAGCCCTGAACACCCTGATTGCTCAGGAACGGGAGGTCGACATGTTTATGTGCACTCATACATCTATGATCAAAATATGTATTAATTTTCTTTAGTTATAAATGTTTATAAGATGAATACTATGTTGTTGGCTACTGTACGCTTTGGTGCAAACTGTAAGTATAGTAAGCAATTGTTACGAAAATAAATAAATAGAGCCAATGATGTAAAGTGAATGAAGCCCAAATAAATAGGTTATCGTCATAACTTGTACCTAGTCGCAAAACAGTTTAGAAGTTAGAAATGACATGACACACGTGATTGTGGTAAAAAACATTTTTAAAGTACTCGTCGACTCCCAACAAGTTCTAAAAACTACCAAACTCAGGTTGAACTTAACAAGAACGCTCGGGTGAGTGGGTGACACACGTTATTCTGTTTAATTGTTTGTTCGGTTCATTTTAATAATTAGGTCGCCGTATGTCACCGCATTTAAATTGCAAATCAATACATGAATTCATTAATTAGCCAAACACGACGCGACGTTATAATTAATATTCTGTCAAATTGTTAAAACGGTAAAAATGATTCCAGGAATCTATGGAAAATTATAATATAGTCATCCAAAAGCAAGCCTGTACCTCCTAGCTTTGTTCATCTCCAGGATAATTACATCTAAACCACAGTATTTAAACGTGAAGAAAAAACCATATAAACCTTTTTAAGTATGTACGATTGTGAAATAGACAAAGTCTACATAGAGAAGGAGAATAGAAAGCTAAAATGAATTAAGTAAATATTGAATTACGTACGATTTTCGGCCACAAATTAAATTTATTTCTCTGACCACAAGTTGGTATTAAAACGCGATAATTCATTTGTAACAAAAGTTTTCAAAACCCGATTAATTTGTCATCTGACACTGAAAATATTTTACAAATAAAAGTAAAACTAAGAAAGAAATAATTCAATGCATTCTGCTCTTGTTTGCTTGACATCTTAGTCGATGTAAACACACGGGGTCGCATTTCGAACTGCCCCGCAAACCAGCCGTGACACACGCAGGCATTGATAACAAAATATTCACTTAATATCATTAATTGATTGTACGTCGTTAATGGTTTTAAAGTGGTGACCTTAATGAGCATTTATAATTGTTTATAGCTGGGTGTGATTGGATCTTGATGTGGATATTAATTTACCTGTATAGTTATGTCGTCATCGACGCATCATAGAATAAATAACAACAGTGCTGTAGATTTATAAATAAATTCAAAAAAGGATATTTCATTTGGATTTCGTACATATTAAGGTCAACATGAAAATAAGAGAACTTTTCGTTTTACGTCACAAACTTGTACCTACTTTTTTATGCACAAATCGTTATCTAAATTAAGATTCGTTTATTACTGCATCTTAAAACTGCATTTTATGAATCCTGTTTTAAAACCTCGAAGCTGTCGCTTTGAGCCATAAAACTTACTTCCTAATAACCTCGTGTTTTGACGTCCTTTCGTAATAATGACGCAAAACAATAACAATTATTATTGTATTAGCATTGGTAACCGTGGCGGTTCCGCCCGTTACCCTCGCCCGTGTAATTCTAAGTCTTTATAACACTGAGTGATTTATACGACTGGTGCGAATTTATGAAATAATTCATCATCGTTAGCTTCACGCCTCGTTTCGGTGGAGAGCGGCAGGGAGCTTGCTCGAGTGTAATTTCGGCTGGTAACTGCCCGACTGCAGAGTAAAGGCCTCTAGTACTCATCAACGTCAGTGTTTCCATAAACGCTAGGAGGGAGCTACCAACAGTAGCTGAAACGTCAAGTTTTAAAGGCAAACACGACGTTTCAGCTACTGACTGTTGGTAGCTAATTTGACAATTTGTCAAAGGTAGATACGTTATTGAAACCGGCCATTTGTCGTTTCCATTCCAGTCAACCAAAGATGGTGGAAGGATAACACACACTATGTTTTTCTATGTAATTCAATCATGCTTGTGATTAACCTTTTGAACGCCAGAGCATAAACGCATCGGCGATGTCCCCGACGCGAAGCCATAAATTCGCCGTACTTTTTGTCACATTTGTGACGTTTGGCGCACAGGGCACGCGCTTGCTGGTCATGTATACGTGACAATGGCGTTCAAAAGGTTAAGTTAAGGCCAGATTTTGAACGGGATTTAAAGAGGTATAATAGACCTTTAGGTCACAAAGACCTTTTAATGTGTGTTTTCTTTTTTATCACATAACTTCAGTCTAGTCTAGTCAAGTTTTTTGTGTTTCTGGTCCTTTTACCTCTTAAATGTGGAATTGGTTTGTGTCCGCATTATTTATTGTATGTCCCAGAAAGCAGTCATGCGCCAAAATTAGGGTTATTGTGTGGAGAAATTGCTAAATTGAAAAAAAATGTTACCTACCTTGGTTTTCTCAGGTATTTTGCCAGATGTTTTATATATTTTGGGGCAGTACCTTTCTAGACAATAAGAGGTAACAATTACCTTTCGAGTCGAAGGACCAAGTGTTGTGGTGTATTTTAGAAAGGGCTTAGTGTGACTGTGTGCTGCCACAGGTTGAGCTGGAATTAATACAATCTTGTCAAATCGAAAATGGATAGAAAATAGAAAACCTTCGATAAATTTAATTGGCTTGCCTATTTTTCCTTTTCTTCCTGCATTTAACAGCTCGATATGTTATTTCGAATTCCACGAATACAACTTCTTATTCCGCGAAACACTTCACTAACCTAACTTGACTTCTACGATATAGTGATAATTCTCGTGCACCGTCAACTCGTCACGCTAACGGTGCTCCTGCGCAGGTTTCCGTCGTCACTCGTCATGTATTTGTCCCAATGTGACACAAACACGGTCACCCCGATCGAGCGAGCCACTCTATGATTAACATATTTTCGGCACTTTTGATGACTCTTTTAACTTAACCATTACAACTGGTTGATTCGCCTTTTTAGGTTTATTTATTTATTTCATTTGGGAAAACAAAACAATAGTAAGTATATTAAACATAAACAGTTTTGCCTTAAAATAAAACTTAACAAATATACTACCCACAACATTCTGCGAAGATTACTATAATTTAGAATAAAAACAAGCTGTAAGCAAACTTTAACTGTAGCAGGGCTAACATAATGAAAAAGAAGTTAAAATAAAAAGATAAACAAAATTCTATAAAAGAAACAAATAAAAAATTAAAATTCATAAAAAATGCGTGATGTACTGTCGGTCGATCCTGTAAACATGTTGAAGTGAAGGCTTGGGTGAAGTGATCACGAGGTGAGCTGTCAATCCATATAATCAAGATGGAATGACAGTTCACTCCGTGATCACGTGACATCTTGATTTTATAGAATGACAGCTCACCTCGTGATCACTTCACCCAAGCCTTCACTTCGACATGTTTACAGAATCGACCGGCTGATGTATCATCATGTTCCTAGCCTACAATAATTGTATCTACATTGCATAAAATCTATGGAGCCTACTGCCGAGGTTAACTCTATATTTGATGAAGCAAGTATATGATTACAGGTTTGTCTTTTGTTTTGATTGGGTTCTTGACCTGCTTCGTGTTATTGTTGGGACAAATACCGTATTTAGGGTCTAATTCGCACGGCATTGTTTATTGTAGCCTAGTCACGGTTACAACGGAGTCTCCCAAAAACAAACTCTCGTTATATGGAAAATGCATGTATTTTTTTTTGCTAAATACTTTTAGGAATTTATATAAAGTACTTATTAGCTCGAATCCTTAGCTTCGCTCTAAACCTTTAAACGAGCAATTGTATATATATAATCTGAATCTCGGAAACGGCTACAACGATTTTCATGAAATTTAGTATGAACGGGGTTTCGGGGGCGATAAATCGATTTAGCTAGGTTTCATTTTTAGAAAACGTTTACAAAAAAATAAACCCAGGTACACAACACACACAGGTCACAATTATGAAAGAATTTAAAATATCCACATCATCGATAAAGTTGGAAAGCTTCAAAGTTGACACTTAGAGAAGAAGTCCGACACGAAGTCTGACGTCCATACAGCTGACATAGAAACCGGCGTTTTCACGACAGAGAATGACATATATATTTATATTATATATCATTCCCTGAATGATATATAATTGTGTAAAATAGTTTTATCTCGTTTGTTTTTCGACTAATTTGGAGTATGTTTCCCCTGTTACTATTATATTTTATCGTTTCTCATGCATATTCCCTAATTCTTCACCGATGTATCGATCGGCACCTGACCCTCGTTTGACGCGGTTCTTTAGTTATGGGAACACGGATGTCCGGTTTTCTTTAACACATCCTCCTCAAATCTGAAGATACGTTTACCCTACAATTGTACAACACTGCCGTGTCCCTTCGTAACTAATATAATAGGCGAAACATAACAAGTAACCGCTTCACGTAACGGGCCACCTCGTCGGGGACCTTGACCACGATTGGCTCCGGTTCAAACTGATCACGCGGATCCACGTGCAGCCATTTGATCAGCGCGCTCAATTTGATGATCATACCTAATAGACCTCGTTGGACAGGGATTTTATCTCGATTGTGTTTATTGTTGAGTGTGTCTAGAGTTTTCCATGGAAAAGATTAAGGTTTCACGTAAGAACAAATAACTAGACAAGTCCTGGGTATTAGACCGGTTCGAAAAAGCGTGAAAGACCCCGTCCATCCTGGATGTCTGTCATAAACGCGTACCTAAAGACAGAAAATTTGGCTGTTTCGCCACTTCATGCGAAGTATTACGAGGAGAGCTGAGCACAAATAATAAGTCCTAGGCAAAGAGAGACAGAAAGAAATAGGTTGCGATGTTTATAGAAAGGGAAGATGATGATAGAATAAACCGCCATCAGAATCATTGCGATATTTATAATAACAAAAGTCAATATCTAGGTATAAGACGTTCATAAATCCTACAATTGTTCGATCTATACAGCATTGAAAACTATCAACTGATGACGGAATACCCAGAACGGTGGGATTGTTCCGACAAACAAACAGATCCACCTCTTGTTTATATTGCAGTCCAATGACATCCAAAACAAACTAATACGTGGAGCACACAACTTCAAACTGAATACCTCTTGAATCGCGACAGAACAAAACGATTTGTACTCGAACATAAATCGATTAAGTTCTCCAGATTGCAGGGTAATTGGAAAAAAGTATTAGTTATTACCCTAGGATTTTTGCAGAAGACCATTAGCATGGGCGTGCAGTAGGCTTACAGTAAGGGTAGGCTAGCCCATACATAATGCCCAAAAAAACTCACTTCATTCAGGTTTGAAATCACGATACTGACGAATAATTTTTTTGCCATTATGTATGGGCTGGCCTACCCTTACTGTAGCCTACTGCACGCGCATGACCAATAGTGGAAAATTAAGACGGAATTTTGTAACGAGTTCACATGGGTTTTTTTTCTGAACGATTGGAAACATGAATTGGTTTATTTAAGAGTCAAATAAAAAAATATTTTTTCTGGGTGGTCAAAACATCACTTGAACGGCTATCTGTTAACCAATCAACACATCCGTCAGTGCATAACGTTCATATCAACCTATCAGAAAGAAAATACACTAACCTGACATAAGGTGCGTTTTTAAGAATCCTGATGAACGATCGCATCATTAAGAAAAGTTTCCAATAATTTTGTACAAAAATCCTAGGTTTTGTACAAAAAGAACGACTGTATGCTACCTACTCGATGGTGGAACCGATCCAACCCGCGCCCGGCCACGGGGGCCCTGTTAGCCCGCGGTGGCAAATTGATCGACATCGTTAACATCTCGTGACGTCACGGCGTATACGTTATGTGGCAACAGCCCTTCAGCGACAATTGATAGGCACACAGCGTCACTTGTCGTGAAACGTTTTCTCGGAAAATTAGAGTTGAATGTCAACTTTGTCAATGGGAATGATAAAGCTTTCAGTCAATATTGATTTTTATTTATAGATGGTGTCGTCGTAAAACGTTTATTGCGACGGATTAGTTGGATGGGCTAGCTTGTAGCTTGTCCAACAGTCTAACAACACGTAAGGGATTTTGGAACACACTTTCCATCCAGGCAGGTTTAAAAAACATCACTGAACATTTTCTCTCTCTCGCCGTCATAACAAAAACATCCCGTAAATTCATATATCAGCAGACAATTAAACTAGAAGTTAGTTTAACCCCAGACGGGCGCACTTCCCGGTCGTCGCGACGTATCGATCGCGGGCGACGCCAGGTGAACTTACTATACTACGCTGGTATAAGTAAACTGCACTACAGTGCACTTGCATAATTCGAGGCTAGGGCGGCAGACGTAGGGTTGGCGACCAGCACACTTTATTTTCAGAGATTTTCTTTTATACCAATTTGTTTTTGTGCTTTTCTATTTTATATCAATCCAACCGACTCAAAGAAACCGGTGACTGGTGGGGTTTTTTGGAGGGCTGTCTTTATGTAATACTGACTTACAAATGGTGTCGCCCTCAGCTCTCAGCCTAATTTGAATAAAATAATTTTGATTTTAATTGTCTGTCAAGTCTAGATTTCTTATCACGCTGGCTAGCTTATTTCGTGCCAGTCCACCATAATAAGATAACTTCTTAAAACGTCTCATTAAAAGAAAGCTGGATAAACGCACTATTTCATATTCTTTACGAACATTCATTTAGGTATTGGAGAATGATTCCATTAGCTTATCTGATGCTTAGCCTCCCAGTGTCAGCGATTTTACTATTCCTTATTCAATTTCAGATTAGTCGAATTAGCTGCCCGAAACAGAAAATCCGAATGACTTTGAATTCCATTGCGTTTTACGAGTCGTTGTCCTACGATGAAATGGTCTACAATCATAGATTTAAGGCAATGTACTGTAAAATGGACTTCGTCGTCGCAATTTAAGTACCTTTTCTAATAAATGGTGCCATTTAAGTTGGAGAGTACTGACGGACCTTCGTTACTTAAATATTATTCAGTAAGTTTTACCCGAATTCTAGTTTATGTGACCTTTCACGAGTGTGCTTTCATAATGTTACGAACATTTTTGTTTCACATGATTTATGAACACAAATAAAACCCTGTTAGAACCGCAAATAGACCATTAAGCGTACAATTATGGATTTATATAAGAAAAATATTTAACAGAGAGACAAAGATTTTATTACACAACGGAATAATGGCATTATAGTCGCAATAACACGTAAAGGACGTGCGGTGATGCACCACCTACATGGTACATGGTGGACATCCCACCCGTACGCACAAAACGTTTTGAGAATACTTTCATTCTGCGTACAGCTAAGAATGGAATTCCTTACCTGCTGTATTTGCTGATAGCTACAACCTGGGGGTCTTTAAGTCAAGAGTGAATAGGTTACTTCTAGGCAAGCGTTGCTTCATCGTCGACCACATCTTCACTTTCCGTCAAGTGAGATTTTGGTCAAATGCAAGTCTTTCAATAATTAAAAAGTATATTATGAGTAAGACATTCAATACCACTTTTTCCCTGTTTTTTTTTGCATTGTGCCAGCCCTACAGGTAACAGAGCCGGATGCACTGGCGGACAGAAAAATGAACCACTCAAATATACAGCTTTATGCTCCGCACTATTACTACGATGTTAGTCTGAGCGAATATGTGCATTCATGTGTTTTTATTTATGTGCAAAAATCGTTATGTTCCTATGAAATATGCGGCTTGTGATGAGATTTCAGACTGAACGGACAATGGAGTGAGTTTCAAGTGTTTTTCATATGAAGTGATTTCAACATGGTAAAGTTGATTACTGACGAGTTTCATAAAATATTGTTTGGCATAAATGGGCGCTTAGACCAATTACTCAGAGCACTCTTCTCGATTGAGCACACTACAGCATCGGTTCGATCAAATACTTTGCTTTCAAGTAATCTCACAATGGCGCAGACTCTCAAAGGACCAGAATATCTTCTTTGCTCACCTGCATCGGAGCACTCGTGATATTCCGAATTACAAATGTAATGCTGGGACGCACATGTTCCTTGAACCAGCGAAACTTGTAATGCATATAGAACAGACGTTCTTCCTAGTAAAAAATAGTGCTAGAAAAATACCGAGGAGCTGTAGACGCTACAGATTTACGGTATTTTTCGCTGAATACGTGTTTGCAGGGGAGCATAAATTACGTAAGTTCGCAGTCAGCGCGTCGGGTCAATAAAATCGGTTAACATAGTACCGAGTCGTGGTTTAATATCTCTATGTAACAATGTCTGCTTACAGCTATGAGGAAATAAAGTACTAATAAAGAAGTAAATTGCTTTTGGTGCGGTACAGTGAAAGATTTGGTTTTTTTATTTAGATCGATGGTGTCATAGTTGTCTTTAAAGTAAACAGTTGAAAATCAATCTATATCCAATTTAAGCAACATTATCCAACATGAGTGCCAAAAGGCCAGTTTAAAAGAAAGTGAAACTAATTGAAAGACGTCATTCGTAAGTGTCAGCGTGCACTGTGCAGTGAGGTCGTAGTGGATTGTTATGTAAGTGCAGCTCGTTGCGATGGCTCTGCAGTCTGCAGTACATCTCAAGTGGAGTTATGTTAGTAGGGCTTTGTCTGAACTTCAGCTGAAGTATTAAGGTTATTTTTTTGTCAGTTTTTTGTAGTGAAAACTTTAGCGGCGTTGTGCACTTTTTGGGATGGGATAAATTTTGAATTTAATACAAATTGTCATGTTTGTGTACGATAGCGCAATAAATGAATATTGTATTTTACCACATAAATGATAGTAGGTACTTTTATACTTTCACGTTCTTTTACTTTTATTTTTTTTTGAATTCGTGCGAAATTATTCCCTAACCATTCCAAAATATCAAAAATGCACAACGTTAATGTTCAAGTTTTCACTTCTGCCGGCACTTCCGGAGTGCAACCCGTTGTTTTTTTTTAGTTAATGATTGGTTACAACTGAACGAATGCGGACGTTGGACTAGTATAACAGTCATTTGTTTTTTTTTTGCTATTGTTTCATTCTATACTGTATATCAGATACAGAACATCCTTAATTTGACCAGGAACTTCTGAAACACCCTATATATCCCTAAATACAAAACACAGCAGCGCAACTAACCGTTAAAAATACGTATGGTTGTTTTACTTCCTCAATCACGATTCCCTCAAAGACTCCTTCTCAAATACAACTGTCATTTGTGTTTGCTCTAAGAATTCTTAGTTAGAAATACCCTTTGGGAAATCTCTCTAGTCAATAGAAAGTTCTAGTACAGATTTCTGAATGGCGTAAATTGAATACTGGTGCCGGATCCGTTCTTGTAACGTTTATGTAAAAGTCGCAGGGCAATCTATTCTCTCCCTCATTAACTGTTTTTTTCTTCTTTATTTAAAAAGTTATTTTAATTGGATGTATGCAAATTTTAGTTTTAGGTTTTTACGTGTTACCTTTGTTGTATTGTTTTCTTTGTAAGAATACTTTGCATACCTTTGTATAAATGCTAGTTCTTCCAACTCAGCAGACAGATGTGTTGCTGGGGAGTTTGTTGCGCCACTTCTTCTTCCCAGATAAAACACTAGGAAGTGGTGACGGGCGGGCGTTTTGGGGGACTGTCTTTATGTAGAACTTTGACGTTCAAAAAGTGCTGGCACTCAGCCTAATATGCATAAATGACTTTTGATTTTGATTTTCTGGAATGTTTCTTCCGTATTTTGCGTGTCGAGCGGCGATTTGCTAAGAATATTAACAACACACATAACAAGTTTTCCTACGATGACTGGATCAGATAACATGGCAGTTATCTCAATCTTGTTAAACTAGATTATGAAATATTAAACACGTTTGCATTTAGATTGCTTACGGTCATATAAATGGGATGATATGAGGCTGATACGCGAGTCGCCTTAATAGCATGTATGAAAACAGTCACAAATCGCGAATAACTGGTGTAACGGTGGGTTCCGGCAACTAGGTCATGCTGTGAGAAAGGTTTGAATAGTTGTTTTGAAGAAAATGCGGATAAAATGTTCACAGACTGACTTGTTCGTAAAAATACACATTTTATGAAGTTTTGCAACAAAGTCTTGTGAAGTTTCTCAGCGTTGAAAGGAGAGAAATAACTAGCTTAATATTTGAATACATTTTAAAGAAGAAGCGCAATCTAGACCACTATTATACTGTTATGTATTGATAATATAACGATTAAAATGGTTTGTTTATCTTTTATGTAAATTATTACATCGCCTTGGATGTCAGTTAATGTGTTAAAATAATACAATGAGTAATACATTAAGACAAAGAAGAGAAAGAGATAAAAAAGTAAGAAAAAGAAAAGAGAGAAGCGAGTAAGATATATGTATAATATCCAGAACTGTTATGTAATTTATTTTTTTAACTAAATTAAATAAGTTCTGTAATAATGATTGAGTACCTGGATGACAGAGCTTTGCTCGGTTTTTATTTGGTAAATGTTTTCTAAAAATAAAACCTAGCTAGATCGATTTATCGCCCTCGAAACCCCCTGCATATTAAATTTCATGAAAATCGTTGAGCCGTTTCCGAGATTCAGATTATATATATATACAAAATAATCGCTCGTTTAAAGGTATTAGGTTAGATACCACTAGGCGCTTGACAACAACACGCAACAATCGTTATTTTCCGTTGTAAGACAACTCAAACTAATCATTTAATTGACGACTTAAGAGATAAACATAATTACCATGTTATCTTAATGAAGTAACGACACTGTAATAGAGTTAATTTAATCTTAGCTGAGCCTAAAGCCAGCCATCTACCACGCTCCATTTGGCTTCATACGAAATAGGATTTGGTAAAAGATTAAGTTAGAAGAATAATCTTATTTCTTTGAGAACAAATACACCTTGAAACAAAGTAGATTTTATTGAAAATGTATCTCATAGTAAATAATATTTTTCTTTGTGTCGCGACCCTTGAAATTGCGCTTGAATTTATACAATGTATCTCCAATTCAATTTGCTAGTTGTTTCGGACGAATAAATAAATTGTTCCAATACTTTTTGTTTTAGATTTAAAAAATGAGACAGCCGTAAGCTATTAATTTGCACATCCGTTTTGATTGGACAGACACAAAAGAGCTTAATTTATTAAATCCAAACGATATAAAACAAAAAAAAAAGTATTGTGTGGTTTTATGAAACCACGGTAAAAGTGAAACTTTTTTTCACATTATAGATATTTAACTAAAAATTTTCGGAATAATATTCCATTAAGAGTATAAAAAAACACTGACAAAAACAAACAAATTAGCGTGGAGCACTGGCACAAATGAGAAATAGTCTATACACTACACGGTCAGCTGATGGAACTATAGACGCCGCCATATTGGCCTCGGCTGCTCTAACGAGCGCAATTCACTTTATCCCTACTCCGCGGCCGACCGTCACGCGACATGCGATACACAGACCAAAAAATTTGAGACGATGTAATAAAAGTTTCACTTTAATACAAAGCTAGGTATTTGTAGGTAAACTAAAAGGAAAAACAAAAAAGAATAGGTAACCTATTCATTATATTCATAATATAACGCGAAAAAAAAATACAGCCCATTTAATTTGCAAGCAAATGTACGAACTGCTAAACAAAAAGAGTGTAATACAGCATGCATTTGCTCGGATGTGTATTTGTGCGGTTTACACTGGAGCGAGTGCCGCGACCAGCGAGTGTAAACACTGCACCCGCCTCTCACTCGTATAAAATACAAGTATACAAGTCTGACGTGTGCCTTCTATATGGTCGTATGTACGAGTGGGTATGGAGTATACCTACTATGTGTTCTTAAACTTTGGCTGACTTTGTTTGTTAGAGAACCTTAATGATTGTATGGTGAATGATAATCGAGTGTTGCAAGGTAATGTGTGTGACAGAAGTGGTAAGCTGTAGGTTGTATGTAGGAATAACAGTTTTATACTTATCATAATCATTCTTCTCAGTCATCCTCCAGCCCGTAAGTATTAAGGCTTGCTGTATTCCGATTTATTTGGGAAGGCTCCAGTAGGTATGTCTTTTTCCATACGCTATATATTTCTACATACATATTCCGTCATCTCAATAGTTACGACTTGTGGTAAATAGTCTGATCTCTACGAGGTAAATATTACTTTTTGTAATGTTTTTTCCTTAATTCATCATAGCGATTGATTCTGCTCGATCTTCGGAAGCATGATCTATGACCTAAATTTCGTCATCAGCAACTGTATAACCAACTGCAAACGCGAAGTCTTTTATGTGTAACGGTACACATAAAAGACTCAAATTAATGTAAGTGTGTGATTAATGATGCACAATAGTTATAAGTTTACTCCGGCATCGACCCGATGAGGTCGGTCTGACCCGAACGGCTCCAGTATGTGACCCGTCCAGAGGGCCTAGCACGAATATTTTGACGTATAGTAACGTTACAGTATCGTTTACGTAAGTATTTTGGTTTAATTTTATGCGACATACACAATTTGTATAAAAAATATGAATATAGTATCAAATTCAAATAAATATTATGTGCGAAACGAGTATTATAGATATACGTTACATTACCTACTATACTTCAAAACATTCGTTCTTCTGAGGCTCTACAAAAGTGTCATCCTGTCAGGGCTAATGTGGCAAAGGCGATTGTCAAAACGTCAAAAACATAATTGTCAAACGCTGTCGAAATGGTATGTGATGAATCTCTTACACATTTGCATTTCGACAAGCGCATTCGCTGATCGAGTGAGTTTTTGTCTAGAGCCTCAGGTCGGGAGTAGGTGAGGATGTATGGTGTGGACGTGTGGATAACTGGATATACGTGCACTGGCCGCAAACCGATGGCTCTGACGTCACTACACAAATGCATCTCGTTCGCACACCAAGTGTCATGGCCGCTCCTGCTGAAATAAGGCTTGGGACACAAGATGAACATTCTGCTTTGCGATTGGCGATTTTGCGACTGCATTGAAGTCAATGCTAAAGTTAGTAGAATAGGTTTTCAGGGAAAGCCTTAGGCCTTTGTCTCTGTCATCTATGACCTAGACTAGAGTCAAGAGCAAACTTATATCAAATATAAAAAAAAAGATGTGAGACAAAATAGATAAGGGAAAAAAAGTTCTTCCTTCACAGTTTCAATAGGACGTGCAATATTTTTTTTGGTTAGCAACTATGTATTTTGATAGGTTAGGCCAATGAAAATGACTGCTGTGATCATCACAGCTGTAGTTTTTGGCTTCAAGTAATTTTGTCACTAAATATGAGTGTCAGGAAAACTTGGAACAGAAATTAGGCTTACTTACATAGATTCAATAATAAAAAAAAATGCTTCAAAAATAGAAAGCTAGAAACTGTAATGAAACTCTATGTTTAAAAAATACCCCCGAAGTAGTCCCTGTAGGCTTTAAATTTAAAAAAAGGCAACTTAAAACTCGTGACGCTGACGATATCAGCCCTCAGCGGCTAAAACTCCTCGTGTGCTCAAGCCCTAAGCCCCTAAGGCCGCTACCGTTTGTAACTCCCAATGAGTAAGTCATCACGTCTACAGCGTTATTTTTAACCCCATGGTGCGGCCGTTAGTGGCTGGTGCGGATTTAACAAACTAACAATAACGGGAAATTGTTGAGGAAAATTGCGTTGAGTAGGAAAATTGCAAAGAAAAATAGGGAAAAAAACTGACCGCATAAACGGTTCTAAACACATACATACAATTCATGTAGAAACTAAAATAGTCTGAAAAAGTTTAAAGGATAGGTACGTAAACACAACACGTAGTCGAAAGCTGCGTAATTTTTAACCCCCGACCAAAAAGAGGGGTGTTATAGTTCGACGTGTGTCAAATTGACTGGCATCGTACCTAGTTCCTGACTAAACGGATGAACCAATTTTGACTTAGTTCTTTTTAGGGTTCCGTATCTCAAAAGGTAAAAAAGGAACCCTTATAAGATCACTCTCTTGTCAGTCTGTCCGTCTGTAAGTCCGACACGATAAAAAGATTTGGGCAAATTTAGATTTTCGCGAAAACTTGTAAGTACCAAAATTTACCTTAATTTTTAAGTCTTTTATTTTTCGGAATTTTCCCTTTACTTGTGCTGTAAGACCTTGCTTTTAACCAAAATTGACTATTCTAGGTCAACCGGAAGTACCCTATAGGTTTTGGGTCCCAAAAACCTATATGGTAGTTCCCGTTTACCTAGAATCACGAAATTTGGAAAGGTCTCAAGGTAAAAAATGATACCAATTTTATTATGGCGGTATAATGGGTAGGTACGGAACCCTCAGCGCACGAGTTTGACTCACAGTTGACCGGTTTTTTTTTAGTTTGAAAGGTAATTTTGATCAGTCTGATAAGCTAATTATATAATTCATAGGCAGGCAGGCGTGAATATCACAACCCCGTCTTTGCTACCACGCAGTTGGGTAAGAATATTTCTGTACCTATGTTTGTTTAAGCTCCCCATTTGATAACTCTACTGATAGAACATGAAGTTCTAAACCCAAAGTTAGTAGATAATAGACAAAGATTAGCGTTATCATGTGTCTACTATGTATTGATAAAGTTCAGCGCGTGTAATCTCAATGTTACGTAACGACAAGGTTCCGGTCCCTAACATAATAATTACATGTAATTTACTTATGATATATACATAATATACTTGTGTTATCGTCGTCGTTAAGTATGTATAATAGCAATATTTTACATATTCATGTTAATTTTCCTTATTGAGGAAATCTGAAAGGATAAACCTATTTCTATTTTAAGTCTAGTCCTAATTAAATTAAATGTAATAATTGTTTTAAAAAGTGTAGACAAAATTTTGTGTTTTCATTACAAAAGTAAATATGTTTTATTTATTTATTTAACAGTTTATGTACACACATTTAACAAATAAATAAGAAGAAGGGAACAGAAAAATAGGTACAAAGGTGATGCTTATTTCTAAAGAAATCTCTTCCAGCATACCTGCGAAAGGAGAGTCGAATAAAAGATATGTAGACATCGTGTGTAAAAGTTATGTTAACATAAAAAGACAAAAAACTTTAAATATAACATACTATAATGAATATGACTTAAATTAATATCATAGTTTGTTTTATTGTATGTTTAATTTGTGTATTTTATCAATGGGCCTTAGTTGCCTGATAACAAATAATAATTATTATTATTATAAACGCACCAAGAATGCCTAGGTGCGTGTGAAGTCAACCTAAGCTATTCATATCGGACCAAGTGCTTAACAACAAGTGTAATAATTCTCATATTGCTCATAATTAAATACCAAGACTGCCGTTTGCCGCTCAATAAAAATACCCTCTCACTAATGATACTCGTACTTATCACCAGCACCTACTTATACAGTTTCAATATTAAATTATAAACAGCAACTTGTGAAACTAAAGTTATGGACTACATTAGCATACATACCTCACACCTCGGCACCTAGGCACCAAACTTAGGTCTAAGTTCGTCGCTTGAGACGCTAACTTTGAGTACTACTCTGATAATGTAATAATAGGTGCCAACAACCAGCGCTGGTTCCGTTACAATTATTTTGTATCAGTATATTGATATAGGTAATAGACCTTTTTTTTTAAGGATGGGAAATCATCAAATGACTTCTTCCGCTCTGGGTGGAGCAGAAGGGCGTGTCAGACTCTTACTGACTAAAACCCATCTGTGTTCCTTCTAAAGCCCTTTGCTTTCCAGGGCCGCGGTGACTCTTTCGAACAAATTCCGCAACCTTGGCAGGATAGGTAATAGACCTAGCAGTTGCCCGCGACTTCCCGTTTTTTACCGTTCCCATAGGAATTTCTCGTTCCCGAAATCCAATAGCATTCCTCATGAATGTGGCTATCATATACAAAAATAATTTTCAAAATCGGGTCAGTAGAGATAGTATAAGTATATAGTATAGATAATATCATGCTATATTATTATACAGTCCTGCCAAGGGGTATCTATCGTGTTATACAAGTAGCTGACTTGTGTACCTAAATCAGACAGTTGCTCATAATACTGGCAGCATTAAGTAGCAGCCAGTAAGAGTGGCAGCCAATAACAACAAAATTGGCATAGGCTACACCAAGACAGCTGATGAAAGGACCAAATGATCTTTAAGGTATAGAAGTGTCCCTACGAATGGAACGACTAAGGCTCTTCTAGTACATTCATTACATCATTCATTCATTGTTTATTGAATTGTTCCAACTTTCCGGTTTGTAACTTTTCATAAAAGAACTCTTGTTGAGATGCCGCACACGATAGAAAATGTCAAACACCTAAACACATCCAAAATTATTTTTAGAATCTTCATTAACTAAGCTTTTCTCTAAAAGCTTAGTAAATTAATATTCCGTTATTTACTTAAGTACGTAAAACTGAAGATAACTGTGCTTATATACTTTTCCTTTTTTTTTGTTTTCTTAGTTATTATTTTCAGGCTCTTATTAATCCTTTCGCCTTTTAATTCATTCTAATAATGGTTTCATTTCTTTTGTTACAGGTAAGGAATCTCACATTATTACAAAGTCGAAACCAGGAAGCGTAAGTAACGAGAAAATTAATTTAACGACTTCCATATCTCATGCAGTTCAACATTATTACTTCTGCGTAATAAACTGTTCTTCAGACGATTCATCTTAATTACGTAAGTTCCTTACAACTGCCTTTATTGACAATTTCAAGCTTGCTTGCGTGACTTTGTAGATCTCTTTTCATCTGTCTTTTCAGAATTTAGTAGAAAATATATTTTCAGAAATCTAACTAAGAATGTCATAAAAGCTTCCCAGTATTGATGCAGCAAACTTCACTTTCAAACGTTATCCAGGCTATTAAAGATGCTTGCAACATAACATCCTAAGCTAGATAAGAACCAGCTTGAAGATGCAAATACTTTAAAAACTTATCCGTACAGCCCATACATCAGTCTCGCAGTTTAATCTTAAACGATACAGCCCGAAACTGCAGCACGTAGCACCCCTCAAACGTGCAGGCTATCGAACCCTGGCAGTTGGCAAGCGCGACAGTTTGGCGGGATGCCTGCTCGCCGTGCCAGCCCTAGCCGCGCTTATTGCATTCCCAACTATGACCTGACTGATGTAACCACGTTACTGATGCATCGCTGATGCGCTGGTTATTACCTTCCAAGTTTTAAATATGGAAGCTCAACTGTCACTTTGAAATTGACAGTTATGAGCTCTGAATTTAAAATGGCTGACAGTTATGTGTTCTTCTTTTGAATTGTCAGTTACTTCGGTCAAGTGAACGCACGTGGCTTTGAAACTAGATTAATGACGCACGAAAAAAATGTGAAGTAGCTGGTTAGCAGTAAGTTAACAATATTTTTATCATCCTGTGTCTATCATATTGAATGATCGTGATAAACTGTCAAAGCCTACGGTATCATCAGACACTGATCAAATTATTATTGTAATTTACCTAACTGAATACTGCTTTTTCAGCCATGACAATGAGCTCACGTGGCTGTTCTGTTCGATACAAAAACTAATTCTCATGTGTGCGAAATCACGCAACCTTCGATAGGTAGGTACTCGATACAGAAAGCAAATTGCTTGCCTTATTCTTTTTTTTATTATTCTTTTTGGAAAGCGACGATGACAGTGGTCGACGATGGCGCACGCTAGCCTAGAAGTAAACTGTGTTGCCTTAGTTATCTTGCCTAGACAATTCAAGTCCAATACTCTTTAATCAGACGAACTCTGAAAGGTGCCTTTTCTTTAAACTTCAAAGGCCAAACATATCTGACTATAGTCCATCCCATCATCAGGAAAAGCTCATTAACTTAACCTCACATCCCCATCACAGTTGTCAGTACACGACTACACGTAGCACCAGCGAGATTAGCGTCAGCTATTCTAGTTGATTACAGCCAGGTGAGCGGCCATTAATCATGGCGACAGCCCAATGGAGTCTTCATCGCAATTAAGTTTGATAATCGCGCCACCTGACGCGTGGAAGCCTGATAAATCATGGACAAGGCCGATGGTGATGCCAGTTGGAACGTGCAGGATTAGTGGGGGGAAGTTGTGGAACTTAGCAGGTATCTTTAGGAATGAGGACTAATTTATTGTTAACTAGCTTTTGCTTGCGGATTCGCTCGTGTTGAAGTAGCCTATAACTGTCTCCAGGCTCCTTTCTATCTCTGTACCAAAACTGGTTTGGAAAGCGTAACAAACAAGCAAACTCATATATTAATTAGGATAAGTCAGCTATTAGTGTCCCACTGCTGGGCAATGGCCTCCCTATTTTTTCCCTTCACACGGCTTATGCATTTTTTTTTGTTGAGGAACGAGTCAGCTTTTTTACTGAACCTGGCCTATACAGGGTGTCCCAAAACTCAACGTCAAGCCGAAACGGGGTGACAGGATTGATCATAACCATCACGAGAAAAATCTGAAAAAAAATCTATCCCATGCAGTTTGAAAATTATGGGCATTTTAAGAAAAACCTAGAAATTTGATCAAACTGTACCATTTTTCGGTTATTGTGGTTATTATTTTTTATTTTTGTTCATTTGAACTTTAGAAACGTAATCCTAAATAACATTTCTAGAATCCCAATAAAAAATAATGACACAATTGCCTCAAGTTCCCGAGAATTGAGACTATTTGTTAAACTACGAATTTAAAATTTTCAAGATTCGTCGACTTTGACAGGCCCTCCTATAAAAAAAATGTACTAGAGTGCCTTGGCAAGTAGCATTAAAAGTTGGCGCATTTAATCAGAATTCTAAAATGGTACAATACTTGTTAGTTCCATACAATAGAAAAGAGTAAAAAAATTAAAACCTCAAGTAACCCGATTTTTGCTATCAGATTTTACTCAGTTAAAATGTTTTTAATTCGCACAAGCTCTAGGTAGGTTCTTAATTTTAAGGCAAAATGATGAGAGAGATGGATAATGGGTATGTTTGCCATGAGTGAGCGAGACAGATAGTGACGCCACGCATTGAGACGGAGATGCGTCGTTTAAACGAGTGCGAATGAAACAGATAGATGCTATGGCATCTATCTGTTTCATTCGCACTAGTTTCAGCCAAGCAAATGGCTACGCTACCAGTCCGACACCAACCAGTTAGTACGTTTCGCTCATTCGTCTACTGTGCACGTTCGTATTCGTATTAATTATTTTACTAATTTTACTAACTTTTTTTCACTTTGGTAAAAGTGGCGTCACTATCTGTCTCGCTCACTCATGGCGAACATACCCATTATCCATCTCTCTCATCATTTTGTCTTAAAATTAAGAACCTACCTAGAGCTTGTGTGAATTAAAAACATTTTAACTGAGTAAAATGAGATAGCAAAAATCGGGTTACTTGAGGTTTTAATTTTTTTACTCTTTTCTATTGTATGGAACTAACAAGTATTGTACCATTTTAGAATTCTGATTAAATGCGCCAACTTTTAATGCCACTTGCCAAGGCACTCTAGTACATTTTTTTTATAGGAGGGCCTGTCAAAGTCGACGAATCTTGAAAATTTTAAATTCGTAGTTTAACAAATAGTCTCAATTCTCGGAAACTTGAGGCAATTGTGTCATTATTTTTTATTGGGATTCTAGAAATGTTATTTAGGATTACGTTTCCAAAGTTCAAATGAACAAAAATAAAAAAGAATAACCACAATAACCGAAAAATGGTACAGTTTGATCAAATTTCTAGGTTTTTCTTAAAATGCCCATAATTTTTAAACTGCATGGGATAGATTTTTTTTCAGATTTTTCTCGTGATGGTTATGATCAATCCTGTCACCCCGTTTCGGCTTGACGTTGAGTTTTGGGACACCCTGTATAAATGTAGACCTTATTCTAACTTGGATCGTATCTGGTTTTCTTAGTTCCTAGTGTGAAAAATACAATAAACTGTTCAGTTTCCTCACTCGCAATGCTGAACGAAACGTCAAAACACAGATGTGAAAAGGAAATTAGCTTACAATGCACGGTTCATGTGCAGACTGAAATATTGCACAGGAAACAGCTCTAAGTATCGATCGTGCCCTTTTGTTGTTCCGCTTGTGCTCCAAATACTTCTGATACTTTGTGAGCACTTCATTAGCTGTAACGACGGATTCTTGTATTCTGTAAATACCAAAAGTTAAAATTATGAAGTGACTCATTGACGACCACTCAAATTAAACAATTCGCAAAACCAAAGAGTTCAATTAAAAACTCCACACCTATATTAGAAGCACTATATTTCGCAGTTTTCCGAACCATTTAATCTAAAAACACCGTCCAAATTTAGCGAAAATTGGAGAAAAATAACAGCCATTACCGAACAGGCCATAATTGAATCAGGGAACGGAGCTCCGTTGATAGGGCCAGTTCATCATCCGACCCTCACTCCAGCGCATTATTTTTAAGTTTTCCACTTATTTGTCTTTTCCCAGTCTCTCAGGATTTACGAGCTTGCCCGTCCGTTTGGAAATCTGTAAATAATCTAACTTTGTGTCCGGGACTTCGCTGTCATTCGGCGGTCTTATTAAAAAAGTTTAAGGCTCTCTTTATAGTTACAGAATTAAGTATGTTTCCTTTTTGTTGTTCGCCTTTGTTGACTTTACGGCTTACATTCAAACACTGTTTTATGTACTACCCTTTGATACGCGGTTGTTAAAAGTTTAGGCCTTGTTATTTTTAGACTATCTATCTCTTTGAAAATTTTGTTAGTATCATTTTGCTAAATATCATTGTTTATTCTACCCGATTTCTTGCAATAACTAGAATTTGAAGGCGCTGCCACATTGTCCAGTGATTGCTTCTGATACGTTGTTAACTCTAGTATTTGCACAAACCTCGTCATCAACTATTTCGTTGACATTATCACTATCTAACGACGATATCTAACGTTTTACGTAATGGTACCTACGTAGGTAAAAATGGTACAATCCAGAACAGTAAAATCTTCAGCTAACTTCGTATTTGCCCAATAATTATGTCTGGTCTCGCTAATGGTACCGAGATGTGATGCTAAAGTAAATATTTGCATCTATTCCCGGGGTAGGGCTGCCAAATTCAATAGCAGAAATGTTCTTTAGATAATTTAGCTTCACGCACGACATAACTGTTCACCACAATTGCGATTAAATTATGATGTTCAATGCATACGGTGTTTTGCAATGCATCGTGTGAGAATTGACCATACTTTACCTTAAACGCTTGAAGCAATTTCATTTTATCTGGCTTTGAAAACATTGTCCCATTATTGAATAGCTTATAGACCTATGCAGCGGACTAAATAGGATCTTTGCAATACTCGCCAGCCCTATTCCCATAGTGTTGTGTACATGTGGGCTCTGACGTCACCGCTTCCACACTCGGTTGTTCTGTGCGCAAACAAACCAATTTGTTTGCAGACATGTCGAACGAACGCCGGATTATGCTCTCACATAACTGCCATAGCAACCACCGCTTGTTATAAATGTAAATTGTAGAACTAAACCACGTATTTGTGCCGGTGTCACACCTCTATGTTTTGCGGGTTATCGATAACATCGCAGCCGCAAATGAGACTGTGAATCCAGTTCTGGATATCATCCGTAGGTGAGACAATGGTAATCGGATTTTGCTGTTACAAAATCATGTATTTGCCGGTTCTATCCTCAAAAGGGTCCGCGAACAATCTAAACGGATGCTGGAATAGTTTTGCATCAGCATATTTTTACGTGAAGTGACTGCATATCTGTCAAAAAAACATGACTAATATTTAGCTTACACAGTTATTTTTAAATCGTTATACGTTGATCTAGTTTGCTCTTCAAAGGCCACAGGACTGTCAGTTAAAGTCAAGTCTTGGTCGGTTCAACGTCTGTCAGGGTTGTTTCAAATGCAGAGCACGTCATCGAATGCCAGAATAACTTCAAGTATTGTATGACGGGACGGAATGGAACGTCTTACTGACTTCTGAAGAACATTCCGCTCTGATTACTCAGAAAAACGAAAGCTCAAAGCTTGTGTTTATTTACAGTTCCAAAACGTTATTGGTAGTAATAAACAATGCTAATTTTACCAAAATTTTATACCAAAGCCTGACTCGGTGGAACGCAAAGCTTAAAGGCTCATTAGCGACGTAAAACTGGTGGATGCCAAGCTTCACAGCTTGGCTCATCGCCGCAAGGTTGCCTGCTTGTCGGTCTTCTTCAGATTGTACTTCGGGGAGAGTGTCCTCGGAGGAACTCCACGATCTCATCCCACCGGCCCCCTTCTACCATCGGGCATCTAGACGCACTGCAAGTTACCATCCCTACCTTGTTGCTATTCCACCAATTCGCACTAAACGTTTCCAAACGCCTTTTATAATGCGCACAGCAAAGGAGTGGAACTCCCTGCCTGCGTCTGTGTTGCCGAACGCATACAACCCTAATCTCTTCAAAATTAGAATGAACAGGCTTCTTTTGGGTAAGCTGGCACCATCGTCGACTTTGTCTCTGTCATCTATGACCTAGACTAGAGTCAAGAGCAACCCCATATTAAATAAAAAAAGAAATGTTAAATTGCTTAAAGCCGTTTTCAAAATGTAGCGACGTCTAACTTTATACGCTACCTATTAAAAGTGTTCCGAGAAAAGCTCCCGCGGAGAAATATCGCTGAATAGGGGAACATTGTGTTGTTTATGTCTGAGAAAGGTATTCTTGAACCTTTCGCCGGACTCGAGATAAAAGCTTTAAATGCGCAAGCAACAGACCTAAAAGCAAAATTGTTCTGGATATTAGTAAAAACATATTAAAAGTAATGTTGTTTTGAGCCCAATGCCAAGCCAACAAACAAAATGTAACCAACTAGTTAATTAGACGGTAGATAAATCCTCGACGGTCATTATTCCGTAAAGTCTCGTTAACTGCAGCTTTATTTTAATTAAACATTAGGTATTCGGGGAGAAAAACGCGTCTTGTTTCGCTTGCTATATTTTATCCTTAAAGGCCCGTTTTATAAATGCACCCTCGTACCTTGTTTCCTGGGTTTTCCATATTTTCTGGGTGCTGATCGTGGGGGAAGGCGGGCCGAGCCGCCGAGCGGACTCGGGCGGCAGTCGCCGTCGGGCGCTTGTCGCGGCCGGTCGCGTCGCCGCGCTTTCCCTGACCTCCGACACTCAAACATCTTTAATAACTGATGTTGTTATGTTATACAAATAATCCTTTATCGTGATTCTCGAGGTATTTACTAAACAGTGGGAGTTGGGTTCTTTTAAATTCACATAATTTAACTGACTGTGGTTTCATGAATCGTTAAACAGTTAAGTGCTAGGTATAAAGGTACTATTTAATCACTACTTGAGCTTGTAAAAGGCATTATTTAATTGAGGATCCACTAATGTGAGTCTGATTAACAACGGCATGCGAACAAAACAAAGAAACTGGCGACACGACGAGTTGTGAACAAGTTTTGATTAATTTTTGCTCGGTGATGTACTTTGTATCAAGTTAGTCAGTTTAACGCCTTGATTGATGCCATACGCCTTCGTAGAGTCGAGGGTTTCGCGACTAGGCGTGAATGAGTCTATTTAATAAGATTATAACCCAGCGTAATTACACAAAATAATGCTGAACCTCGGCGTGTCTTTAGACATACCGTAACAAATACAATTGTATTTAATTAAAAGTCCCACAATGGAATATTGTATAAGTCGCATTTTCTTGAAAAGTATCTCAAGGGGAATCGTTGGAGTGTACAAAAATACGGCGAATAATATTTGGTTTGGTGGTGTTATTGGTGAAATTTCCTCAATGTGTCCTCTGCGAGGCTTTTGTGTTCTGTCAGATGTTCGATATTCACTCCAGGACGCTTCATTGATGCATAAAAGATTCGATTGTTGCTTTTATTCATTTTTGTGTACTTGGTTGCGAAGCGATGGGAATAAAATGTTGCTTCTATTTTTATTTAATATTAGTAAGACTATGGATATTGTCATCGTCGTCTATTGTTAGATACCCATAAATAACTGGAATAAAAAGTACCTACAAATTAATAATGTAACAATGTGAAGTTTAATAGCATTCCTAGATCTCCTTCAGACAACCTCAAGTGTATGTAAATTGGTTAAAGGCAAACGCACTCGGTAGCGAAGCATAAAATTATTTTCGTAAAGATCATGTAAGTATACAGTTCCGAAAAAAAAAACATGGTTCTTGAATGGGGGCCCCCTTTTATTTTTAATTGTATTTCATTTTATTATTTGTCGTTATAGCTGCAGTAGAAATACACACACTGTGATTTTGAATTTTCAAGTGTCTACCTATTACGGTTCATGAGATACAGCTCGCTGACAGACAGACAGACGGACGGACAGCGGAGGCTTAGTAATAGGGTTCCGTTGGTTACCCTTTGGGTACGGAACCCTAAAAAGGATTACCAGTTCAGTCCAGCCAAGCAACACCAAAACCTTATTTCTGCACATTGAGGCGTCTGAACATTGTCCCAGAATTAATTTATATCCTATATATAATTTTTTATGCCCAACTTCTTGGAAACTAGGTTCTATTTAATGAAATAGGTCATCCCTGACCCTTTTTTTATTTCATTCCTTTGTTCTCAGTTAAACTTTGTTAATGCTTGTTCAAACACGTCACATCTTTGAACACACTATTCTTTTAACATGGTGACGCTTCCATGGAGCTTAAGACTGAGTTTTCTTTTAACTGACTGTGAAGTTTCCCCTAAGTGAAACCTCTTAACGGGTAAATTAAATTAAGCTGCGATAGACTCGCTGAGGCTATTACCCTCATTTCTGGAAAGGCCGGTGTCCAGGAATGGATTTTGTTGAAGATATTAGTTGGGTTCGATGACTCTAATCTATATTGAACTATAGGCCAATCACATCCAGTACATGTTCACCTAACGCTTTTGGGAACAAAGACCTGTTCAGGTGACGTTTATATAATGTGCGTTTTATTTGAGCTGAACTTCTTTCTCATTTTCTTGTAGTATAAGTGTATGTGGCAGATTAAAGTCCAACAGGCAGACAAACCTTTTTTTATGATGGGAAATCATCAAATGACTTCTTCCGTTCTGGGTGGAGCGGGAGGGCGTGTCAGACTCGTACTGAATAAAACCCATCCGTGTACCTTCTAAAGCCCTTTGCGTTCCAGGGCCGCGGTGACTCTTTCGAACAAATTCCGCAACCCTGGCGGGAGGCAGACAAACCCTAGCTAGACAGTAACAGTTTCCCCCTTCCACAGAAGTCATCAAAGCTCTCGAAATAAAGGAAACGAACCAAGTTGAAGTAACAAGTGAGGGTAGTACAGAGTAGTAGATACACGAGTATTGTCGAACGCAGGTCGTTGCCCGAAGGTGTCGCTCGGTGTCTTTATTTCCGCTTCCGGTAGCTCTGGGCGGGCACGTAGGGGCGGGCCGCATCCGGACCGCATCCGGCGCCGGATAGTTTCCGCCTTTTATCACCACTGAAATATTAAAAATAAGAGAGAGAGAGGCTCTCTTTTATGGGTTGAAAGAGTGCGAGATCTCTTTTTATGAGTTTACATAGTTGGATAAAAATAAAGTTCGTAAAAGTAATTGAAAAATATATAGGTTTCTTGCTTTCCTTTGAATAAGTCATGTGCTAAAATAATGAAATAGAAAAGCTACGTTGTTTACAGCTCCGGTTAATGGAACAAAAGTTATTCGTATACTAAAATGTGGTTTATTTTTTGTACCGTGAGGGTATTTTAATAAAGACAAGTTCAAAAAAGAACTGACGCTATTTAAGAGACGAAAGCTTGAATGAAAATTGACTTAATAATAGAAAATATGAAACAATTTTATGATATCAAATTATATTTTTGTTTTAGTACTTGATTACGTAATACCTCTATGAGTTTAACGTTTGACACTAAACTACTACAAATACATTGCTGGGTAACTGTGGGAATGAAACCTCAAGGCTAACGTCGGACTAAAATGATCTTATAAAATTGAAAAGCACAAGGTTAACACACCAACACCACACGACCCACACTTTTCTACACACTTACTGCAAGACGCTATAACCTCTTATAATTTTTGTTTTTGTTTAGTTTTTCCTTTGTTAGACATATTATGATAAATGTTACATTGTATTTTTTGAACCACGCTGAAAGAGACTGGCCTCCACGACACAGGGAATCCTAGTGTGGAGACCAGTGATTTATCTGATTTAATCATGTATTTTTCTGAACAATAAAGATTATTATTATTCTAAAGTTATTTCAACAAAAGAAACACTAACATTATTCTTAAGGTGTTGTTTTCCTGAAAAGAGCGTACCTATGTTTTCCTATAAATACAACAAACCGGATACACGTTCTCTTATAATATGACATCAAAAATTCCGGACAACATTAACTGCCATATAAAGTGAGTGGAACATATCAACCTCGACGGTTCTACGTGAGACATGACATGTAGTCTTGAGCTAATGTTCAACTTAACAGTTAAAAATAACTACGCGTGTTGTTGCTACCCAGACCCTGTACTGTAAGTAACATATGTTGTAATGTTTTAAGTACTAATAATAAACCTATACTGAAACTACCTTTAAAATCCTGCAAAAGCCGCGCCCTTTGTATTACGGATGATCATATGTTTACAGTTCCCACCATAAGCTCTTAGGTTGCAGTGACCACCTACTTGTTAAATACTTCTTTATGGCAAAAATACTTGAGATCCGTACAGCCTATCAAATAGAAGACAATTCTAAATCGTGGTGACTACTCATCAATATTCGTAAAAGCTTCGAACAGATGCAGAATACTTACCACCCAGAAGATACAATTTCCATGACAGGCTTCGTCGAATTTGATTTATTGGCAAATAAGTTGCCAACCTATCGAAACTAAATTGCAGAAATCGATATCTTCTTCTAAATCTTATTTACGTTCGTTTTGTGCCTGCTGTGATATATTTTTCAAGCATTTTTACTGAGAGTCAGTCTCCACGTCAATTTTAATTTGCTTCTCTAGAGATCCTTGATTTTAACTCTCGAAGAAATCTTCAGCATTATTGTTGAATAGCTCTCGACACTGAGCTTTTCCTATTCAGAACCTTCTCTGATTACTTAAGCTAAGCTGTAGCTACGTCTGAGATTTCCCAAGCCACAGCTTGTTTGTGTTAACATCGGAAACTCTTGAACAAATAGAATGCATTGCAGACGAAATGAAATCGAACTGCTGTTAACTTAAAGCATTTATTTGAACTAAAAGATTTATAAGCACTTTTGAATTGTCAATGACTCGGTCAGTTAATCAGAAACTTAAAGCTATTTGCACGTTTCTAAACGTAGATCTCAATCAAGAAGGACGTGCAAGAAACTGTTAGAAACTCCATGGACACTTTTAAAGTCAAAACTTGCTTTGAAATTTTCTACAACACTGGCCTTGGTTCCATTTCTAATATTATTGAACCCTGGTTGATTTACGCACACACGTACAGCCTATCACATAAATAAATGGCCGTGTATCGTAATTTGTTTGTATCGATCGAGCTTGCGCGATTACGATACTATCAGATGACTTCATAGCTGGCTATATACAACGGCTTAGATAATATTGTTTGCGGTGTTGATATTGGGTTTCCCAATAGGGTTTAAGTCAGAAGGCCGTAGCTCCATGTGAAAATCAAATTCAGCTGCATCTGGTCTAGGATCCTTGGATTAATGAGATATCATGGAACATAATATTTTCAGCACAATAGTGTATTTAGTTAATCTCACTTTAATGGAGCTGTTCTACTTTCAGCTTTTGTTATTGTAATTCAATTTAAAAACCCCACATTGTTACCGCTGGCCTCGGTGACATTGTTAGAATTCAGTTGTTCTGACCCATGTTGTACCCTTCGAACGGGAGGCCTTTATTATTGCAAGGAATTTACATTAACCTTGTTATTGCATCCAATGTTCCTCTAAAAACAACCTTCATATTAATAACGTAAATATTTCATCTATGATCCCTTTGAAAATGGAAGGTCATGATATTGACGCCATCCTTAGCTCATCGTTTGCCAATGACGGTGTTAAGTCCCATGACCCGACAAATGACGATCCTTTGGCCATCTATTCCCGGAATAAAATGGGATTTCTTTCGTCGAAAAAACACAATCATACTTTCTGGCCGTCCGGGAAATCCAACGCCGAACTTCAAGATACTCTTAACCTTTTACAAAACCAATAAGGTGTCACCTTGCGAAACCACACCAAGATACGAATGAAAAAAAAAGGGAATTTAAAAACAACAGGTTGTGAAATAATCCGCAAGAGCGGTTTAATTATGCTGATTGTTCTCATTTCACTTCAATGTTAACCCACGACTTTTGAGAGCTTTGTGAATTTCCGCAAGACTTTCATAATGTTTATCTTCATATTTTGGGAAGGACCGGAATTTTGTTAAATGCGACTTGCGAAAATCAGCTTTGTGTTCTCAAAGAGTTCTTTAGATTCTTTTGCTCAAAGTATATCATCGGCTTCAAATGTGTCTTTCTTGTTTGATTTACATTTCAGATATTTTTGAAATTTTTCCGCAAATGATTTGACAAGAGTGTTCTATTGGCTACGCTAGACGACATGCGCGTGCAGTACAAAAAAAAATCGTATCATCAGTATCGTGATTTCAACTCTGAATAATGTGGTTTTTTTTTTTAGGCATTATGTATGGGCTGGCCTACCCTTACTGTAGCCTTCTGCACGCCCATGCTAGACGACACGCTTATAGTAGTGTTTGCTTTTCTCGCAGACTGCGTTGCTAATGTTTTGTTAATAACTAACTTAATTATCTACTTGGCTTTATCTAGACTCGTTTATCTAGAAACTTGTACTGTTTCACAGTTAACTTTGCCATACTTTCACAGCTTTTTCCACTCTAAATGCGATCCCTCTTTTTTTTCTACTATACTTCGTTTAAATATAATACGGTCCAAGAAAAAGATTTGTTTAGACCAACTTTCTGCCTTAACAGAAATTATAAAGGAAATAAACACAGTATTTACCTTCTTCAGAAATAACCTTAGTCCTGGTATGAATCCCTAATTCTGGACCAAGGAATTTGTGCCTTGAACTGATATCGTCAACAAGAATGGGGGTTGCTAGCCCTTGTCGCGTTAATACCAGGAGGGGTTCCGGAAGAAAACTAATCCCGCGATATAGGGGCAAAGCTTGAGGAAAAGCCACGATATATTGACAGCGAGGGAGCTATCAGTGGCGGCCACATCGCGCTTACTCACTTATTGGGGTCTCTGCACTAACTTCCTTCTTTGTTGTGTTTTCATATTGCTACGAAATTGCGTGTATCGTGCTAAAACTTTTGCAATTTAAATTACTTTAAAGCTAATAGCACCCAACTCCTCTCAGTTTGACCTTCCAACTACTAAGTTGAAAAATAAAATTAACAATTTCGACTCCCGCAATTTCCGAACCTCCCGCAGTGTGTGCACCGACTTCCCTTCACCGACTTTTGATAAAGCATCGAAAATATTTTAACCGGAGCTAAAGCTAAGAATTTGTACGTTTACTTCGTTCACGGGAAAACCTCGAGCTGAACTAATGTGAAGTGAGATAGCAGCGCGCGCCGCTTCGATAGCGTTTGAAGATTCTAGTCGAGTATAAAATTGAGTTCAAACTTTACTTCAACCTATTTCTCTTAATATGAAAATAGAAATAGTTGATTTTTCTTTCAATACTTCGTGCACTGAGAAATCAATAAGTCTTTCAACTATAATGGTACTTGCCCGCCGCAGTGTGGTATAAAATCAATTGATCCAATTAGTATGAAGCCTATAGCAGAAATATGACCCAAATTAAATAAACCGGCCAATCAGACTGATATCAAACTTTCGTTATCAGACAAGCTTATAAAGTACGAATTTAATAAAACCGCAGGAGGATTCAAACAGCGGTCCCATCAAATTATATTTGACGTGTAAAACGTGAAAACTTTTGTGAAATATGACATAATATGAGGCGAAGCGAGGCCTACATGACGGTCTGGTTAAGCCGGTGAAATGAAGTCGCTCGTACGAGCGTTTTGCGGGATTCTACTCGTCGCATTAGCGAGTGCTCCGATGTGTTTCAATTACGTCGACTTACTAACTGGCGTGTGTCATGTTTTAATGTCGCGAAATTTACACTTCTGCTCTGGATTGTGACGGATTTCGAAATGAAATGCTTTTGGAAGATGATCATTTTAATTTGGGGATTTCTCCTCTTGATATCACTTCTGTTGTGTTCGTATTAGGTGTAACAGCAAGTCTAATGGCTAGTTTACGTAGTGCGAGCTAGTGTGCGAGTCAGGCTGCCGAGTAGCTGCAGTGCAGTAACTCGCATTATATGGGTGTATCTTACGAGTTACTGCCACGTGCGGGTTGGAGCTCGCATCAGAGTCACTTCAAGATTTTGTTTTCACTCGCCTGCTCGCCTGTCAGTAACTCGCACATGGTAGCAGCTCGGAATCACTCGCATCGTTCTGACGCGTTCGGTAGTCGCACAACAGTGCCTGCCAGGCAATTGCGAGCGGACTGTATTTTTTTGCGCGCTGCTCTCGCAAGAGAATGGACAGCTACAATCATCGTGAAGACAGCTAAGGCGAGCCGAGCTACGTGCATACGAGTAAGCAAACCGAGTATCAGTCTACTGTCGAGTCAGCAGCTCGCTCTGTGTTCACTAGCCATTAGTGACTCGTAGCTCTTATCTGTCTTATGTTTACAATAGTATTCATCACTTCCTCACGACCTATTTTCTTTTATTTCACAGTCAAAACATCCATATTTCTTTTCCTCACTCGAGACAATCACTAAAGCAGTATCACATTTTTACGTTTCCTAGGTCATCTCGAAAATCAAACTAATATTTCTCCCAAATCTACAACCAATAAATGTAGGCTTCGATGTCTGAAATGTTTTAATTGGACAACTGACCCGCGACCGGGTCGCACGGGCCACTGGTTCCACCACTACTCTTTTTTTGCAATAACCGCTGATCAATACCGCCGTGAGTTAGGACTTTTTCACTGGAATAGTGCAAAAGTCCAATAACTCTGATCTATGGGCTTGCGTAGTTAGAGGACGGGTCACACCATACACAAGTTGGAAAATTGTTCAAGTACTTAGTAGGTTTAATAGTCACAAACTTGCTATAGATTTTTAAGAGTCCTCAAAACGAAAGCAAAAGCAGTTTTTTTTTTCATTTTAATGACGCGGGTTTTATCTCCAAGTTGAAATATTTAAAGCCCAAATGCTGGTTATAAATATGCGAGAAAAACATGACAGTAAATATCCAAATGTACGAGATTCAGGTCATAGTTAAGTGGTAATGACTTCCGACTTCCCGAAATATATCGAGTTGCATGAACTCGCCTTTTATTTGTTTCTGATTTGACTTATGCGTGTTCGTTCGTGGTAATTTTATCTTCGTTAGGCTTACCGCAAGTGAATTTCTTGTTTAAATTTCCTGTAAAAGTTTCACAGATGCTTTCAGTGTTAATTTGTAAGTCTGGATTTTAGGCCTGTTATATATTTCCTTAACCTAAATTAATAATTAAAATGCTTTTAACAAACTTTCTTCCTTCACGTCTTTGTTGATTATAATTAATATTCATACTTTAAGCCTTGTTTTACATTCATATTTTTTTGTTAATTCTGTTTCTACCTCAAACTTTATCAAAATTCTAACAAACATTAGTGTATTTTTAAAGTTGCTAGAAAAATATTCTGTGCCTCCAGACTTTGTTATTATTTACAGATGAAAATGTAGTTTTTTCCCACGTTTTGCTATTTTTCTGACTATATAAATATCAATTTTGAATCGCTTTGCTCCTTAAACGAAAATCCTTCCAAGTCTAGTTCAGTGCCCTTAAGGTCGATCTATATTAAGACTAGAATGACTCGTGCGCTCATCTTTTTGCACACACACCCTTACTCGCAGGAGTCTGTGTGCACAATGACACATCGCTGTCACTGTGTAAATGGGGCGATCTTCGTTCATTGACATATCTACGTCATGGTTTTCTTACACCTGTTTATCTAAACTTGTGAAACTGTTTATTTAGATGTTGAAATTTATTTTAGAAGTTGATATTGCTTTTAACACTAGGTACTTCAAAAAATGTTTTGTTTATTTCTTTGTTCTGTCTGTTAAACTGACTTTCGCGTAGCCGTTGAGATGTTGCGTCAAGATCATATGAATATGTAAGCAATGAGGAAAATTATAAGAATGGAACTATATCGTTGTGTGACTTTGTCTGTATTCATGTAGCTCGTTTAGTTTTCCTTGTAGACCCAGTAGATATAACTGAATTTTTAAAATATCGTGACGTGAATTTATCAGCGGCTTGTATTTGGGTAGTGTCTTTAATTCATTAAATATTCCCCTTATCAACAGCTACCTAAATTTGTCATTTCCGGTTTCGTCTTTGATTCTTGGTATGTCCACTAAATCATCACAATTTCCATCTATTAGTCATACAACCTTTCCAGTTTTGCTACAACATCTAAATTATATGTTGTCTACAATTTCCCGTGTTACGCAGCACTTAATTATTAATAAACCCCATTGCGATAATGACGGGCAATTTGTCGTGACGTCAACACCATGCTGAGCTTAGTACAATTGTGACTAACGAAGCACTTGGCTTCTTTGTGGGTAGTTCCAAGCTAGCTACAAAGCCACCTAATCATCTTATTGAAGATATCTACGATACAAGTTCAACGACACGTAATAGAGCTCCGTTCATGTTATGTCCTCCGCTATCGATAGGTTCTCGCTTCGAGAAATAATGCGAGCATTCACTTTATCGACTATCGATACAGTTCAAATGTAGTTTCCATATAATTTTACAAGTGAATAAGTATATCGAGAGCTCGGTATTAGGCTGTAATGTGACTGTCTCTTACATTGGAGGTTCTTCTTTCATGACTAACTCTCGTGGTAAGTTAAGCGTTCCTGGTTACATTTTTAAAGTGAATTGATTCCACTAATGCTTCTTCTCAAATCAGAACGTGAACTTCAAGTCATAGTGACAGGTCCCGAACTTACCACAAGTGATTACTTAGCCTCAAGACTTGTACCCATCCGCCTCGTGCCACTCCTAACATAAATTTCATACATATTAAATGGCTTGGAAAAATATAACGAAACTTTACCGAACAGAGACAATCCTCACTTTGATTCACTTCTCTTGATTGTAGTAATTTGTCCCTTTTAGGGTTCCGCAAGTCAAATGAATCGTTTCAACTTCCCCGTCATTCCACCGATGGTTCCGTATTAATCTTTCCATGTACACTGTGGGCCAATGAAAATCGGCCGATCGATGTACGCATACAATTTTCATCTTTGTAAGTTTGTATTCGTTTTATTTATGGTCCTTATTTGTTATATAATTCTGCTTTTCGAATGAATAATGGTGAATAACGTTTGCTAAAAGATGAAAAAGTAATTGAAATGCGATACGGAAGATTTATAACCAAAATTACGCAGCGAATGATTGCTTTTATCATCGTATCGTCTTTTGCTTCGGTCTACATAATAGATTATTTGAATTGCTTGTATAAAAGATCTCTGATTTGATTATTCTATTGAGCTATTCCTCATAATAATAAACTGTTATTTTGATATAACCGATGAATGAAAGTTCCTTGATTGAAATGCTTTTACTGTATGTTTACCAAGTTTTATTATATCTATTTCAATTTGCAAATAAGAAGAAATATTCAGGACTCTGAGCTATTAGGGTTATAGTAACACTCATTATTATTGTAGCTTCAAGGGAGATTCTGGAGGCCAAAATAAAGTATAGATATCAATTATATTTATTTCTTCAGAACCTAGAGCTGAAATATTAGATTGTTCTGTGGATTATTTATTTGTAGTTTGTCCGTGAAATGCTGGGTTTTGTGGCGTTGCGTGCCGACGTAGCCTCATTCACGGCTCCGCAAATGACAGCGGTCCCTTAAGGGTAATCATTATGTACTCAGCTTGATAGCGGATAACAAGCGCTGCCTGGAGTCGGAGGCTAGTAATCTTTAATTAGAGTGGTCTCACTTCTGGTGTACCGAGAATGAGAAGGTACCTACATTTAAGGTAAGTTTTGCATTTGTAGTAGATATTTCTACTGAAGAATAATTGAACCTAGCAGTGACTTCGCGACTGTTAGTTTAGTTTTAAAGGATTTTTTTCCGTACCATGATTGGTTTTTTTTCAAATAAACTCTTTTTGCGTCTTTTTCATACATTGTCCGTATTTCGGCTGCCATTCAATTCTGGTTCTATTGTCCAGAAGATATTCATCATGTAACTAGCGCAGACTGTTTTGTTTCATCATTCCGTGAGGTCGCAAGCATGCGAGTCTGTCAACATGCATTCATAAAACAAAACTTCTGACTCTGTATAGAAAACTCGAATGGCATTCAAGTTTCTACCTTCAAAAAAGTTTAGTTGAAAAGCTACTTGGTTTTAGTAACATGGGTATCAGATTTATGCCAGGTCGCAGGCTACATTAACTGCACGCAATGCCTTCACACCTAACCTTTCCTTGTTGAATTGTTTGACAACCGCTTTCACCAGACTTTGCCTCTTCAACGTCAATTGTGTCTATTTAGTTATACAACAAATTGTCATCTGCAATGTAATTTGGATTTCATTTTTATGGAATATTGTCGTTCATTCAGTCGTTGTAAGTTTGTACGTCGGCAGTTGAAAAAATATGAAATTTTCTGTGTAATGTGATGCAACGTTTTGAAGTCGAAAAATAAGTCGAGACAAATGATTCGTTTCGCTTTTATGTCATTAGTTCATTGCCCATCTTACTTGCACAATATTTTGTATGAGGTATAAAGTTGAGTAACATTTACTTTGACTTAGTTAAAACCAGTGGTGGTTTTCCATGACACAAAACGAAATAGGTACCAAACCTGAGTAACGTATTTTCCAACCGTTAGTATTATTATTTTCATCAAAATTAAAGGCTTCTCACAACAACATGTCTATATTTAACTTGATTCTTTCAGTATTCGGCGGCGGTTTCCACAAGATCCTACGTCACAAATCAAATTACTAAAATCCGTTTCTATTTTCGTCCGCGCCAGCCTTATTCTCTTATGAATCTTATTAGTACTGTCAGGGACACTTTCATTTCATTAAGTTGCCGGACATCAGAACTTCACCAGACATGCGCGTGACCGGCATGACTATCATGCTGTGACATACATCATCCTACGGTTCTTTTAATTATTGTGGCGTTGTTAGTTCTGTTTATATTAATATTAATAAAGATTTCTCAGAGCAAAAGAGTTTATGAATTAGTATATATTATGGTGTAGGTACAGCGCAAGTAAAGAATCATGTAAAACCAGAAATAGTCGTGCCAAGTCGTGAAATATGGACCCTTTGTTAGCGCAATGAAAAACGAACTTCAGATAGTTTTTCTGCAGGTATAGTGGGTCTATTAATATCGCCTTATTTGCACGCTCAGGGCAGGATTGCCCAGCAGTCCTGGGCGAGTGACGCGCGCCGGCCGTCAATGACGTCACGCGTTGCGTGCCAAATGTGACGAGAAGCTCGCGACCTAACACACCGGTAACAAACCACAGCCAGTTCCATTCCGACTCTGACGACGAACGCACGTTCCACTATCCAATTTTTGTATTAAAACTTTATCGTAATTATATTGTGACGATTTATTGAAATAATGTGTGCTGTGACGTTTTTGTGTCCTCGAGTGTAATGTTTGACGTGAGGTGATAGAGAATTTTCTGATGTGTGTGCGGACTAGTGGTATGGTGGCGATGGGTATTATAATAGGAACCTGTGTGCCTGATGCTGAGCAGGACTCCGCCTATGGGGCTCAGATCCGGCGCCCGCCCAGGAGGATTCTGTACGGTATGCATTTTATGGCGATTTCATTTACCTCACTTGCTTATAAAAAATCTCATTGTTTAAGATATTAAGATGTTTGGATTAACAATGATAATAGCAGTAATTTTAATAGGTTTTAATTATTATTTTTTCTGAAAATAACTAAACGTATTTCTTGTAATATTGACACAATTAGAATTCATATTTTGTTTGAGTCGAACAACAAAATCCAATGTAAAATTATCGTATTCGAGCCGTCTGTTGGGTAAGTACACAAAGATCCTTGTTTTCATTTTAAGGTCCATCGGTACTTTGCGAGGTTACTACCTTTTACCTCGCTGCTTAAATAAATATAATATAATTAGCGATCAAAAGTCACGACTGGTTATTTTTCAACTGTCAGCAAGGACGCTCAATGTTGAGCCATGTTATTTTACAAAGCAGACGGACTGCTTTCTATGATGATAAACGACCATCACGAAGCGTTGGCCAACATTAACAATTTGCCTGCGGCCTGTGCGGATCCCTGAGAATGTTGACAGCCATCATAGCCAAAGCCGAAGCCAGAAAGAAAACTGTTCTTCAAGATACAGGATTTTCCTAACCTACCATTTTTGTTGTAACAACTCAGGTGTAACTTAGGCTTATCTTTTCATCAAAAACTTACTTTAAAAAAATAAGTTGAAATGGCTTCTATCTTACAAATTAGAAGGTAGGTAGATAGTGTAGGTATCTACATTTTCTTGTGTTACCAGCATAAACTGTGCTATAAGTAGGTACTGTAGATGAGTATCTACAGTACCTTCTTATACCAGTACCTCGAGTGAGGGTAAATATGATACTTCAACCTTCCGGAAGATGACACATACATGAGTGACACGGACGAAGTTAAAAAAACTGAACTTGTAGAAAAATACACGTGCCATTTTTTAGGTCAGCCACTGTAAACCTTAGTTCATAATTTGATCACCAGTCTGATAAATCGGTGGCTCTGCACACATATCGACCGAAATAAAACAATAATGGAGAAAGTAATAAAAAAGTTTGTCTGTTATGTACTAGGCTTAGGTACGTCGTTTGAGTAAACATAGGAATATATCATTTCTGTTCTGAAAGGTCGTTGGTTGCGGATTAATGTTTTTTTTTATTTGTAATATTTTACGTATTCTGGTTGTTTTATTTGATTAATAGAGTTCATTTATTCATTTTGTGATTGATTAGAATTTCATCAAAATGTTAATAAACGTGTGAGAGTAGCTCGTGGCTTAAAAATAACGACTGCACGGGTGGGTCGTCGAGGTTAAGCGAAGCTTGCCAAGGTCGATCAAGGATGGGTCACTCATCTATTCATTACAAACCGAGACTCGTCCATGTCTCGGAAAGCGTTATCCGTTGCTCCCAGCTGTCATTCGAAGATCTTTGACAGTCGTTACGAATAGTCAGGAGCCAGAAAATCTGACAGCAGTCTTGCCCAAGCATCGTGTTAACCATGTTACTGGTCAGATAAGCAGTCGCTTCATATAAAATACTGGTAGTTGCGACTGGATGAACTGGAAGCCGACCATAACACGTTGGGAAAAGGCTGGGATTGTTAGTAAACGTGTGATAATACTTGACTAAAGGTGCGTTTCCACCAGAGATGTGCGAGGTAACTGAGTGGCGCGAGGATGCGTCGCTGTGACACGGTGCGAGGATGTGTAGCGGACTCTTTTCAGTTTCTCGTTCGCGTCCATTCCTAGCACACATCTCTCGCACACATCCCTCGCACCCAACCTTCGCTTGTTTTGTACGGACAACAACCTCGCGCCGCTAAGCCGCTTCCACCGGAGCTGCGAAGAGTGAGTGCGATTGGTTCTTAACAAACACATCCCTCGCTACGCATCCTCGCACATCTCTGTTGGAATCGCACCCTTATTCCTCTATTATTCATGTGTTTGCACAGCTATTAGTTCAGAGCCAATCACTCAACGTCCTCACTTATCGACATTGGTTCTAACTCCTGATAGCAGCCTCGAGATCGGTCCTCCCGATTGCGTGTTCAATTAGGACGTCTGTCGTCCTAAATACATTTGTAACAAGTTATCTGACGACTTGTTCTTTTTGTTTTTTAAAAGTTGTGACATGTTCCTTTGTGTGAACATTTTTTTTTTTTTATATTTACTAATTGTTACTTATCGTAATCTTAACTTCTAATCACACTAATATTATAAAGGCGAAAGTGAGTTTGTTTGTTACCTCTTTACCTCTGAGCGGCTGAACGAATTTGTATGAAACTTGGCACGCGGATAGACCATGTCCTGGAATAAGACATAGGACACTTTATCCCGTGAATTTTCCCCTTGGATAATTTGATTGTGACCAATGTATTTTTATATTTTAGTTGAGTTTAAAAATTGAACTCTTTTAAAACTAGGTTTCGTTTACAAGGCCACGTATACCATAGTTATTGATAAAAAATAGACGAAATTCAAGACTGAGTTATGTGCAAAGGTATGGAACCGGCTCGGCAGTGCCAACCTGACGGCATGCGGCGCGGCGCCTTAGTGCCGTCAATCACGAACTGTGGAGGCATTGCTTTTTATTGACGACTATTGTTTGCCTTTAAAGTTATTCTTTATCGATTATAGTGTGCTGGGCTCATTGGCTAGAGCATGCTATGATTTTTGAAGAAGGTATATTGAATGTTTAATAGGCAATTAAGCACAATGCTTTATATACGAATCTATTTCTAATAAGAACTTAAATAACAGTTCACTTAAAACGAGAAACATAGTGCTGACATCTAAATACTAGTAGATATCATTATTCCCTTAGGGGCTTAGGGTGGTCTTATATATTATATCAGAAGTTGTACTATTAATATTTATTACCAGTAAATGAAACCACATAATGTCATGTTTATAACCGAGTTACCTACTTACTAATCTGCCTCGTATTGGTTTTTCAATTAAATACCTTTTTTATACAAATTTCCTGTACAAAACAGGAAAACGAAACATTGTTAAGGATAAAAGTACTTTGCAGTGCTATTTTGTTATTGTTATTTTGTAATAATTTGGCCAAATCAAATCTACTCAGTCATCATGAATTATCTAAATTCAGAAAAATAAAAAAAGATAACCAGTTTAAATGACTACATAAATATTCAAATTCATTCGTATTATTCATCGAATTTAACCGTAAATAAACAAATTCCCAAGTTTGTGTAGACACAATGAATTTCAAGTCAAACTAACATCCTGAAAGTACACGATGACCTACATTTGAGCCGACACCCACCACCTCTGATCACTCAACAGTTCAACACACGCCGATGACGTCGGCGACCGGATCGATATCGCACTCAACAAGTGACCAGACCTCTAGCTAGACCTGTAGACCAGTACGCCAGTGCGCCGGGAGCTGGCTGCACCCGCGCCCGGGACCTAACTGTGTCAAGTGGTCACCATCGATCTGTTTTCGTGGAAATGCTATACCAGATAGTGCCTGATATTTCGGCACTATCGTGTAGTAAAGTCCTTCATTGTTGGCTTGGGAATAGGCAGGGTGTTCGCCATCCTGTTTGTCTCCAATATAGATTGTTGTTGCCTCCTGTCATCCTCTACCTGGCCTTTCCCAACTTCGGTGGGCTTCCGGTTAAACCGCATTCAGCTGAATACCAGTACTACAGTAAGGGTAGGCCAGCCCAACCATAATGAAAAAGACGATAATTCGCATCGTCAGTATCGTGATTTCAACCCTGAATAATGTGGCAAGTTTTTTTTTAGGGCATTATGTATAGGCTGCCCTACCCTTACTGTAGCCTACTGCACGCCCATGTGGTACTATATCTTTGACGTAATTCTTACGTGACGTAGGTACCAATTGCCTGAAAATGAACACCCTTGAACTTGACCGAAGTATGCGGAAGAAGTCGATCGTCTGGACTTCCTTAGTTACGCTTATGTCAATTTTCATTTTATATTTAGGATGCACAATGGTGCTTTTAGTCATGAACTAAAATCTTTTGATCTAATTTCAGTTCACAATATGTCGTAGAATGTTAAGCCATGTCCTTTATCAACAATTTCCAAGAGTTCTGAGGTTCTGTTTTCTCTAATTTCACGTTTTATTATTGGTTCTTTATATCAAAGTGGCAGTTTACTGAGTACATGTTATTTAATACGAGGCTAACAGTCAAATGGGGTTTAGGTTACATGAACCTGATTGTTATGTAGTAATCGATACTATTGACCACAGCTGAAACCTGCCAATGAAAGGGAAATCATGAAATTAATGCAGAACAAATTATACTTTTTTATTACAAAATAGAAACGAAGATTTTATAGAGAGAGTGCAAAATTATTTGTTATCGTACAACAAATAATTTTGCACTCTCTCTATAAAATCTATAAATATACATATTCATCAATTCATAAAAAAATAGGTACACAAGCAACTCCAACCATACTCGTACTCTCTCATACGGTTATATCCCTTGGCACTCCAATAAAAACGTACTCAAAATCGGCATTCTTGGTACTCGATTCGTTAGTCGTTGCGAACATCGTAGGTTCGGTTGTGTGTGGACTCTCCGACTGGGAGTGCGTCGGCTGGCCCCATGGCTGGCCCCACGGCTGGCCCCACGGCTGACCCCACGGCCGGCCCCACGGCTGGCCCCACGGCTGGCCCGTCGGGTAGTACATATTAAAAGGCGGCCCGTGCGGGTCCGATGAATTGTAATAAGGCGGCCCATATGGATTCGGCGGTTGATTATTCTGACCGTCCGGTGTCTGTGCTTGTGGCGGGTACATGGGGCACGGGCACATGGGCGCAGGAACCAAAGGCGGAGGAATCATGGGCGGAGGAATCATGGGCGGAGGAATCATGGGCGGAGGAGGAATCATGGGCGGAGGAACCATGCACGGATTCAAACATCGCGGCTTCTTCTTCTTCTTCTTCTTCTTCCTGCACGACGTCACGGGCGGGCACGGCTGCTTCGTGGTGGTAGTTGCCTTCGTAGTGGTGGTCACCTCCGTCGTGGTGGTGGGCAGGGTGGTTGGTTCAACCGTCACATGGAGCATTTCTCGCGACTCATCGTCTGAGTCGGAGTCGGAGTCGGAGCACGTCGGCGGCGTCGGGCAACCCGACGGATAGTGTACCCCTAATCATAAGAGAGTATTAGAAAACTGATATTTATCAAAGCACAGGAGCAAAAAGTGAAACGATAATGAAATAAGTTTATTCGAGAAGGTTTATCGGAAAAGCTGATCTGTGTCCCAGCATTTTCATAACATGTTTTTGGTAGACTTCATTCGTACAGAGTCCAGTTTTACAGTTTCCATACGAACCTCGAAGTGCTTTTAGCGGCTTATATGTAGGTTGGGGTTTATGTGGCTCCGGCGGCCGCTGCGGTGGCTGCATCGGCGGCTGTGGGGCCAACAGCTGCTGTTGCTCTAATGGCTGCTGCTGCTCTAATGGCTGCTGTTGCTCAAATGCCTGCTGTTGCTCGAATGGCTGCTGTTGCTGAAATAGCTGCTGTTGCTCAAATGGCTGCTGTTGCTCCAATTGCTGCTGTTGCTCCAGTGGCTGCTGTTGTTCAAATGGCTGCTGTGGCTGCCCCAGGTACTCCTGTTCCCCTTGTTGATATTGTAAAGTTTCCTGCGGTCTCATTATCATGTCTCCGTCATCGGTGTTGGCTTCTACACCATCCCTCATTCTTACCAACTGTTTAGATTTAGTTAGCTTTGCTGAAGGTTTTAATGTTGACTTTGCCATAGGTTTTAACGTTGGTTTTACCTTTCCCTTTGTTGTAGTCCGTCCTTGCATCCTTGTAAATACAGATTTGTACATTAATTACGATAAATTCGACATCTGAGAAATGTAATAATTTAAACAAACTAATTAACTGAAAATAATAATGAAAAACCTTTCTCGTCGCCTCTGCTTGCACTCCTCGCACATAGCGCAGTACACCTCCAGTACTGCGGGGTGCTCCGTGTTCTCGTGGCACCGTCTGCAGGATATCCTACAGTCTATGTAGCCTGGGCTCGAGGGTATGATGACTAGCAATACCAGTGTTAAGAGTACTGGCGACCTGGAACACAATATTCCAAGTATGATGACACAATGCATCTAGACAGTATTGGATGGAACCTGAACTCAAATGTCAACTTGATTGTATTTTTGAACGTTACTGAAGACTTTAGAGAGAAGCATTTCTGAGATTAGTGCTTAGCTTAGTCCGAAATAACTCTAAATATAGTAACTGTCATAGAATCAAATCAAGTATATCTTGTGTTACCAAAGCCATCGCAGTACCTTTCTAATTGCACGAAGATCTGCCGTTCAAAGTAAAACGAGATGTGTGTGGTGTGGAGTGATTTATTTGCTGAATCTTAAATGTTTGGATCATTCACTCGTGCGATCCAAGATATTTGATTTATGAATCAATATAGGAAACCCCATTAGATGGTTGTCACCGGTTGTATTATTTTAAGTGATTGAAGATGTTTTTATTGCATTTGCGTCAATTTCGGAAATGATTCCATAAACTAGACTTTATGGCCTTTCCTAGGTATGTGAATTCAATAAAATAAGTTAGCAGGAAGCATATTAAAATAAGTGGTACAGCCAAAAAATACGACTTCACGCGTGTACTGTTAATGTCTTTGATAAATAAACGAATGTTTTGTTTTTATATTTTTTTTCTTTACAAAATATTAATAAAATAATAATTCATACCCAATATTGCCATCATGTGTCCCAATATCCATTCGAAATTCGTATGTTTTGATTGTATTAAAGTTATACACTAGTCGTGAATCGTTTGTTCGGAGCAAGGCGTTGCTGATGTGTTCTGGGTGTAATATATTTCAGCGGTGTGTTACGCAAACATTGCGAAAACAATTTATGTGCCGCGAAGTTATTTGTTTTAGTTACCGAGGCATCAGGTGTTCAGTGTTTAGGAGTAGACGACTGGGGATACACGTACACCTTCAAGTATTGTGAAAATAGTTGTTGTGACTTCGGAATGCAACAGATTTTAGCATCTTTAGAGTTCTTGTTTTGAGCAAACCGTATTCTACTTTATATTGCTCTCCAAATAATTTCGCATACTATTCAAATATTGTATGACATAATGTTTCATTATCGTTTGTCCTATTTAGGTACTATTCAAAATTTCCCTGTATTTCCGTCGTACGCGTTGTTGGCTGTCTTTATATGTTTGTCGTAATGCTCGACGTCCTCTCGTTTTCTATCCCGAAATATTTTGGGAAAGGATGAGTGAAGTTACTATTTTGTTAACACGGTCAGCCGCATTTGCCAATAAAACCGTTTAACATATTCATTTGAACAGAAACCTTTTAAAGCTATATTGTTAGTGGTTAGGCGGACTTGGGGTGACCCAGACAGACGATTATCTATTCCAATACAAGTTTTTTAGTTGACATGTCAGTTTATCGGCAATAAATCCAATTTTCTATAAATATTTACCAAAACTAAAAGAGAAAATTGAATTCAGAATCTGTTGGGCATGTTAACGCCCAACTTTGCCTACATAGAGTTGATGAAACCTTACTAAAAGCAGCCTTTGTCAGACTAAATTTGACATTACATTAGTAGTACAAATAGAGTCGATCAAACCCGTAGAACAATGATCAATTGGGGAGGCCGGCGCGCCAGTAGCCGGTCGACGGTCGTCCGCTGCCGGACGACCGGGCCGTAAGCGGCACAATGAGCCGACGGCCGTCACTCTCGACCGGACGTGTGTGAACTACGGATGAGCCGGGTTTAGAACTTACATGTATTCACAGAAGTATAGTTGAACGAATTGTAGTAATATGAAGCTACATAATATGGGAAGGAGCTTGTCAGGGGAAGTTTACCCTTATTGCTACCGCCAGGGTTTCTCTGCACCACCCTAAAGACAGCTGGTAGAAAATGTTTGGTATTAAGTAAATGTTGTTTTTTAACTTGGGTTTTATAAACAAAATACATACTAACAGCCTGTGCTGCAGTCATTAAGTCCTAGTTCCTTTTGCAATTCGGCGGCTATTCCAGAATGTTTGTTAAACGCTAGATAAGTAAGTACAGTTCGAGGACACATTGCCCTCGCACTTGCTAACTTCCTCGGTTTCGTGTGGGACTTCTACATCTGGCTGTATAGTGTACAGTGCCCGAGCTGACGTGTGTTGTGGACGGCTCATTTGCTTTGTTTTTATTCGGCAGATATAGGATTATGGGGTTTAGTGGGTACTCCAAGTGTTTGTTTGTCAAAGGGAAAACGTAGATACATATACTATTTTAGTCTTCTCATCGACCTTCGTTATAGGCGATTTATGAAACGAAAATAAATTGACTTGATAAGCCTGTAGCCCTTGTGTGTGATGGCTATCCATGTCTTGCTGAAAAGAGAGAATAAGACTCCACCACTCTTATAAGATACTCCTACAGTCCTACACATTCAATTTAATCTTGTCACACGTTGTATAAGGGTCAGCAAGTTTTTCCTCTTTGTCGTGTGCTAAAAGTAATTGAATGAAACCAATTAAACGGGTCGTTGTGGCTCGTGGCGGCACTGTGTAACAAAGTGTTATGTACTACTACAATGCAGTACTTATACCATTGTCACCGCCACATATGGTTGGGCGCAGTTCCTTGCACTTGTGGTTGACAATAAAACGAATACGGGATGTTTTATAGGTACCGTTTTGTTATTATGAGTCATTCAATTCAACTCACCACTTAATGAGCAAACATTTGCTTGCTTATTAAATTTGAGTTGAACCAGTCAACTATATTTGTTTGAGGGTCTTACTTGTGATTGAGAGGCAGGGAACAAAACATGTTTTCAATTTGCGTAAACAACACCACTGTTCAACCAAAACATTGCGTCTTTTAAATTGACAAATAAATCTTAAATACATAATGTTTTATGTACAAAGTACAATAAAAACTTGCTTTTTTTTTACAAAAACTAGTTTAACAAAACTAAAGACACCAAGTCCGCGTAGTAAACAGAATCCCACATGTTTTCCAAGCCATCGTAACTTGAAGCACGTCGCTATGCGCCGTGGGTGCGACCGCGCGCGTGACCGGACTCCCAACGCGCGGTGCCGGGTTCGACGCGTCCGTGTTTTTGTTGTGACGACCATCTCACAGGGAATGCCAGAGTAATGTATTCTTTGTTAAAGAAACTGGCGATTTTTTATATTACTTCCTTGTTTGATGGATGGGTTTTAGCAAAAAGAGTAGTATTTTTGCTTCAACTTTGTACTTTTATATAATGAAGAGGTACTGAGGTTGCGAGGGAAGTGATCGTAATTTCATTCATCACCATGTCTATTTTGATTTGGCCAACCTTAAGACGCTCTCTAAAAAATACTATGATAGCGTCCACACTCATTTAAAAAAATATATGTTGTTGATGTTCTGTAGTGTCCTTGTCGGTTTTTTTTATCTCGTGTAGTTTATGAAAAAATAATACTTGGTACTTATATAGAATAGATCGAGGTACAGTCAACAAAGCTATTTGGTATACAGGCAAAAATATTATTTTTTCCACTGCACTGTCAATATTTATTTCTAACGTGTGCATTATTACTTTTTAAGCTTATGACATATGTACATACGAGTGTGGTGTACAATAATTGTCTACTCACAACATTGTTTAAAAGTAGTTGAAAGTTAGCTGCCTGCCTACCAAATAGCTTACCAAATAGATAACGCTTCTTCATCATGCATCACACAGGAGCTGCGTTACGCGGTAATTTACTCATAGTAAAGAACCTCAGTATTTCCGCTCACCTCTATAAAATAAAACAAGTGCCCTCTAACCCGTTGCCTAGCAACAGCATAGTACTATTACCCACAGTCTAGTGCTCGCGCAGACGGGGCTCGCCATCACACGGGTAGCTGCAGAAGGTACATTTACGGAAACTTACATTTACACGTTGAATAAAACAGCCATAATTATGTTGTTACCAATTATTGACAGCACAGCTTACAGAGCAATTTCTTAAGATTGGCTGATGATAGAGAAGAAGTAATCATCCTTCTGTCCTAACAGAATGCTCCAACTGCTGGGACACAGTCACATCCCTTCTTTTTGTGAGAGGAACTGGTCCGTCCACCACGCGCGCCAAGTGCAGTTTCTTTACCTGTCAGAGTTTATCTGCAATCAGCACAAAACGTTTTCTTTATTTAGCGCTCAAGTCATTAGCGCGCACTCCTCTTTCTAGCCATATTATCCGTCACACGAATCATCCTCTGTTTCTTGTAGGTAGTTATACCAAAACAGCCTTGAGTACTGAGAACATAGTTCAATTAAAATGCTTAAGTGTTACGACTCCTGTAGTCAAATGTTCTGTATTATCCTCAGTTGGCAGTTTGGCTACTGTCTCTCGCTTTTTAGTGGCCACATCGAGTGTTTATGCTAAGCCGCGCGGGGTAATTGACTTGTTACCATCAGATGCCTGAAGAACGCAGTATTTGCATGTGGAATATTGAAAGATATTTTAAGGATACTTTTTTACGTCGGGTAAAATCGCTTACAAACTTAGAACTAGATTATTAAAGCGAATAATTTGTATCTCGCTCATCACAAATCAACCAATACGAGACCAAAGAAACGATAGATGGGCTAGGAATGGGAGTACCTAACTGAAGATGATGCCTATGGAAAAGTAGAGGAAGACGAATTGCGCTGATTCCGAATTAATTGCTATTAAGGTGGAAGCGCCAGGGTAGACCGCGAAATTCATATTTTCTTATGTTTTTTGCAATTTGCAATTTTTGTATGTTGAACGAAATATGATTCGTGACCGTAACACGTATTTATTTACAGAATTATAATCATTAATATCACCAATACAACCCTCTAAGTTCATTTAACTTGATTAAATGGTTATTTCATAAAAAAAAGTCATTCAATCGAGTTACATGAGTGATACAACCTGTATTGATGATTTTAATTATTATAACTCAGTAAAGCCATATTTGTTACGGTCGCCAATCGTATTTTTATCAACATACAACCTGATACTGACCTGCAAAATGCAAAAAACCTATGAAAATTTGAATTTCGCGGGCTACCCTGGGCGCTTTCACCTTAAAGTAAAAGAATGACGATGATGTTTCAAAAATCTTCCATCTCATGCGCAGACGCGGCAATAGCTTTCAAGAGGCATAGCGTGATATTATTCGAGTTAGTATCAAATGGAATCCTCCGACTTGCCCGTATGGCGTGTTTACTGCACGTAGTATATAACACGTTCCATTTCATTGATGACCGGACACGTCCGAGTAATTACATAATGTACGCGCGTGTTACCTAACTAGATTCACTATCGCTTATTAATATGGTGTGTAATGTGGCCGTGTTCTATTTTATTAGCTTCAGATAGTCTGCATAGATGTAATGAGACTCCTGGATGCTACTACTTGGATTAAGATATGTCCGGTTCTTCATTTCTGGTATCGTATCGAGTAAGAGATTATCATGCCCGTTTTCATACCAGATATACAATACACAACTGATTAAGCAGTCAGCTGTGTATTAACGGGTGTAACTGCCCAAAGACCTAGGTACATTTGGATACCATTATATGCCATCATTATTTCTTGGGTCTAAATGCATCGACGGAGAATCAAAGCGACGCTCTAGCTAGCAAACATCAGACAATGCGCCTTCAAACTATAATTTAAAACTCAACAAACTTATCCAATCGGTACTCCCCTCTGTATAAAGTATATCGATTTGAGCTAAACGCACGTAGTACAGTATCGATTGTCAGCCACTCGGTAGTTGGTGGCCGCCATTATAGTCGACTCGACTAACTGCGTGGACAGTACTCTGCGGCCTCTATTATAGTATACTTGCCTCCATATGGATAATTGTCGATCAATAAGTACTATTGTGTTAATTTACGGTTCGAACAGTTAAAGAAATCGATGTTGTTGATTAGCAATAGGTACTTGATATCCTCTGCTAACGTTTTCCAAGTGGCTCTACATCATCTGTATTCCGCTATCCGCTTTCAGTGTGACCCAAGACTCCATCAACCGCGTTTGGTTCATCAATCTGAGAGCATCTGTAGATTTTGGAACCCATTTCATAATTCGTCTGAGAAACTGTTCTCTGGGCAGGATAAAATCCTGTGTCCGACAACTTCAAACTTACCATTAAAAATATTGCCGGAAAAAGAAACATTTTCCATCTTTTAGATTCAATTCAATTCAATTCATTTATTTCAACTAGACCATTAAAAGGCACTTTTGAACGTCAAATTTACAGTTTAAAATTAAAATATAAGTGACTCTAGTTGTCCATGCGCAAAAAGTAGATTCTTATGGAGAAGAACGGACAAGAAACTCCATAGTTGATTAGATGCTCATCATCATGTCTTCTTCAGCTTATGTTTAAGCTGTATTTACTTGGTTAGCGAAAATAAAAATGAAACACTCACTATACGAAACAAATAGGTACCTACAAACTAGAGTATACACGATAAAGCGTTAAATTGGCTTACTCTTACTGGATTACCTGATGCTGTAACGACACACAGAATTTAATATCGCCCCGCCATGTGTGACACTAAGATTAAGTCCGTAAAGTTCAGCTGATTATTTATTTACGTATTGACACTAACGTGCTGTTAATTATTCAGTAAACGTGTTTATTTCGACATAATTTATGCATATGTTTGATAACCTGATGGATTAGTTATAGTTCTCAAGTTCTTACCCTGCTATTACTGGGTGTAACTTATTTGATTTTGAATGTTGAAATCTGTCACTTTGGGTGAATTTATAGTCGGTAATTCGGTTAGCAATATAGCCTGGTCGAACACCACTTTGTATTATTACTATCTGGCACTTACTTAAATATTGCCTGTAATCATCAGTTCAGCACTTACATTTTACAATTTAGTAAAAGCTTTCATGAAAACCTATTTTGTAACGACACTAGAAACCATACTTGTTCAAACTACAAGATGTACCTATAGGTAGGTAGATACGTCTCCCATTGAATATTAACCAAAACGGAGAAAACGATTTTCACAATCACGGGAATGAAGAATTTCTGAACTGTACATTCTTTTCCGAGCATAATTTATACTGCTGCAGCACTGCAATTGCAATATCTTTGTGACCCAGTAAGCAACTATTTAGGACATGATATTAACGTATATTTTCCTTGTGTTCCAGGTATAAAATGTCCGGTGTGCAGCAAGTTCGTGCTTCCGGACGACATAGAGTGCCATCTTGTCATGTGCCTCACCAGGCCAAGACTCTCCTATAATGGTTAGTAGCACCTCATTTATCTATAGATATTTAATTAGGAAATCGAGCCTCGTGGTCACATGATAACGGCAGCACGGGTCCGTAGATGGGTGAAGCACGATGGTCCTGTTTGTCATTTGTGGCGATAGTTTCGAGAGACCTTTTCGAGCGGTGCCCGTAATTTAGTGAAGGGCATTAGTTTTCATACGTCTTCGAAAAAAGAGGCTCTCAATTTGCACTTGTAATTTATTGTAAGACTGCAGAAAACACGAAATAACGAATGAAAATGTACGGTTTCATGCTATAGGGTATTTTTAAAACCGGGAAAATAATACCGCAATGAGTCAATAGTACATACTTGCATAGCTGGATCAGCTTCTTAGTAGTGAGCATAAACACCGACGTGCGAGCGATGCAAGGAACGCCCGGGAACTATTTTGATAGCCACTAAATGAGACTTACCAAACTATAGCCAAATTGGTAAAGCATAAGTTCTTCCGTATTCAATCAACTAGAAATAAAATAAACCGGCCTAGTGCGAGTGGCCCTCAAACCCTCAAACACGGATGGTTCCGTATCAGAAACCATATTTACATATTTAGTTTCGTTATAGTCGCATTACAAATTCCCACTGTGATCATTTCAACTGTATTACGGTTTGTGATATACATATAGACAGACGGATGGACAGCGAAGACTGACGGCCGGTCTCAATAACGTATTTAGGTACCTCTTTGACCAACTGTCAAATTAGTTACCAACAGTAGCAGAAACTTTCGTCGGTTATAAAGGTACGTTATTGAAACCGGCCGTTAGCATGGGCGCTGGGAGGGGGTGCACTTGCCCTGGCTTTCAATTATTGAAAATTGAACATACGAAAACATGAAGAAATAAAAATATGTATATTTGACAAGCAGAATGTAGTAAAAGAGAATACCAAATCCGACGCAATGTAGGCACTTCAAGCTCCCTCCGCTCGACTCTGCGCCCGTCTTCTTTAGTTCTATATATTAGTGAATGGGCAAAAGAAAACCTATCTTATTCGAGGCGGGGTTTTGAAGATGCACCCCCTGAAAATAGTCCTGCCGGCGCCCATGGCCGTTAGTAATAAATCCGTTGGTAACTCTTCTGGTACGGAACCTTAAAAATACCGTGTTACCTATATCAAAATATTTACAGTAGGTACCTAGGTAGGTGTTATAGTGGCACATCGGAAGTTTAGAAAAAGACTGCCATACACCGGTTTGGCTGTTTTCAGTAAAGCGATGTCGCTGTCACCCATAGGCTTTACCGATCCAAACTTTTTGTAAAACTCAATGAGCCTTATTTAAGGCCAAGCACTTGCTGTACTCTCCCACTCCCTCTCGAGAGGAGGTTAGTGTCCTGGCAGTAGAAACATCATAAGCTGATTATGCTACACTTTACTTGCATAATTCAGCTTCCACAAAGCCTTAACTATTCTCTACTTCCTTGTTTTAAAACTAATTAGCCATCAAATTACCTCGGGAACCCCCAACAAGATTTGCGAAGCAACTGAACGTAATTCACAACGCGATTCGTTAAGATATAGTGGAAGTAAGCACTTCAGACCAGGACAGAGGCTTTCCCGGTGATTACCATAGCTCATTAACAATTCATGTAGAACGCGGAGAGACTAGCTGTAAAATTATGCTTGTTTTTGCATTGCACTTATTAGTGTTTTCCTTGTAAGTTGACGGGGAAAATTAACTAGTTTACAATTGCAATAACCTGTAGAACAATTATGTGGAGGGAATAAATGAATTAATATTTTTGTCAGAAGTGCACCTGTTGTTTTGGTCTAATTGAAATAAATGCTTTGAGTTTTTTGAGTTGAGCATAGGGTCTTAGGTTTGATCCTCAGGTGGCCAAAGTGCTATTGGGTTTTGACAGTTGGAATTACTTAGTAATAACCCAGAGGTTGGGCCTAGGAACCGGTCGATGGCAATAGACTACTACTTTTAATTGGTACTTTAAACTTAACGGGCAAAATGAGGATAGGCAGTATTCACTTCTGCCTACCCGTGCGTGGATTATAATAATATGGGTGTGATGAAACTGGTCTAGTTAAAGTTTTAGAGAGTTAATGTAGTGTAATGTTGTGGAAAGCGATGGTTAACTGCGATGTGAAGTCAGATCCAATTTACAGAAGAAAGTTTATTAAATTATGTAGACTTTGCTTAGTTACGTTAAACCTAACTTTATTAAAAACTAGTATGAAATGTTTGGTTTGTCTTAAACTAATTTGACTTGTAGACTTATTCGTTAGTTAAAATAAGCTCTCTTTGTGTTCATTTCTAATTAAATTATTGGTTTGACATTCTGTTTTCTGTTACCTACTGAGGCTGCCTCAGTTTCTTTATTTCTCGTTTTATATAATTATGTTATTATACTAGCTGCAACCCGCGGTTTTTCAGATACTCCTTCTCTTTATATATATATATAACAGCCTATGTGTTAATCCAGCGTGTCAGCTTCCTGCATACCAAATTTTATCAAAATTGGTCCAGCCGTTTGCGCGTGAAGAAGTAACAAACATACACACACACTCACAAACTTTCGCCTTTATATATTAGTGTGAAGTGTGAAATAAATAAAACTTGAAAACCGAGTCTAGCTCTAAATCGTGTTATCCTATAATACCGGAAAAATACTCTTAAAATACATTTACCCTCCTGTTTTAAGCCAGTTAATGTTTAGTTTCAATATCTCCTGTATGCAATGACTTTGATATCTGTATGTATTATTGCATTTTGTGTATGTTTATATCTGATGATTCTGTACTGTTTCCAGAGGACGTGCTGAGTGACTCCAAGGGCGAGTGTGTGATCTGCCTGGAGGAGCTCTCGGCCGGAGACACCATAGCCCGCCTGCCCTGCCTTTGCATCTACCACAAGGGGTGAGATATACTCTTCCCTTATTTTTTTGTTTATACAGGCTGTAACAGAAATACCGTTTAAGCAGAAAAACGGTCAATGTACTGATCATTATTAACAACTTTTACAATGGGACCAACACTGAAATCGGGAAAGAAAACAGCTGTTCAGTGCATTTTGTTGAGTTATGTGACACCTTTTCTGGTTTTGCGTTACTTGTTACACCTTGTAGACTAGTCAAGATTTTTTTTTTGCCAATGGGTGTCGCGTGGGAGGCTACACAAATTGATTAGTAACTACGCGTACGTCAATTACTCAAAAAGCAGGAAAAAACCTAAGACCGGGGAAGTGTGACTGCTTCGCAAGCTACTAGTTTATTGCGTGAGATTATTAGCCTACTTGAAATGACTGGCCATGGCCATTCGACTGCCATGGGCCAAGCTAAGTGGTACCTCATGTAGGCTAACAAGGCTACTTTGTACTTCAGCATATTTCTGCAGGGATACAGAATAGATTAGATAAGGCATTGTTATTAACTTTTCACGTGACATTCTTTGTAAAACATAAAAGAGCTAGCCCGCTTTGCCACATGCCTCAGTAATTGTCTTTTATTACGGCACGTGCAGCTGGGCACACTAACTGAAGACTCTGCTAATTTTGTAATAGAAAAAGCGGAAGCATAAAAATTCCGCTTTACTATCTTTCTAGAAACACAAAACTCGATGTTTTGCGCAGTAATGTGTACTCGTACGACAAACGATTAGGTTTCTGCTGATGACACACGCGATAAATCGTCGGTACCAGCCCGCGGCAGTGAATGGCTGAGATTAAATATCATGAATAATCAGCACTATGTGGCTTTTAATGTATTATTTGTTTACTAACAAGAAGTTATTATCTAGACTTAATTGATTATGATTAGCGGTTTATCATGAACCTCTCAAAGACCGCTAGTTGATACAATCACCAATCCTTTACTAGGATTTTTGTTCGCAGTCGGTATATTGGGTATCCTGACGAAAAATTAAAAAAAAATAGTTATCTACTGGAATTTTATTCGAGAGAAATAAGTCTTTATAGATGGATATTAAAACATGTATAATTATTTCTTGTAGCTACATACATAACATCAACTTGTCCACTTTCATGTAATACGAAGGCTAGATAAAACGAAATGATAGTTTCACAATCAATTTGCCGATAGCGCGGCGTTATCTGATGATACCGAGATAGTCGTTTTACATTGACTATATTGAAACACGGCGATTACCTCGAAGTGAATCAGACATGCAGCTATCTAGTTAAACCTGCAATGTTGTCATAAAATCGTTATTGTGACTACCATATTGATTTTGGTTTATAATGTTTGTCTATGTAAAAAAGCAGGTTTTTGTAGGCCTTTGTTCTAACACATGTATTTCTAAAGAATCGATTGGATGTCAATTAGTCCCTAAACCAGTTTTAATTGTAGCTGAGCCTGTTATTAACTTTGTGTAATTACAGCTTGCCATCACAATATTTAACAGATATCGATTTAAAAACTTGTACCTACGCACTCTTTTTCTCTACACTTCTCTTTATGCTACTCGGGCCAAAGTAACTCTTTTCCTCCTTTTATATTTGCAATACTCATAAAAATGCTCTATAAATCCCCCTTAGCAACATCGCTGCCTCTTCAGGCTCAAAGAGCGGTACGTAGACAAGTTCCGATAAGGCCCTCGCCGATCTAGGTCGCCCGATACTTTAGTCGAGAACTTTTGACCTGAGCCATGCTACTGGGGTGGAACCTACCTAGTGCCCTTCCTAGCCTTTGTTTGTAGAGAGTGGAGGCTGGAGTGCAGCTATTTATATTGATGTTAGACAGTAATGGCGACTAATGCCATCTGTTGATTGTTTTGTGTATGTCTTTACGGTTCAGTATTAGACGGATTGCGTTTGCAGTTAAAATACCTTTTATGGATTTTATAAAAGGTCGCCAGAGAGATATTGAAGAACATGGGCCACTTCGTTGCCAATAATGACTGTTCTCGTATTTATTAACAAAACAATCATTCGATCCCGATTTTAGGAAAATTTTATGAATAAGAGTTCAAAAGTTCCCAAGAAATGTTGTGCATGGTGTTAAATATTAAGACGTATCCTTTCTTATGTTCCAGATGTATAGACCAATGGTTCGAAGTGAACAGATCGTGCCCCGAGCACCCCGGAGACTAGTGGCGCGGCGTGGCGCCGCCTGCCATGTGTGCGAGTGATACTTTTATACGGAACTGACTGTGCCCCCGGGCTTGTAAATATAAACTTATGCTAGTGAGATGTTTTACCGTTTAATGATTAAAACAAAATAAGAAAAAAAAACAAAGACAATTATAGTAAACGAAACGCTATGGGAAATTCTCGGTGGAGTATTAATAATACGTATAATTATAAATTTTACAACGTTACTCTTTAGTTCAAACGCGGAAATGAATAGTTTGTTTTTATTTGATATGTATAATTGTATAATGTAAATTATAATATACTTGTATTGTATGTATAGTGAACGTTTGTTTTGTTTGCAGTAAGGTATATCAAGCAAGGGTTATGTTCGAGCTGACTGTGATTGTCGCGGTTTACATATCTGTTTCTTAAGCTTATATATTATAATATAATATATGATTTGATCTTTTTCATCTTGATAATAAAGTTGATTTGTTTCTAAATTTTCTAACATTGTTTTCTTTGTGTCTCTTACCCGGTTTAGGTAAACAGGACCAATATATTATGTTGCCGTCAAACTGTTTTCCTCTCAGTATTATTTCGTTTATTTAGGTGGGGCAATGACGAAAGTTTAAAAAAAAACAAGGTATTATTTCTAGAATCATATTTTTATTGTATTTCTACTACAACTTACCCCGATCATCGTGACAATAATATGTGGGAATAATTAGTAACGACAACTTCGAACAGAGATCACAAATGTATAGAGATACATGACTATCGATTAAAAGTTAAATAGACATGTTTATAATTGCAAATACATTCGATTAGAATAAAATGAAGAGCTACTAATACTAATATATACTAATATTAAAGAATACACAAGATTTATTATGAAATTATCCTAATATTGCAGAAAAGATTAGTAGAAAAGAGTAAAGTTTAGATAGAGTATAGACAATATTCAGTCATAGCGCATATTAATTTTATTGAAACCGATATAAAATAATATTACACTATTCATATAGTCCAATGAGAATAATTGTTCTTGCACATACAACAAAATTGCTGTAAAAGTTCTGATGATGAGTACACCTAGCATGGGTGCTGATGAGCAAAATAGTCACAGTTATTGTATCACCATCGACAAAACTTTCGTATTGGGAACTAAACATGTCTGGAAATGGCAACACAGGTATCCGTCGGATATGGGCAGCACCGCACCGGTCCATGAGACGAGGCCTTTCTCCAGCAGTGGACTGGTGAATGAGCCGACGTGCTTGTGTGGTGTGGTCCCCGCGGGTCACAGCATGGGGCGCAGCGGCGCGCGGGTGAGGCCGGGTCAGCGCAGGAAGGGGCGCGGCCGCGGCCCGCGCGACATGCGGCCCAGCCCGCCCCAGCCCATGAGACGAGGCCTTCCTCCAGCAGTGGACTGGTGAATGAGCCGACGTGCTTGTGTGGTGTGGTCCCCGCGGGTCACAGCATGGGGCGCAGCGGCGCGCGGGTGAGGCCGGGTCAGCGCAGGAAGGGGCGCGGCCGCGGCCCGCGCGACATGCGGCCCAGCCCGCCCCAGCCCATGAGACGAGGCCTTCCTCCAGCAGTGGACTGGTGAATGAGCCGACGTGCTTGTGTGGTGTGGTCCCCGCGGGTCACAGCATGGGGCGCAGCGGCGCGCGGGTGAGGCCGGGTCAGCGCAGGAAGGGGCGCGGCCGCGGCCCGCGCGACATGCGGCCCAGCCCGCCCCAGCCCATGAGACGAGGCCTTCCTCCAGCAGTGGACTGGTGAATGAGCCGACGTGCTTGTGTGGTGTGGTCCCCGCGGGTCACAGCATGGGGCGCAGCGGCGCGCGGGTGAGGCCGGGTCAGCGCAGGAAGGGGCGCGGCCGCGGCCCGCGCGACATGCGGCCCAGCCCGCCCCAGCCCATGAGACGAGGCCTTCCTCCAGCAGTGGACTGGTGAATGAGCCGACGTGCTTGTGTGGTGTGGTCCCCGCGGGTCACAGCATGGGGCGCAGCGGCGCGCGGGTGAGGCCGGGTCAGCGCAGGAAGGGGCGCGGCCGCGGCCCGCGCGACATGCGGCCCAGCCCGCCCCAGCCCATGAGACGAGGCCTTCCTCCAGCAGTGGACTGGTGAATGAGCCGACGTGCTTGTGTGGTGTGGTCCCCGCGGGTCACAGCATGGGGCGCAGCGGCGCGCGGGTGAGGCCGGGTCAGCGCAGGAAGGGGCGCGGCCGCGGCCCGCGCGACATGCGGCCCAGCCCGCCCCAGCCCATGAGACGAGGCCTTCCTCCAGCAGTGGACTGGTGAATGAGCCGACGTGCTTGTGTGGTGTGGTCCCCGCGGGTCACAGCATGGGGCGCAGCGGCGCGCGGGTGAGGCCGGGTCAGCGCAGGAAGGGGCGCGGCCGCGGCCCGCGCGACATGCGGCCCAGCCCGCCCCAGCCCATGAGACGAGGCCTTCCTCCAGCAGTGGACTGGTGAATGAGCCGACGTGCTTGTGTGGTGTGGTCCCCGCGGGTCACAGCATGGGGCGCAGCGGCGCGCGGGTGAGGCCGGGTCAGCGCAGGAAGGGGCGCGGCCGCGGCCCGCGCGACATGCGGCCCAGCCCGCCCCAGCCCATGAGACGAGGCCTTCCTCCAGCAGTGGACTGGTGAATGAGCCGACGTGCTTGTGTGGTGTGGTCCCCGCGGGTCACAGCATGGGGCGCAGCGGCGCGCGGGTGAGGCCGGGTCAGCGCAGGAAGGGGCGCGGCCGCGGCCCGCGCGACATGCGGCCCAGCCCGCCCCAGCCCATGAGACGAGGCCTTCCTCCAGCAGTGGACTGGTGAATGAGCCGACGTGCTTGTGTGGTGTGGTCCCCGCGGGTCACAGCATGGGGCGCAGCGGCGCGCGGGTGAGGCCGGGTCAGCGCAGGAAGGGGCGCGGCCGCGGCCCGCGCGACATGCGGCCCAGCCCGCCCCAGCCCATGAGACGAGGCCTTCCTCCAGCAGTGGACTGGTGAATGAGCCGACGTGCTTGTGTGGTGTGGTCCCCGCGGGTCACAGCATGGGGCGCAGCGGCGCGCGGGTGAGGCCGGGTCAGCGCAGGAAGGGGCGCGGCCGCGGCCCGCGCGACATGCGGCCCAGCCCGCCCCAGCCCATGAGACGAGGCCTTCCTCCAGCAGTGGACTGGTGAATGAGCCGACGTGCTTGTGTGGTGTGGTCCCCGCGGGTCACAGCATGGGGCGCAGCGGCGCGCGGGTGAGGCCGGGTCAGCGCAGGAAGGGGCGCGGCCGCGGCCCGCGCGACATGCGGCCCAGCCCGCCCCAGCCCATGAGACGAGGCCTTCCTCCAGCAGTGGACTGGTGAATGAGCCGACGTGCTTGTGTGGTGTGGTCCCCGCGGGTCACAGCATGGGGCGCAGCGGCGCGCGGGTGAGGCCGGGTCAGCGCAGGAAGGGGCGCGGCCGCGGCCCGCGCGACATGCGGCCCAGCCCGCCCCAGCCCATGAGACGAGGCCTTCCTCCAGCAGTGGACTGGTGAATGAGCCGACGTGCTTGTGTGGTGTGGTCCCCGCGGGTCACAGCATGGGGCGCAGCGGCGCGCGGGTGAGGCCGGGTCAGCGCAGGAAGGGGCGCGGCCGCGGCCCGCGCGACATGCGGCCCAGCCCGCCCCAGCCCATGAGACGAGGCCTTCCTCCAGCAGTGGACTGGTGAATGAGCCGACGTGCTTGTGTGGTGTGGTCCCCGCGGGTCACAGCATGGGGCGCAGCGGCGCGCGGGTGAGGCCGGGTCAGCGCAGGAAGGGGCGCGGCCGCGGCCCGCGCGACATGCGGCCCAGCCCGCCCCAGCCCATGAGACGAGGCCTTCCTCCAGCAGTGGACTGGTGAATGAGCCGACGTGCTTGTGTGGTGTGGTCCCCGCGGGTCACAGCATGGGGCGCAGCGGCGCGCGGGTGAGGCCGGGTCAGCGCAGGAAGGGGCGCGGCCGCGGCCCGCGCGACATGCGGCCCAGCCCGCCCCAGCCCATGAGACGAGGCCTTCCTCCAGCAGTGGACTGGTGAATGAGCCGACGTGCTTGTGTGGTGTGGTCCCCGCGGGTCACAGCATGGGGCGCAGCGGCGCGCGGGTGAGGCCGGGTCAGCGCAGGAAGGGGCGCGGCCGCGGCCCGCGCGACATGCGGCCCAGCCCGCCCCAGCCCATGAGACGAGGCCTTCCTCCAGCAGTGGACTGGTGAATGAGCCGACGTGCTTGTGTGGTGTGGTCCCCGCGGGTCACAGCATGGGGCGCAGCGGCGCGCGGGTGAGGCCGGGTCAGCGCAGGAAGGGGCGCGGCCGCGGCCCGCGCGACATGCGGCCCAGCCCGCCCCAGCCCATGAGACGAGGCCTTCCTCCAGCAGTGGACTGGTGAATGAGCCGACGTGCTTGTGTGGTGTGGTCCCCGCGGGTCACAGCATGGGGCGCAGCGGCGCGCGGGTGAGGCCGGGTCAGCGCAGGAAGGGGCGCGGCCGCGGCCCGCGCGACATGCGGCCCAGCCCGCCCCAGCCCATGAGACGAGGCCTTCCTCCAGCAGTGGACTGGTGAATGAGCCGACGTGCTTGTGTGGTGTGGTCCCCGCGGGTCACAGCATGGGGCGCAGCGGCGCGCGGGTGAGGCCGGGTCAGCGCAGGAAGGGGCGCGGCCGCGGCCCGCGCGACATGCGGCCCAGCCCGCCCCAGCCCATGAGACGAGGCCTTCCTCCAGCAGTGGACTGGTGAATGAGCCGACGTGCTTGTGTGGTGTGGTCCCCGCGGGTCACAGCATGGGGCGCAGCGGCGCGCGGGTGAGGCCGGGTCAGCGCAGGAAGGGGCGCGGCCGCGGCCCGCGCGACATGCGGCCCAGCCCGCCCCAGCCCATGAGACGAGGCCTTCCTCCAGCAGTGGACTGGTGAATGAGCCGACGTGCTTGTGTGGTGTGGTCCCCGCGGGTCACAGCATGGGGCGCAGCGGCGCGCGGGTGAGGCCGGGTCAGCGCAGGAAGGGGCGCGGCCGCGGCCCGCGCGACATGCGGCCCAGCCCGCCCCAGCCCATGAGACGAGGCCTTCCTCCAGCAGTGGACTGGTGAATGAGCCGACGTGCTTGTGTGGTGTGGTCCCCGCGGGTCACAGCATGGGGCGCAGCGGCGCGCGGGTGAGGCCGGGTCAGCGCAGGAAGGGGCGCGGCCGCGGCCCGCGCGACATGCGGCCCAGCCCGCCCCAGCCCATGAGACGAGGCCTTCCTCCAGCAGTGGACTGGTGAATGAGCCGACGTGCTTGTGTGGTGTGGTCCCCGCGGGTCACAGCATGGGGCGCAGCGGCGCGCGGGTGAGGCCGGGTCAGCGCAGGAAGGGGCGCGGCCGCGGCCCGCGCGACATGCGGCCCAGCCCGCCCCAGCCCATGAGACGAGGCCTTCCTCCAGCAGTGGACTGGTGAATGAGCCGACGTGCTTGTGTGGTGTGGTCCCCGCGGGTCACAGCATGGGGCGCAGCGGCGCGCGGGTGAGGCCGGGTCAGCGCAGGAAGGGGCGCGGCCGCGGCCCGCGCGACATGCGGCCCAGCCCGCCCCAGCCCATGCCGCCTGGGGAACACACGCCTATGTCACCAAACTGAACAGGGAGGAAGGTTTGTCCACACATACCAGGGCCATACCCTGGACGTGGACGGACTGTGGACCATCAGGACCTCAAAAAAGAAGCTCTAAATTATAAATTGGGAGAAGTGCAACTCAACTCTGAATGAGTAAAGGCCTTGACATGACAGTGGGACATAAATAGGCTGGTATCAGTATCATGATACAAATCGAAAGAATGGTATCTCTTTAGATTTGTATATTGATCGGTAGATCGAACTACAAAAAATAGTATTACAAAAGTGTTAGTATTTTAGTTCTCCTTAAATTTAATTAATGTTCTTCTTGAAAGCAATCTAAGTGGTGAAATGACGATGGAGTTTTTAAGCTATTCCGTACTATACCGACGAGTACTTCCACCTTGAAGATGAGATCCTGTTAATTTGGTTTTGGACCTCTCGGTCTTGCTCAAAGCTCAGTTCTGTATCATCTGTATGACCAGCTATAAAGTCAAGTAATAAGAATAAAAAAACTCACCCATCATGTATTGTGATGCAGGTGGGAAGTGTCCAAAGTGCGACGCTCCCATCTCCCAGGCGCCGCGCCCGCGACTGGAACACAACATTATATCATTGGTAGGTCAGAGCTGTAGATAGCCTGGTGGATTTCATCATCTAAAGGTTTGTTGCATACTTGAAACAAACTCTAGATGATTGGACCCAGGACCCAGGATACTAAGCAGGTACTACTGGTGGATCCTGGGTTCTTTCCAAAACTAAACAGAAATTCGTTATTTTTGAACAACTTAATTTTACAAGAAAAGTTTTATTTCGCCACTAGTAGCTCCATCTATCGGCGATTTAAGTGAGCAAGATAACGCCATCTAGTGACGATGAGATGTACCGCGAAAAAAGGTAACTTTTTGCGATTGGGAATCGTTGCAATGCCTGGAATGGAAAAGGTTTTTCATTCCCTATCTGCCATCTTGAACCTACATGCCATCATAATAAAAAAGACGTATAACACAAAACGAAGTAAGCGTTGGATTAAGTTGGTAAATAATAATTTACATATTTATGGATTTTCAAAACAGATTACATTTTTATTTATTGTGTTAATGAAGACGCTCTGCAGAGGCAAACGACTAGGCTTTGTCCGCCAAGTGTACATTATGTACACAGCTTCGCTTTGAAGGAATTAGAAGCGAGTTTGTCCATTGCGTTGCACGGCTACACTCCGCACTGCGCGAGGCTGTGAGCCGCTAACGAGCACCCCTCACGCACAACGTACGTTCAGAGCAGTAACCACCCGTTGTCTCGCGGCGACAGCGCGGCTGCTGAGCGAGGCTGCGACGATACAGACCGACTGTTGGTGAGGCGAGGTGATGCGTCGCCACGTCATGGCTCGCCTCGTTAAATTTTAGTTTATTACGATTATGCCATATTTATTTCCTTATAAGCATATTTTCTGTACAAAATAATTTCAATGATTAACATCCGCCAAGCGTCCTGAGGAATTTCTCAGTGGTAATCTGGATTAGAAGTTGGCGGTGTGACACCCCAGTGCCTTGGAAAGCACGGTGATTGATGGTTCTACGCCCGTGCCAGGTTCAGCTTGCATAATACTATGAAAGTAAGAGAAGGAGTGGCGCGCCGATGGTTAGTCTCAACTAAAATGAGTTTTGTGTGAAATAGGAGAGTACTCACAGATGGCGGTAGTGCGCGTGCATGGGCGCCGCCGACGCGAAGCGCCCGCGGTCTGCCACCGCGATGCCGCCGCGCCGCATGCCTCTGTAACCGTACCACTGCCGTGTTAAATTTATACTAATAACATTAGGATTACGCCCACTTCTACAAACCAGAGTTATATTTAACACTAGTTGCCGCCCGCGGGGTAATCGAAAATTATCCCAAGGGAACATATTCCCGGGATAAAAAGTATCCTATGTGTTATTCCAGACTGTAATCTACCACTGTGCCAAATTTCATCAAAATCCATTCAGTAGTTTTTGCGTGAAAGAGTAACAAACATCCAACCATCCATCCATACTTACAAACTTTCGTGTTTATAATATTAGTAGGAAGAGAGAGAAAGTCAAGCTCTGTCGAGGTAGAAGAGTTCATTATTATTATAGCCTTCCGCCGAGGTAGTCGGAGGGTTGAAAAATTGTTATATTATTATTTCTGGCCTATTTAATACAAATTATAACTTTAAATACACAATGCTAACGTATATATTTGTTAGTGGCAATGGATTGAAATGATTTAGAATGATAATTTCAAGTAAGGTTAGAATACAGGTCGTGTCGAGTTACCTGGTGAGTTGCGTGGCGGTGTAGGGCTGGTGCAGCGCGGTGAAGTCGTCCACGTGCAGCGAGGGCGGCCGGGACGTGTTCGGCGGCCGCGAGCGGAACGCGTCCGCGCCGCCCTCCGCGCGCACGCGGCTCAGCGCCACTACACACGGGAGGATAACGTTACCTGGTGAGTTGCGTGGCGGTGTAGGGCTGGTGCAGCGCGGTGAAGTCGTCCACGTGCAGCGAGGGCGGCCGGGACGTGTTCGGCGGCCGCGAGCGGAACGCGTCCGCGCCGCCCTCCGCGCGCACGCGGCTCAGCGCCACTACACACGGGAGGATAACGTTACCTGGTGAGTTGCGTGGCGGTGTAGGGCTGGTGCAGCGCGGTGAAGTCGTCCACGTGCAGCGAGGGCGGCCGGGACGTGTTCGGCGGCCGCGAGCGGAACGCGTCCGCGCCGCCCTCCGCGCGCACGCGGCTCAGCGCCACTACACACGGGAGGATAACGTTACCTGGTGAGTTGCGTGGCGGTGTAGGGCTGGTGCAGCGCGGTGAAGTCGTCCACGTGCAGCGAGGGCGGCCGGGACGTGTTCGGCGGCCGCGAGCGGAACGCGTCCGCGCCGCCCTCCGCGCGCACGCGGCTCAGCGCCACTACACACGGGAGGATAACGTTACCTGGTGAGTTGCGTGGCGGTGTAGGGCTGGTGCAGCGCGGTGAAGTCGTCCACGTGCAGCGAGGGCGGCCGGGACGTGTTCGGCGGCCGCGAGCGGAACGCGTCCGCGCCGCCCTCCGCGCGCACGCGGCTCAGCGCCACTACACACGGGAGGATAACGTTACCTGGTGAGTTGCGTGGCGGTGTAGGGCTGGTGCAGCGCGGTGAAGTCGTCCACGTGCAGCGAGGGCGGCCGGGACGTGTTCGGCGGCCGCGAGCGGAACGCGTCCGCGCCGCCCTCCGCGCGCACGCGGCTCAGCGCCACTACACACGGGAGGATAACGTTACCTGGTGAGTTGCGTGGCGGTGTAGGGCTGGTGCAGCGCGGTGAAGTCGTCCACGTGCAGCGAGGGCGGCCGGGACGTGTTCGGCGGCCGCGAGCGGAACGCGTCCGCGCCGCCCTCCGCGCGCACGCGGCTCAGCGCCACTACACACGGGAGGATAACGTTACCTGGTGAGTTGCGTGGCGGTGTAGGGCTGGTGCAGCGCGGTGAAGTCGTCCACGTGCAGCGAGGGCGGCCGGGACGTGTTCGGCGGCCGCGAGCGGAACGCGTCCGCGCCGCCCTCCGCGCGCACGCGGCTCAGCGCCACTACACACGGGAGGATAACGTTACCTGGTGAGTTGCGTGGCGGTGTAGGGCTGGTGCAGCGCGGTGAAGTCGTCCACGTGCAGCGAGGGCGGCCGGGACGTGTTCGGCGGCCGCGAGCGGAACGCGTCCGCGCCGCCCTCCGCGCGCACGCGGCTCAGCGCCACTACACACGGGAGGATAACGTTACCTGGTGAGTTGCGTGGCGGTGTAGGGCTGGTGCAGCGCGGTGAAGTCGTCCACGTGCAGCGAGGGCGGCCGGGACGTGTTCGGCGGCCGCGAGCGGAACGCGTCCGCGCCGCCCTCCGCGCGCACGCGGCTCAGCGCCACTACACACGGGAGGATAACGTTACCTGGTGAGTTGCGTGGCGGTGTAGGGCTGGTGCAGCGCGGTGAAGTCGTCCACGTGCAGCGAGGGCGGCCGGGACGTGTTCGGCGGCCGCGAGCGGAACGCGTCCGCGCCGCCCTCCGCGCGCACGCGGCTCAGCGCCACTACACACGGGAGGATAACGTTACCTGGTGAGTTGCGTGGCGGTGTAGGGCTGGTGCAGCGCGGTGAAGTCGTCCACGTGCAGCGAGGGCGGCCGGGACGTGTTCGGCGGCCGCGAGCGGAACGCGTCCGCGCCGCCCTCCGCGCGCACGCGGCTCAGCGCCACTACACACGGGAGGATAACGTTACCTGGTGAGTTGCGTGGCGGTGTAGGGCTGGTGCAGCGCGGTGAAGTCGTCCACGTGCAGCGAGGGCGGCCGGGACGTGTTCGGCGGCCGCGAGCGGAACGCGTCCGCGCCGCCCTCCGCGCGCACGCGGCTCAGCGCCACTACACACGGGAGGATAACGTTACCTGGTGAGTTGCGTGGCGGTGTAGGGCTGGTGCAGCGCGGTGAAGTCGTCCACGTGCAGCGAGGGCGGCCGGGACGTGTTCGGCGGCCGCGAGCGGAACGCGTCCGCGCCGCCCTCCGCGCGCACGCGGCTCAGCGCCACTACACACGGGAGGATAACGTTACCTGGTGAGTTGCGTGGCGGTGTAGGGCTGGTGCAGCGCGGTGAAGTCGTCCACGTGCAGCGAGGGCGGCCGGGACGTGTTCGGCGGCCGCGAGCGGAACGCGTCCGCGCCGCCCTCCGCGCGCACGCGGCTCAGCGCCACTACACACGGGAGGATAACGTTACCTGGTGAGTTGCGTGGCGGTGTAGGGCTGGTGCAGCGCGGTGAAGTCGTCCACGTGCAGCGAGGGCGGCCGGGACGTGTTCGGCGGCCGCGAGCGGAACGCGTCCGCGCCGCCCTCCGCGCGCACGCGGCTCAGCGCCACTACACACGGGAGGATAACGTTACCTGGTGAGTTGCGTGGCGGTGTAGGGCTGGTGCAGCGCGGTGAAGTCGTCCACGTGCAGCGAGGGCGGCCGGGACGTGTTCGGCGGCCGCGAGCGGAACGCGTCCGCGCCGCCCTCCGCGCGCACGCGGCTCAGCGCCACTACACACGGGAGGATAACGTTACCTGGTGAGTTGCGTGGCGGTGTAGGGCTGGTGCAGCGCGGTGAAGTCGTCCACGTGCAGCGAGGGCGGCCGGGACGTGTTCGGCGGCCGCGAGCGGAACGCGTCCGCGCCGCCCTCCGCGCGCACGCGGCTCAGCGCCACTACACACGGGAGGATAACGTTACCTGGTGAGTTGCGTGGCGGTGTAGGGCTGGTGCAGCGCGGTGAAGTCGTCCACGTGCAGCGAGGGCGGCCGGGACGTGTTCGGCGGCCGCGAGCGGAACGCGTCCGCGCCGCCCTCCGCGCGCACGCGGCTCAGCGCCACTACACACGGGAGGATAACGTTACCTGGTGAGTTGCGTGGCGGTGTAGGGCTGGTGCAGCGCGGTGAAGTCGTCCACGTGCAGCGAGGGCGGCCGGGACGTGTTCGGCGGCCGCGAGCGGAACGCGTCCGCGCCGCCCTCCGCGCGCACGCGGCTCAGCGCCACTACACACGGGAGGATAACGTTACCTGGTGAGTTGCGTGGCGGTGTAGGGCTGGTGCAGCGCGGTGAAGTCGTCCACGTGCAGCGAGGGCGGCCGGGACGTGTTCGGCGGCCGCGAGCGGAACGCGTCCGCGCCGCCCTCCGCGCGCACGCGGCTCAGCGCCACTACACACGGGAGGATAACGTTACCTGGTGAGTTGCGTGGCGGTGTAGGGCTGGTGCAGCGCGGTGAAGTCGTCCACGTGCAGCGAGGGCGGCCGGGACGTGTTCGGCGGCCGCGAGCGGAACGCGTCCGCGCCGCCCTCCGCGCGCACGCGGCTCAGCGCCACTACACACGGGAGGATAACGTTACCTGGTGAGTTGCGTGGCGGTGTAGGGCTGGTGCAGCGCGGTGAAGTCGTCCACGTGCAGCGAGGGCGGCCGGGACGTGTTCGGCGGCCGCGAGCGGAACGCGTCCGCGCCGCCCTCCGCGCGCACGCGGCTCAGCGCCACTACACACGGGAGGATAACGTTACCTGGTGAGTTGCGTGGCGGTGTAGGGCTGGTGCAGCGCGGTGAAGTCGTCCACGTGCAGCGAGGGCGGCCGGGACGTGTTCGGCGGCCGCGAGCGGAACGCGTCCGCGCCGCCCTCCGCGCGCACGCGGCTCAGCGCCACTACACACGGGAGGATAACGTTACCTGGTGAGTTGCGTGGCGGTGTAGGGCTGGTGCAGCGCGGTGAAGTCGTCCACGTGCAGCGAGGGCGGCCGGGACGTGTTCGGCGGCCGCGAGCGGAACGCGTCCGCGCCGCCCTCCGCGCGCACGCGGCTCAGCGCCACTACACACGGGAGGATAACGTTACCTGGTGAGTTGCGTGGCGGTGTAGGGCTGGTGCAGCGCGGTGAAGTCGTCCACGTGCAGCGAGGGCGGCCGGGACGTGTTCGGCGGCCGCGAGCGGAACGCGTCCGCGCCGCCCTCCGCGCGCACGCGGCTCAGCGCCACTACACACGGGAGGATAACGTTACCTGGTGAGTTGCGTGGCGGTGTAGGGCTGGTGCAGCGCGGTGAAGTCGTCCACGTGCAGCGAGGGCGGCCGGGACGTGTTCGGCGGCCGCGAGCGGAACGCGTCCGCGCCGCCCTCCGCGCGCACGCGGCTCAGCGCCACTACACACGGGAGGATAACGTTACCTGGTGAGTTGCGTGGCGGTGTAGGGCTGGTGCAGCGCGGTGAAGTCGTCCACGTGCAGCGAGGGCGGCCGGGACGTGTTCGGCGGCCGCGAGCGGAACGCGTCCGCGCCGCCCTCCGCGCGCACGCGGCTCAGCGCCACTACACACGGGAGGATAACGTTACCTGGTGAGTTGCGTGGCGGTGTAGGGCTGGTGCAGCGCGGTGAAGTCGTCCACGTGCAGCGAGGGCGGCCGGGACGTGTTCGGCGGCCGCGAGCGGAACGCGTCCGCGCCGCCCTCCGCGCGCACGCGGCTCAGCGCCACTACACACGGGAGGATAACGTTACCTGGTGAGTTGCGTGGCGGTGTAGGGCTGGTGCAGCGCGGTGAAGTCGTCCACGTGCAGCGAGGGCGGCCGGGACGTGTTCGGCGGCCGCGAGCGGAACGCGTCCGCGCCGCCCTCCGCGCGCACGCGGCTCAGCGCCACTACACACGGGAGGATAACGTTACCTGGTGAGTTGCGTGGCGGTGTAGGGCTGGTGCAGCGCGGTGAAGTCGTCCACGTGCAGCGAGGGCGGCCGGGACGTGTTCGGCGGCCGCGAGCGGAACGCGTCCGCGCCGCCCTCCGCGCGCACGCGGCTCAGCGCCACTACACACGGGAGGATAACGTTACCTGGTGAGTTGCGTGGCGGTGTAGGGCTGGTGCAGCGCGGTGAAGTCGTCCACGTGCAGCGAGGGCGGCCGGGACGTGTTCGGCGGCCGCGAGCGGAACGCGTCCGCGCCGCCCTCCGCGCGCACGCGGCTCAGCGCCACTGCACACGGGAGGACAACGTTCACACAAAACATTTGTCGATCAAGCTCTCCTGCTACTGTTGAGCTATTCTTTAAAGTCTCACCGTGAAAACTGAAGTGAGCTGTCAATCCATCCAATCGACGTGGAATGACAGTTCACTTTCAAGTTCACTCCACATAAGTTTTCAAGATCGGGTGTGTAGTAACAACAGAACAGCTGGACTTTATATCCTTAAAGTAAAATTTACAATCGTCATCGGCGGCATACAGCGACATAAACGCCGTGTTAACGTGCTGAATAAGGGAATGTACTAATGTGGGGATGCCATATATCACCACGATTATGAGAAGTGAAGCTTTAACGACACAATTAATGGGAGCCCCATCCCGTTTTCCAAAAATATAAGTTATGGTTTAGCAACCTCATGTTCTTGGGAAGTATAGACAATATTCTCGAAAATCACGTTACGCCGTTGCTCACGGCAATCATTTATGGATAGTCAGAAACCAGAGAATGTAACAGGCAACTGTATTACCCAGTTACTGAGTTGAGGTCAGATAGACAGTCGTTCCCTGTAACATATTGGTATTATTGGTACTCAGCGTATCCGGGTAGACTGGAAGCCGACCCTAAAGTATTTGGGAAAAGGTTTAGGTGTAGTACCACAATGACTAGAAGACGTCGCAGACAGTGAATGGTGGGTGTATTACCGGGTGGTCTCTTGTCGTCGACAGGCGCGGGGTCGCAGCTGGCGGCGTGCAGACAGCCGGCCAGGCGCCGCACGGCGCCGCACACGGCCTCGCCGCCGCCGCACACGTAGCCCGCCGCTATCTCCATTATGTCGCATGATACCTGACAATTTGAAGTTACATAGTCATTTATGGGACTTTTTACCCTTTTTAACGTTTTTTATACCCTTATGTATCCTGGACAAGTTGTGTATCAACCACCGAATTTGATATGAATTATCTGCAATTACAACAAGCACGATTTTTTCTAGGTTGGAGTTAAAATTCCGATTGAAATACAAAATCTTAGAAAATCTACATTTATAGTATTTACTATATCTAAGTATATAAAAGCGAAAAGTCATTCACTCACTGATTAATCTAGAAATCTCAAAAACGACTAAGCCGATGAAGATTACGAATAGGGGACGTCGGCTAAGAAAGAATTTTAGGTAACTCCCCCGTAAACGGGTGAAACAGGAGGTGGAATTCGTATGAATAATCTTATTTATTGGGCCAGTATAATTTAAACTTAAGCATGAATTAACTACAAAATGAATTATAAAGATTGTCAATATCGTGTTTTATAACTATCCCCAAAAGGCGACTTAGGGGGTGTTAAAGTTTGAATGGAAGAATCTTATTCCTTGGGCCAATTAATGAAACTTGGCACGAATACTGACCTTAGAAAATAATAAATAATGACGTGCTTAGTTTTTCAAAACTAACCCCCAATGGGGGTTTAGGAAGTCTTAAAGTTTGTATGGAAGAATCTTAATGCTTGGTCCGATGAAGTTTAAACTCGGCAATAACAACCTTGATACAAAAATAAGAAATACTTGTTTTTGGATTCCTTCAAAATCAACCCCTGAAGGTATAAAGGGCTGATGAAGTTTTTAGGGGAGGATATCACTGCTTGCTTCAAATTACTTGGAAGTTGGTAAGTATAACAATCTTAAAGTGGAATGATTGAAATGGATCTAACATTTTTTTTCATAATCAGCCCCAATCGGGATGAAGGGCAGGCAAAACAATTACGCTGATCCGGTAGTCTCAGCAGCAGAAATGGCTGGATAATTAATAAAAAAATTGTTGTGTTTAATTTTCCGATTCTACTCTTTAAAGGGGGCTGAGAAGACGTTGACGTTTGTGGAGTACCTGCTAAATCCGCGCGAACGAAGTTACAGGCAAAGTGCTAGTAATAATATTATAAATGTGAAAGTACCTTGGTCCGCCTGTTACGTTTCCAAGCCTAAATCGCTGTAACAATTTGGCTATGGAGATATATTGGACGTTGGAGGACATAGGATACTTTCCAACTTAAAAGCGGGCGAAGTCGCTGTCAGAAGCTAGTTTAAAATAAACATGATAATAGACTCACCAGCTCACTATCATTAACATCATCTTCCCCGCCAGCCGCGGGCACATTCAACCAATAACTGGACGTCAGCCTCTCATCGCTGGCCTCTCCGATGGCATATATCGTCCTAGCCTGGAACTGAGCCACCAGGCTCTCAGGCCCTGGCAGCACCAGCTCCTGAGCCTCGGGGGGAGTGGCCGGCTCCTCCAGAACCTTCAGCTTCTGGAGGTGGCTAGCGAGGAAGCTGGCGTTGGCCAAGGCATCTTCGTCGGAGTTCCTTTCCTGAAAACGGTGATTAAAATTGCTGTTCTGTTCTCTTGGCTGTGGAAGGAAAGTCTACTCTTAATGTGTGCCTACAAGTAATGTGTTGATTAGGTACATGCAGCAGGAATCATTTGGTCATACAGTCGACCTCGTAATTCGTTAACCACCCTAAGGTTGAAAGTCGCGTGCACTTCTTAAAACAACAAGGTCTATTAGTCTATGTGACATTAAATAGCTGTTTTAATCGGTAGAAATTGTAATCAAACTGGTAAACCAATATTACGAGGTCGAGTACACGCATAAGGACACCCAGTTTCCGAAAGGCTTTTCTACGCCAAAATAGCAAAATATCAACTGCAGTGATTTCCGAGTCAATTTAGAGGCATTGTTGACTCGTATCCTTCAGAAACTAGGTGTCAGTGACAAAACAAAATGTTTTAATTGATGGTGGCAGGGTTTTGTCCTAATGATGCTTAGTACTACAGTAAAAATATCTATATGTACACAGTACTCAATGATCTAGAAATTACCTGATGAATAAAAATTAAGTTGAAAGTTGAGCTTCTTTAGAACAAAAATGTCAAACATTCAAAACACAAACAAAACAACACTTACTCTCAAAATAGTGTCCAACTTCAAGACAGGATGCTCTTCATCAGTGGGGGAGAATCCCACCATATCAGCCATTTCTGCCACCGTGAGCATGGTCTTCCGGCCTACGTGACCCTCGCCCTCTTCCATTTTCAGGATCCTGATCAAATCTATGAACAAACTCAAGCATTCCGCCTTGTCTTCTCCCTGACCTTCCAAGGCCCATTTAAAGAACTTCCCCAAACTTTCTCGTCTTTTAGACACGAATTTTCTGAACTGCTGGAAACCATATTCATGTTCTGTCAACACGAAGTAAGCTCGAAGTATTGATGAGGCGACTGAACAAATCTTTGTCGTTGATTCAAGGCAGTCTGCTGTAGCATCCAAAAATGCAGCCAAAGCGTCTTTATTTGGTAAGGAGTTTGATAAAATTATCTCTGAAGGTCCATTTACTGGAGTTAAGGTTATTTCAGCATCGCAGAAGGCTGCTAAGGCGTGAGCTGCGTATTCTTGGGCTGCTGCATGCTCGTTAGAAGCATTGGCCATGCCGAGGACCGAGCATAGGGCAGTTTGGACATCTGCTGCTCTAGGTCCTCCACTATTCATAGAATGGAGTACCGCGCATTTAACTGGCGCATGGGACACTAAGCAAGCCAAAAAGCCTAGAACCCTGGCAATGCTGGCTGTGGCCGGCTCTCCCGGCTTCAATTCTCTGGTCACAGCCCCGACAGCAGCTCTTGCGACGGTAGCAGCTGTATTAGGAGCTAAATCAGCTATTTGCACGCAGACCCGCCTCAACATATGCACCACAGGTCTATAGGTAGACATACAGATAATCTGTATCATGTCTGTTAAATCGTTTGTTAGTGCGTGAAGATGTGCCGACCAAAGACGTCTTTCATTCGATGCATCAGCTAATTCTCGGTCAGTAGGCGGAGCTTTAGTTTGCATCGGTAACGGCAGTGGCAATAATTCCGAAAATACCAATAAACCGGGAACAAAGGTGTAAGGAGCTGTAGTTATGTATGATATGACTTCAGAACAGAGTGAAGTCCAAGGTCCTCGCCGGATGGAGTCTCCATCGTTAGCATCATCAGCTATTGGTTGCGCGTATGCTAATAACGCTCTCACTGAGGCTTCAGCCGCTTTGGAGGCAGTTCTATAGCCAACAGACCCAACTGGAAAGGCTTTTGCTATGCCGTAAGTCTTCAGTAAAACTGGGGCTGCGGTCAAGTCTCGAAATCTTGGTCCCCGACAGCGAACGACCCTCGCTAACATAGCATCTAGCAGTCTTAGACATGGCAGTAACATTTGGGCGAGTTGTAACCCTTTCACTGATGCGAAAAGCGAAGTGTGCATGCTTGGCTGGTCGAAATGTGTCGCTAAGCGGTCTAGAACTCCTGCTAAATGCGCTACGCCATCTAGCGAGAACAGTTGAAGTACATTGTACTTATATTTCAGTTCGACATACTCCTCAGTTGCTGACTCGCAAGCAATTGTCACGTTATTCTCATAATCCGATATGCAATTATGTCTTAAAATCCTTAAACATGTCATCAGTTCCCCTGGCAGGTCAGGGGCATGTTCCGAACTAGCTTTTAGTATTTCGACGCATTCTGCCATGTCTTCGCCGGACAAAACTGTTGCTTTTTCAACAGGTTTGAGGTAAGGTATCACTTCTTGTAAGACACTGGAGACGCTAGGCTCAAATCTATCATGTTCTCTGGATACATTGATCAGTCTCTGTCCGAATTTCTTCAAAAATGGAACGTTAGCGGCAAATCTTGCTGCAGATACGATTAGCTCGATGGCGTACCCTTTCGCTGGCGATTTTTGTTTCAACGGCGACTCGTTTTTTGCTTTCGCTCTCAAATCATTCTCAAAGACTTCCATAAGACATTCAGCATTGTCTCCCATGACGATAACATCTGGTACTGCAGTTCTACCGATGCTGCCAAAGCTTAGGCAGTATAAGGACTGCAGTCTGTCAATAAGTTCGTTTTCATCAGCCTTGCCTGCCTGCTGATCACAGATTGACTGCAAATAGTACAAAGCTTTCAATCTATACGCCAATTCGAGGCCCAAAATCTGCAGATCACTGTAGTTACTCAAATCATGAGGGTAGAGGAACTCCTCAGTATTTTGTTGGCTGTACGGTAACGTCAAAGTCTTGAACAGCAATCCACTCATTTCCATATTCTTATAAAGGAAGTTTAGCCCATTTTGGGAGTTTATTAACTCGTAAATTAAGTCGTGAATCGGACTGACGACCACAAGATTATTGCAAGTCTGGGGACAAGTCAGCAAGTATAAACAGACTTCAAGAATTTGATGAATGTTAAAGAATTCTAATAAAGTTTCGTTTGAGCATTCTTTGCTGATTTCGAACTGAGCGGAGACTGGTAGAAAACGCTTTGGTTGCGATAAATGGAAACACTGCGATCGATACATGTACAACAACTCCTCGAGAGAGTTCACTATGAAGTGCGAATCAGCTTCGGAGAGCTCAGCATCGTCACTACTCGTCTTACCGAAGTCAGTCACCAAATCATGCATTTTATTCAACAGTTCATAAATATTCAGTTTCTTTATCAAAGCACTGATAGAAAACTTCAGTCTTGCGAGAGGATTAGTTTTCATCATTGTGATCAATGCTTGATAACCATTCCTTGGTTTCCTATCATCATTTTTATCAAATTTTGGGAACACAGTTTCTTTCATGAAGTGGTCTATAGATTCTTTTGAAGATAGGCAAGCGTTTAAGGCTTTTAAAATCATGAGGCGGATGCTTAATGCCATGTACTCTTTGGAATACATTTCTAGCAATAACATGGACATATCTATGCCAGATGCTAGGAGTGATTTCGTCACTTCGCCATTATGTCTGTGACCCATCAAAGCCTCAGCTAGACGAATACCGCATTTCATGTGCCTTATCTTGTACGTTGGTTGCTGCTGGGCCAATGCGAACTCAAAGTTCAAGCCAATCTTGCAAAAAGTTATCAATAACTGATAGATTTCTGTAAACTCATCAGTTGCATCATTCATATTTGGGTTATTGAATATTCTTAGTATGATATCAGTGTTCTTGCAAAGCGTAGTGATCGATACATAAAGTTGTTCACATTGGTGTACCCATTCTTCTCTGGCTGTTTTGTCAATTTCAGCAAAAGTGTTTGTTAAGTATTTCTGATCTAGTTTCTTATTAGACTTTGCCATTTCAGAGATTTTGAACAATTCCGGACTAGCATCACACAGCTCATCAAATGTAGCATTCAGTACATTCTTGACGCCTTCCTTATTAGGTCCTAGCAAATGTATTTTGTTCACATGCTCATATTTATTCCAGTCACACTTGAATGGGTTGTAATATTTGATGATATCATCAACGCCGCAGTAATCATTCACGTCGTAATCCACCTCCATATACGCTGGCCCTTCAAGATCGTCACAGATGTCTTCGTCAGATAGAATAGGTTCGAACTGCTCAGCATCTATAGATTCCTCTGGATTCCTATTTGGTGACTCAATTGGTTTAGCGGTCGCATTGTCAACTATTTGCACAGTTACCAAGCTAGTATGCTGTTGTTGTTCAACGTAAGCTGCATTTTCCGCCTCTTGGGAAGGACTTCGAATTGAGGTCTTGTGACGGTAGCTTTGATGGTAAAAGTCAACTCTTGGGATTTGTTTTCCACTTCTGTCATATTCCCCACCTTCCTCTGACCTGATGGAATTTATAGGACTTGAAGCATCAACTTCCCTTGGTGACAAAGGTCTTCGGCTACTCTCTGCAGGTGGAGTCCTAGGTCTCTTCCTGGGATCATCGCGACTGGGCGACCGGCTGCTGTAACTAGATCCCCTGATGCGACTGTAAGGGGAATGACGCTTTCTATCATACGAGGATTGTTTCTCATAAGAAGGGGCTCGTCTTTCATACGACGATGCGCGCTTTTCGTACGGCGACAGACGTTTTTCGTACGGAATCTTTCTCTCATACGACGGAGCTCTCTTGTCGTACGGTGACCGACGTTCGTAGGAACCGGCTTCTTTATCGTATGACCCGCCGCGGGACCGATCGTACGACGGTCCGCGATGGCGGCGATAATCATCCTTTTTGTAGGATCCTCTGTCCCAGTCGCGATCACGGTCAGTGGAAATCGCGCGCAATCTGTCAATACTGCGGGATCTGGAACGCGATAGAGGCCGGTATTCTCCCTTTACGACGTAGTCTCTATCGCGGGTCCTCGATCGAGACCGAAGTCTGTCTATTCTGTCGATCTCCCGGCTTCTGTCCCGCAGTCTGGACGACTCGCGACTTCGCCCCCTGTCGAGGGAGCGCCTGCGACTGCGCGTGTCTCTCCTATCTCTCTCCCTGTCATGATCTATAGACCGGGGACTATGACGCAACCTGTCAGCATCTCTTTCGATACTGATATCCCGTTTCTCCCAAGTGCTTTCTTCAATATGCTGGTAAGTCCTAGGATCTTTGGGCTGCTCAGGATCATAGTAGTCACCTCTATACATCTGATTGTCATAGTTCTCAGGATAGTTGGCAGGTCCATAGGCATCCGGGTTGGCTGTAGCTACGTTGCCAGTGTAAGCCGGTATTGGGACCATGGGCTCTTGAGTCCATTCCGGGTTCGGAGGGACAACCGGTGGTGGAGCTGGAGGAACCTCCCGGGCAACTACAGGCCTTTGAACCACCGGAGGAGGATTGGCCCCAACTGGAGTTTCTGGCAGCACTTGAGTCAGGTTGCCATAGACAGCCAGAGTGATTGTGGTGTACCAACCTGGAAAAGACATAAATTCAGATTTAGGATAAAATTATTTACATCAATCTCAATGGTTCTTTAAAGTATAGCTATGGGGTTTTAAATCAAGACACAAACATGGTTGTTTTCCTTACCAACAAAGGAGCCTACAAGGAAGATACTACAAATACAAGGAAATCCTTTGAGGAAAAATGTGTTTATTCAAACTAAAATTATATTTCACTGTAACTTGTGTAAGAGTGAAATCATTTTTTGTTTAGCTGCAAAGACAAAAAGTTTATTATACCTGATTTCCTCAACGTCTTATATCAACCAGATTGAATATTTTATCTTAGAACTAAACTAGAAGCAATAAGAAGTTTTTTGAGCAACTAAAAATAGATTAACACTTTCCGGGACAAACCACCTCTCGACATTATCTCGGTATATTGTTACGTGACAGTACGGCTAAAGGTTATTTCTTGTAATTTGGAAAACCATTGATAGCCATTGCTTTTCCATAACATTCACATCATGGGACTTCATTAATTTGTAGGTGTCACAGCAAACTCTTTTCTCTGAGTAATTTTTCAACACACACATATGCAGTGCTTATGAACCAAAACAACACATTCCCACCACCAGAAAGCGTAGACTGAGCCATACAAGTACAACCTGTGGCTGTATTTGTTGTATCCTAGTCCGGTTAAGCAGTAACCAGCTTTATTATGCTGAACTGCAAGTGGTCACATACAAAAAAAAAAAATTGTTGTATCAAAAATTAAAAACATAAGACTTATTTATTTATTTATAATGTTAACACGGTTTGTAGACCAATTACATTAAGTACACAAAACGTAAGCATTAAAAAAAAAATATATATATATACTTATATAAATATATATAAATATTTATAAATTTACGTACTTTTACAGAAGTAAAGACAAGCGCACAAAACAGTTTTGAGCTGATCTGCAAATAGGTCACAGTTCAGGTTAGCTTCCATGACGTCATTAAGCGCAGCCAGAGTGCGAGGAACAGGGGATGAGGCGCGAGCCATTGTTCGAGTTGTGGGCACGGCCAATAGACGGTGTTTTGACTGTAGATAGTGTGATAAAATGTATGGGATTTTGAAGTGTCATATCATGATATTTGCAAATAGTCAAATGTCCCGGTCTGTGTTGAATTGATAGGTATTTGAACTTTTAAGATAATTTGGGTCCATTAGGTGGCCACGATTTTGGCACATGAATTTTAACAGTCAGCTCTAATGAAAATGAATTGAAGTCTTAAATTCTTTCTCACACAGCCTAAACTGCTAGGTCTAAAAGCATATGCAAGAGATACAAGAGTTCATGTAAAACAAAGGTGTTTGTCCGGTCATCAGTGCAGAATAAAAAACTTTTCATTAATAAGTCTGAATGGAAGTAGGTGCATAATTTTTGCAGATTAGAAATCTCATCAGGAACACCAGCTTGAAATGAAACAGCTTTACTGTTACAGTAGTTTGTTAATGGTTGAAAGCCTTACTTAACTGTAAAGGAGCTCCATGCTTGTTGTTGTTGTGCTGTGCACATACAAGTTAATGGTCCAAGAACACTAATGGACTCCTAATGTTATTCAGATATATTAGGGTGGTGATCAGCTTGCCACTACAAAATTGATTAGTTTTGTTCATAGAAAGTTACAATAAGCCAAAGTTTTACGACTAAAATTTTGTAGCTATAATTTTACATTATATAAATAGGAAATCAGTAAACAACACAAACTAACCTCTAAGAACAAGTCCATCAGTTGGAATCCTGGGATGATCCAGTCCAGTGCCGCACTCCATGTGGATCTGTCCATTCTGGCAGTAGTCCAGGCTGCCGAGGGCCTCAAACGTGGATGCTCCAGGCTTGCTCAGGTCATTCACAAAGAAGTCTATGTGAAACTTAGTCGGGTTGGTAGCTCCCAGGCGCACACCACCCGGGAAGTCACCTTCCACACGGGCGCCCAGCGGAATTATACGTATTTCTCTCACATAAACTGACTTGGGGAACTGCACCAAGTCTAAATTAAGCTCCTGGAATAGAAAATTCAAAGATACAGATAAACTTATCACAGATTACGGTAAACGGGTAAACAGCCGAGGTGTGCATCTTGAAAATGTTATTTTTTTCTGTACCTCACTGGTGTCGTGGGAGAAGGTATCGAAAAACAAAAGGTCCGGCTGTTCACTTGCCGCCATATTAGCTGATTTTTAGTTTGCTTCTCTCTGAACTTGTTGATTATAACATTTTCTAATCGAACAAACAAAAATTGGTGTCGTCTGCTTTCGCTAACACATTCCCGATATAAAGTCAGATAACATTTTAAGCATTCTTTTGACTTGTGAGAAAGATGTATCGTGTTAGAGTAAGATGTGTGTCAGCTCATGTATAAAATCATGTTTTGGACGATATGGGAACTGGAACTCTAATTGACGTTACGTTGATGGTGACATCTTTCAGTATTGCCAATACAAATATTTCCATCTAGGCATTTTTACCATCATTGGAGCATTTTGAGTAATACTAATATGTCTTAGACGAAGCATGTTTTTTTTTGCCTGCAAACTCTAATAGTTTGCAGTATAAATAATAAAACAACTTAAATTGGGGCAAGAATAAAAAACTTATTTCGTATAAGACACTTCTGTCTAAGATTGCACCCAGCTTCCAAACATTCTGTATAAAGTTATTTGGGAGCTACTAGATTGACTCTTTTCGGCAAGTTTCTCTGGCCTAGCTAATATAGACCTAGTCAATATTTATTTCCGCGCCACTTTACCGAGAGCACGCCTGTATCAATGATTCTACTGTATATTGTCCAGTTGTTTAGATACTTGAGAACCAAATTTTTACGACTAATTAAATTAGCAACTGAACTTTACTTTCAATCCTTTCAATTCGCATGTGGTCTTTTTGGAGTTCTTTAAAAAAAAAATCATTGTCCCATAGTTAAAACTTACGACACTTGGAAAAATATTTATGTTCCGTTCGGATATCGAAACCGATACTCAAGTGGACCATGCCACTCTGTAGTTGCATGATCCGTTTGAATATGGGTAACTTGTGAGCTGTCTGAAAAGTTGTTTTGCTCATGCAACTGACTTAACTGTAGTCTGTAGTTCGAATGACTAGTAATTAAGGATGAAACGGAGACGTAGGTTAAAAATATGCAAAAAACGATCGACCGAAATGATCGATTGACTTTAATTTAGTGAGAGTGATCTCACCAAATTAAACAATGACCACTGTTTGAACTATTTGGTTGATTGGTCGGAAAAGGTGACCCAACGCGAAGAGTGGAAGGCTATGGGACTACGAGTGTTTCGGCAGCTACTTGTTTCGGATTCGGCGGGAGGACATGGTGGAGCATACGGTGGAGGGAGGTGTGTCCTGCTTGGGCGGAGCACCACCGTGTCCTCATTGTGGCAATCGGCGGCGGCGACCTCTTGCTTCCAGCCCTGGTTCAATCCATGGTTCGGAGCGAGGAGGCAAGGAAGCAGTCACCTCCTTCTGCGAAACAGTAATGCTAGTGAAGGAGGATGCGTGCCGCGTGAGGGAGAGACACACCTCACGCCTCAGCCGCCGCAACAACGGGAGACGTTCCGGGCGTCCGGAGTCGCAGGGCGATTCCCGGTCACCGCAGGTGGTCTCCGGCCTGCGGACAGCGAGCGTTGTGTGGCTCGCAGTCCGATCTGAACCAGGCCCGAGTCGACGACGCGTTGTGTTCCATGCGCGCCTCAAAGAGATGTTAGCATAGTAGATGGGGCCTGCTAGGGCCAGAGCCTGCCAGGGTTGCGGAATTTGTTCGAAAGGTTCACCGCGGCCCTGGAATGCAAAGGGTATTTAGAGGAACAAGATGGGTTTTAGTCAGTAAGAGTCTGCCACTCCCTTCCGCTCCGCCCAGAGCGAAAGGAGTCATTTGATGATTTTCCATCCTTAAAAAAAATCTTTTTCCTTGTTCCTTGCTTAGCAGTGGAACCAAATAGATTTCTAAAAAACTGTATATCTTCCTAATTAGGTAGCTATAGTTTTTGCTAATAGAAAACGAAATTTTATATTATCTATCAAACGTAATCGACAGGAAATATGGTAGATATGAATAAGATGATATCGAAAATAAGAAATAATTATAATTTATTTAGATATCAACCTTAATTAAGTAGGTACACATTTTCCTCATCAACATCCGTGCTCGGTCGTGCCTCGTACCATGCCCGAGGTGCGACGTACGTCGAAATGTGAGGAAAACCACAGCTCATAAGTGTTATAAATTATAGAAAATTATAATAACAGTGCAAGATAAATGTAAATGAAATAAATTACTTTTACTGGCAATGCAAATTAATACGGTTGTCATGTATCAATACTTAAATGACCTAAAGAATAATAAACATAAATTATGTCAAAAAGAACCATTCTTCCTAGGTACTTTACTAATATTAAGTATAAATGTTTCGCCATTATGCATTTATAGTAACTCTCTGTTTGTTTGTTAGCTCTTCACGTGTAGTGGTAGACCTGGCTCTGGAAAAGGAGACAGGATGCGTTTAACACTGGGAGTATGTTGGGCTAATCTTTAACTTTGACGCGGGTGAATCCGCTGGCATATGCTACTTCAAGATAAAACGTTGCGAATGTCCTCCTCGAGGAAAGCAACAAACAAAATCTTGTGACTCACGTCCCACTTTATTCGCTTGTAATGCTGGGTTTCTCCCTCTTACCCAGAATAATCAGCTCTAGCAAGCAATGATGCTATGCAATACGCATAAGCGGATATGCTCCATTACGGGTAACACAAATTGGTAATTCGGATTCATTTAAACAGTCATACTTTGGAAAATTCATCAAAGAATAATGCTGAGGTAACTCTGTACGTTCGTTACGTTTTAACGCCTAAACTACTGAACCAATTCGAATATAGAGACTGATTGGACATTGGAGCAGGAGATCGGATACCTTTTTATCCCGAGAAAGTTCCCTTGGGATAATTTCCGAGTTTATTCATATCATCTTAAGCAACTACAAAAAAAAGCAAGCACTTTCGACCTCACGGCAAGATCGCGTCATTGTTATCTTTTATTTTATATGGAAGTAACACGTTTTTACGAAGCGGGGAAAGCCCGGAAACTGAGACAGTGCCCCAAAGCAAATTATTGCTTTTTTTGCTTATCTACTATCGGCTCCAGTGGAACCGTTTAGTCAAAACTGAGTTTATTATGAAAAAATAAGGACACAACATATTCCTCCGTTTCTAGATTATCATGAGCACTGACATCACATGATGCTAGATTCAAGCAGACTATTGTAAAATGACGTGATCAGCCCGAGCGCCTGATTGCCTTCAATAGCTAATGTGTCGTAACGTACGAATGTGGGACAGAGGTAGTGTGATTGAGCATCCATTATTACTAGGTGAGTAAAATAGGTACCGACTAATTTTATTTTTCGTTTTTTATAATGTTACCTAGGCTGCAGTTATAGCTGTTGGCATCAAATCTGTGATTGAACTAAAACGAATGCCCCCAGTTGCATCAGTGCCCTGCTTGAAGTGCCCTGTTTGGACTTTTTAAAATTGTTTTTTGCGGTTGGTGTGTAATTAATTTTTTCCTACATTTTAACTAATTTCATTTTTTTAAATTGTTTTCTCGAGCTCTTTTGATATCCCACATGACTGTGTCAAGAACAATTATGACACACCTAATTTTCCTTTTTATATTATAGTACTCTGTGCACCTAATAAAACCTAATGGCGGCCGCTATCCTATATTTTTTTTTTTCAAAAGTTAAAATAGCCATGACATTTAGGCTACAGCCGTTTAGGCTACAGCGCGTGCGAAGGACATAGACAACCAAACATAATTCATACTCTTGAAAAACATTACCCCCTCTTGGGACAGTTGGGTTAAAAGTCATTAGAAAAAAACTAGATGTTACGTTTGGAGTGCATGCAATGCGGAAATCCTGATTCTAGATATCTAGAACGCTAAGCAAAAGGAACTTTAAACTTGGGAAGAACCTGTCTATATTTTGATTGATTGTACCTACCATGTGGTACAAAGTTTTGTATTTATGTACATAAAAACGAGCAGCAACGGTTCCAGTATCCAGTTTTTGTGAATATATAAGTTATTGCAGTGTTGTATGCAGTAATTACCGCGCGTTATAGAAGTCATACCGATGCGTCGTCGTTGGTAATAAATAACTAATAAACTAATGTATGCAATGCACGTAAAGTCATGTAGTCTGTAGACGTGATTTTGTGATGAGGAGTTTTCTTGTTGCATACTTTTTCAACGTCTAATAATTGAGACTGATAGTTAATATAAGATTTATTTGTGGAGCTTTAATCTATATTTCTATAAATAAATAAAGTCCTCCTGGCCGATTTCGGCCATGGCGGCCAATCTCAAGCGAGACTGGCCATCGGCGCGGGACATATTAAACGTGCTTTCCGAGGCACGGGGATGTGACACCACCAACTTTCAAACTCCGGGCTGTCATAGCGAAATTCCTATTGGAAAAACAAAATATTTTTTTTGCCCTACCTAGAAATCGAACCCAGAACTCCACGCTCGGCATTCGCGCTCGGTAGTATATTTCTATACTGAAATAATAACGCTGAAGTGTTTGTTTGTTTGAACGCGTTAATCTCAGGAACTACCAGTCGGATTAGGAAAATTATTCTGTAGGTATATGTATTTACCACATTCATTAGGCTGCATGGCTACTGGCTATAAGGGAACGGAAGAAAACGGGATATGCGCGTACGAAGTCGCAGGCAAAAGCTAGTTATATATAATCTACTAGAATGTGCCAGCGGCTTCGCCCGCGTGTATGTCGGGAGTGGTATAGTGGTCGTAAGCGCTATTTCAGAGCTTAGGGTCTCGGGCTCGATTCTCGGGAAGGGAAAAATGTTATTGGGCTTTTTCTGCTGCAACTTCTCAGTAGAAGCTGGAGTCTGAGTTAGTCTGAGGTCCTGGTGGCGGAATCGCTGGACAGGCTCTCGCACCCTTCCGCCGGCCTCGTCACTATCGAGGCCATCCGGCCGGTGCTCGACCTCTGGCTCGGGAGAAGGCATGGCTCCCTGTCGTTTGGTGCGACGCAGGTCCTCTCGGGGCATCGCTGCTTCGGGAGATTACTGTGTCGCATAGGCAGGGAGCCGGACGCTCCGTGTCACCACTGCGTCGACTGTCGAGAGGACACGGCGTGGCATACGCTGGCAGAGTGTGCCGCTTAAGAGGAGCCGCGCCGTGTCCTTATCTCTGTGGTAGGCAGAAACCTCTCGCTGCCGGCCATAGTCCGTTCTATGGTCGGCGGCGAGGAGTCCTGGGACGCGGTGGTCGCCATAACTGCTTCGCAGAAGGAAGCTGCGGAAAGGGAGAGGGAAATCTCGACCGCTGTCCCGGCCTGCAGCAGGCGCATGGGGCGTCGGAGGAGGCATACGCTGCCCTCTTCCGGCCCCCCTAACTGGGTCCAGGGGCGGCGGACTTGGGGATGTCCGCCGCCCCCCATTCATTCGTATCCGACTTGGCGGCGCGTGGTGTTCCCGTGCGCCCCTCTTTGACGTCGCGGGAGGAGTCAAACACCTTACTCCCCCCGCTGACGCGAGGTGGCCCGCAGTAGCGGGCCGGCACTAGTCGGGGATTACGGAAGTCGCATATGTTCCAGCGAACCCGGTAGGTGGGAGATGGAACATCGGGGTGGTTTTAGTCAGTAAGAGTCTGACAGACCCCTCCGCCCGCCCCAGGGAGGAGGACATCCATGAGGATTTCCCCCCGTTTATAAAAAAAAGGACGAGTGGTGGCTGGTGGTTTGATGGAGGCTTTTGCCCAGCAGTGGGACAGTATCAATACAAAAAAAAAATACAAAAATATTTATTGGAACAAAAAAAAAAACAGTTACAAAAAATTGTGTTCGTTAACAACCGCATTTGTATGGAATACTGTGTCGCGGCCATTAGCGCCCACCTCCAAGAGGGGGGACGACAGCGTTCCAGGCATATCATCATCTGCCTAGCCTTTTCCCAACAATATTGGGGTCGGCTGTGTATTTTCCATACACACAGGAAAATAAAAAATAATAAAAACAAAATATAGGTATGTGTTTTAGATGTTGGTTAAAATTAAAATAATAAAATCTTAAATACTAATTATTATCAATGCATCTGAATTTGCCTGTTAGTGTAGTGTATGTATGTGTATGCGCGTGAGTGAATGTCTGACTGTGTGTAGATATTATGTATATTTGTCTGTTTTGTGATTTGGAAGGGTGTGGAAATGAAAGGGACCTCTTTTGTTTTTTTACAAGATGTTCAAGTTCTTCATAAGTCAGGGAACTGAGCCATTTATGTGTAATTGATTTACACTCGCGTGAAGTAAGGGGGTAGATGTTCAAAATCTCATTTATTTTGTTATACAAGATTGGGCTTATAAAGTAGTATTGTCGCCTAACTATTACGATGCTAGCTGGTACTACAGGGCAGACAAAATAAGCTAAACAATATAAATATTGGGTACTTGGATTTCCAACCATTATGAGTACCTAAGCGTAGTGATTACCTAATGCTCGGCCCTCATTGATATGACAAGACGTCTTTGTCCTTCAGTTGTCGAGACAGTAACTGACTACAGTACTACTATTGTTAAATAATTTTGCACGTAAGAAAACATATAGCTTCAGTCCTTTCAAGAAATGATTTAGTCATTGTGAAAAAATGTCGGTATGGTGTTACAGGAGACGTGCTCGACAAACCTTTTGTTTTACAAAACATTGTAACTTACATCCTTTTTTAAGTGTTTACATTAGCAATTCAGATATTTACTAAAACATTCCTATGTGATCGGTTTTCATTTGCATGGTATGAATGGGCTGAGGTTAGGACATTTTATAGTATGATTGTGGGGTGGTGGTATTATGTGATGTTAACGGAAGGGTAAGACAAACAAAGACCTTCAAAAATTATTTGATTTTCAGTACTGAACAAAAAGATTGACGTGGCATAAAGGTTCTTAATGGCTCAATCTTGCTTGCGCAAACAGTTTGTGCAAATCATTGGCGCAAAAACTGCATGGTGTGCTAGCCATTTGTTTTGCCATCTTAATTGGCACTTGAACTAAAAATATTGAGCGTGTAGCCAAGCCATAAAGGTGTTATTTTTAACAAAATAAATATAATTTTTCTTATTTTTTCTTTTTCTTAACTAAACCTAAAGGTTCGCTGGGAGGAAACCTAACTTTATTATCACTGCATAGCAAGTGTTTTGGTGTAGGTACAATCAAGAATTCATCTTGGTAATAACGAACATGCACCGAGCGTGTGCGCACGCACGGGGAGCGACCGTCGTGTCGTGTTCTCTCATTGAAAATCTCGTCAGATGTTGTTTGTTGACCGCGATAGGGCAAACAAAGATTTTAATAAAAAAAATACTTTGTCAAAAAACCCGACCGCTAAAAACAACAGAGTTCCATACAAGTCGCTTTTCAAGCAGTTCGATGCAATTGGTGGCATCAGATCTGTGATTGTACTATTTTTTTAAATTACGTACTATATCTTAGTGATTTGCATTTTTGGAATCGTCTCCTCTTAGCTCTTTATTTTGATACCCCACTCAAGGTAACCGATATAGCCCTAAAACTTACCAAACTTATGTGACAGCGGGCAGTCCACGTGGCCCAATAGTTCTGGAGGTGACGGTCACTTACAGGAAGACGATGGTGTCTCACAAGGTACCCTTGGAGCACACTGGACGCCAGATGCACGGAACTGGTCGATGTGGCGACGCTGTGAAGTCGTCTTTGGCTGAAACGTTGGTTATGATGATAATGGTTCTTTGGGGCCAACCCTTGACTCCTCACAGGAATAGATCGTGGTGGAAAATGGCAATAATATTAGAAAAGAGTTAACTAGACCAAGGGCCTGTATCACGTACCATTAAGTACCCAGATAATTTCATACAATTTCGGTTGTTTTTTTAAATTTATTATGCGAGTAGTTGCTATTAAGAATTTAATAAGTACATGTTTTATTTATCACAGTATGCATGCAATATCACCCAAATAAAACGTCAGGATCAAACTGCACCTCGATCATTACTGCATCCCTGTTGTTTATTTGAAGGATAATAAAGGCACCAACACACAGTCTACAAACAGCCAGCGTGTGGACAGGCATCATATCTCATGTGAAGCAATCAAAGGCACACGTCTTTTGTCTCTTCAAAGAAGCTATAAACAGACGTGTAAAGGTTTATGATCGCTCTCGTTATCTCAACAATGCTACCTAAGCGGGGCACGCAAGCCCGATGTTCTTGGGCAGGGATAAACCACCTTTTTTCATGAGTCAAAAAAAAATGGTAAAGACGTTGATGCAAGTAAAAGTTCATAAAATAACACTTTCATGAGCATTCATCACCAATTCCCCAAAGTTAAACAAAGACAGTTGGCGATTTCAGACGTTTTTAGGGTTCCGTATTTCAACATGATTTTAACAACATAATTATACAATTTTAATTTGAAATTATTTAGGTATTTTAATTTAACATATTGACATATTGTCGGTCTAGATGTGACACCTCGTGTATGCAAACTGATGAACTTTTCAGGAGAGACTGCTGTTTTACAAAGTAGGTATAACGTACATATTTTACTAATTTTATCTGGTGTAACCTTGTAAGATCTAACGAGACTAGTATACCTTACGAGGTAACACTAAATTAAGGTTGTTATAATGCTTGTTACGAGAGGTCACTGCAAATCATTTTTTTTTCGGTCAAATGAATAGAAATCGAGGAGGCATTTACGAGTTAATGCCAGAATTATTGTTTGAATCTTTTTGCATAAAAAACAAATTTTGGCAAACAATGTAGTTACGAGGTGTCACATCTAGACCAACTATACAATGTTTGAAGATAAACTCATGAAGAACATAATTATGAAACCCAAAAGTTACATCGGCACTTGCCAGGATTCGAACCCGCAAGTACGTGCAAGAGAAGCAAGTACTTAACTTCTGTGGGCCATCACGCCAGGCACCCAGTAACTACCTAAAAATAAAAAAATAAACCAATGGATTCTCCATCGGTGCTCCTACGCAAACACTTCATTTTTATAGATTTTTGCTTCCCCTTCTTTCAGATGGAAAAACATAAAATACAGTAATATAAGTTTACTTATTAAAATTAATCTTGCTCTCTGTCACCACGCACGTGCCATCCTTGGGTTGCTTGCAATAGGTTCCCCATCCCTGTCACAAGACTGCCGGGATGTACAGGGCTACAGGCTCGGGTGCAGTCGGCAGTGGAGCGGCGCTGTTTACCCGCTACCTGCAGCCTGCGAGCCTGCGACCACCTGTGCGAGTCGCGGGGTTGCTAGCTGAGAAATTAGTCGCGTGACTCAGGGAGTTTTTGTAAGGGGTGATTCTTTTTGGGATCAGTACCTACGTGAATAATGTTGGTGGAAACGAATAAATTTAAAAAAAAATAGGTAAGTAGATTTTATTGAATTTTTATAAAGATTTCATTCAAATTAAATTGCAGGTATGATTAACAAAAATCTGAAACACTTTGCGTAGGAAGAACGATAATATTTTATAATGCACTTTCTAAATTAGAATTTCCCAACTTTACTTTTTCAAATCTCTTTATGCATATGTATATATAAGATATGCATTAAAAAACTCAACTCAATTTCAAAACTTCAGCAAGTGTGTAGCCTAATGCAACTGTTTAATTCTTTACCAATAACCTGTATGCAACTTTTGAGCAACCTAACAAAACAATGCAAAGTCAAAAATGCAACACCTTTACGCAAACTCGCGTGAAAAATACACCTTTTGTGCAATTTAGTGTCGTGGAGCTTGCCACCCTGCGGCGAGCGAGTGGAAGCCGGCCGGCGGGCTCAGTCGCTAGTCCGCGCCCGTCTTGAACCCACGTCAGTCGTCGCGCGGAGCGTCCGACACGTCACCAAAACTTTCCAAGCCGAACCAAACTTTCTTCACGTCCCACTAAACGAATATAGAATAATAACGCGAGTGCAACATTTTTATTGATATTATTGTGAGTGTTTGTATGTGTTGATGTGGTTTGAGGTGAAGTGAAGATGCGGAGCGCCTGGGAGGCGTTCTGCCTCCTGCTGCTGGCGGTGGCAGCCGCCGCACAGCTCGACACGAGGCACTTATCAGGTCAGAACTTATACCACTACTTTGTATGAAACATAAAAAAAAACTATACCTACAACAAAAATACCATCACTTTTTACTCGCGAAAATAGAACACACTGTAAAGTACTTAGAATGATGACTTCGTTCTAAATTGATTTAGAACGTTACTTAAAAAAACTTATTTTTAATCTTAACAGCCGAGAATTTTCAAAACTCCTGCACAAATATTATTTTGCACACGAATCTTTGGACGCTAAACAGTAAATTAATACCAAGATTCTTAGGTAACGGTAAACGTCGGAGATATTTTGTCGTGATAGGCAACCTACTTAGCAACTTTTATTGAAACCGTTGTCTTCGGAAACTTAGCCGTTTTGAAGAAAAGAGGACAGGTTTTTTAGTCGATTTCTAGAATAAACTATTTGAATTGAAGTAGGTTCAAGGAAACGTAGCTAGGAAGATAATTAATTCGTTTTAGAAATAAACAGTTGGGTAGTCAGAGGTTATCTTTTGAAAATAAAGAAGTCATTTATATAACAAATTAAATTATTAATATTGGTTGTTTGTCTCGTAAAGCAAATAATAAATAGGTATTTGATTACCCTTATTAAATTCACATAAAAACAATTGTAAGTATTAATTTATTTAGTAGGTATTCTTTAGACTAACGACTTACTTTTTTCCAGTAAAATTTGTTGATAGGCACAAATTAACCGAACTCTTCAAAAATTTATGAAGGTAGCGAACAACTCTCGCAGGTAAACTATCTGCTCAATTCAGAGAAGGTTCTACACAAAGACATACACAGTTCTGCCTACCCCATGTAGTGAAGCCTGAAGTTTCTATAATTAGCGATGTTGGCCGTACTAAACAACGGTGTGTTTGCATCACAAAGGCCATAGACAATGGTCTATGAGTCTATGGTACGTGATCGTGGAATGAATGGCGGCTCTCTGCTGTTCATTGAACTGCCGCGTTTTTGTGCGCCATCTTTTGTGAATATTAAATAACTGTTCGAAGCCCCGAAATATATAGTATTTGAGGTATTTTTGATAATTTTTGACTGATAAAAGACTGATAATTTTGTTATTTACAAACAAATGAAATGTAAAAATATTTCGTCTCTAAGTTCGGTTGTTACTTGGTGTTATCAAGTCTTATCAAAGCGGAAGAATTCTACCACACTCAGTCTAAGTTTGGGTAGTAGGGTAACATTATCTTATCATTAGAAAATGTCATTGTAATTCAAGAATTTTGAAGATAGACAGATTCACTTTCGAAAGTTCCACAACAGATTGTACCAAAGTTACTATAAAAAACTTGTGAAAAGTAAAATTAACTGGTGCGTAGAGACATGTAATTTTACAATATTTCCCTACAAAAGCTACAAACGAATAAGTTTTATTTTAGTTTAAAAAAATACTTTTAAAACTAAAATAAAACTTGTTGTGCGCGCTCGTTGAAATCTTTTCTACTGCATTGCTTTTATTTACGTTCTACCATTACTGTGACTAAAAAATAAATAGATTTGATAACTGACTGGAGAGTAAACAGAAGTATTTCAAGCTAATTGATTTCTAGTAATTTGGCTTTATAGTTTGATAAGGAAGTCTTGGCAGTGTCTTACAACTTACAAGGCTATAGAATTTACGAGAAGTTTACCTCATAGAACACACGAACGATGAACAAAAACTGTGATTTAAGCTGTATTTAATATGGATTTTTGTGATGTTCAATAAACATAAAACATTCAGCTACAGAGTAAGGTTAGTAGTGAACTGTAGAACACTGACAAAGTTTCAAATAATAAAGTTTCTTAAGTAATGGAAGAAGTGGTTATACCTTCCAGAATTGCCAGCTAATACCATCGCGATTATTTCTTCTCACCCCATAATTATCGAGGTATTGCAGCCCCATAACTAGCCAAAAGGCCATATCTTTCCAATACCCAAATGTCAACTGCACAATCAAAGTGCAATTCAAACGGATCTACAGTTACAAAGTGGGCCAATTTGAGTGTCATTTTGACAGCAACACGGTCAAACCTATGTTCTTTTGAGGTCGTTGTGAGACACGGGTTAATGACCTCAAGCTGACGTCACGGCCAAATTGGCCATTTGTTTTAGGGGCCTACTCTTAAAGCTGGTTTCGTCCTATAGGTATGGCTTTTGGGCTATCATTGTGAAACCGGTTTAGGAAGGATCGTGATGTTTCTCATGAAATCTAGGGTTTTTTAATGCAAAAATTGTATGTGTCTCTCATTAGATGGGCTTTTATTTTGTGTTGATTAATAATGATTGGATTTTGGTGTTTCATCTACAAAATCAGCACAATTTTCGTTATAAACGGTCGAGCAAATAAAAGAACAACTGAGTCGGAGGATTTTTTGCAATTTTAGGCACATGGCTGATTCTTAATTGCTATATGTACCTGTCGTCAGACTTATTATACTTCAAGTAACATTTTTATTGCCAACCTAACCTATTACTAGATTCTCGATCAAATTAGGCGGTATTTCAGGTGGACATTCGGCTCAACACATCGTCTGCAGTCTTAACTAAGAAGCGTCTCCCAATCATTCACATTCATGTCTGCAGTACCATTAAAACTGCCAAAATCTTCCGCACAATGACATGATTACATGGAGATTGCCCGAGTGCCTTTTCTAGCGAATCGGATTGAGACGCGCCTCCCAGCGTATAAACCCACAAATTACATCTGGCCTGGATAATGGCCCACAGCCGCTACTCAGATTGTTCGTATAGTGTACATTCTAGAGGCAGTGAATATATATATGTGCAGAAGTTCTAAATGATATCATTTTAGGAATAAACGCTGCAAATGAAGGGACAGTTATGCTGGGGCTTGTTGAGGTTTCTTCATCTTCAAATGTGCCGTAACCTTATCCTTTCAACCCGTAGTACAGTGCTCGATATCACCACCTATAGATGACATCGTGGCTGTAGCAGTGTATTTATTATTTACAAATTAGCTGCGCCCCGCGGTGTTACCCTAGGTTTATCAGATACTCCGCGTGAATGTTGAAAATTATCCGAAGGGAACACACTCCCGGAATAAAAAGCCTATGTGTTAATCCAGGGTGTCAGCTTCCTGCATACAAAATGTTATCAAAACTGGTCCAGCCGTTTGTGCGTGAAGAAGTCACAAACATACGCACACACTCGCAAACATTCGCCTTTATAATATTAGTGATGATCAGTTTTCCATCACCCCATGAAAGCTGCGACGGTTAGGGTTTGTTAGTACTCCATAGTTCCAGTTTTTGCAATAATCTTTTCACGTCGGCACCCTTGTCTTCTTGTTTCTCATACTCAATAACTCTAATAAGGCCGAGTTGCCGCGCGAATCCTCTGTATCTCTTCACATTGTGGCGGGATGACGTTGCCACACAAACGTGAGTCTCGAACCACTCGCGACACTCCACAGCCGACGACATTGACCACCGGAAGACGATTCGTCGCGACGACGTGTTGTCCGCTCAATAAGTCACTTCCGGTAGTACGACGCAGCGGGACAGCATCGCAATCAAGATCATACCTTACTGCTAAACAAATAAAGCCCCATTCCGACTGGATGCAATATGTTTAGTCTCCAAAACGCTGATGCGTCTGAAATTTCATACGAGTGGAATCGGCACAAGCGAATCTGTTGCTTCATACGCTGGTTGTAGGGTACAAAATTGCATTCAGTAATTGAGAGTTGCATTGTTGGGTGGCTGACCGCAATCCAGCGAATTTAGGTTACGTGGTTAGTACTTTTTTATTTACAATTGATTCTTTTTTGCTTTTTAGCGTTAATTGATTTCACGGTCGCCGTCCGATACCTCTCACTCTGTAAAAGTAGGCTTGTAATAAAAAGTTCATGGTTCACAGAGTTTTCTTAGAAGTTGGCTATTTTGGGAACTAACTTTTTGGTAACAGCTTTTAATAACTATTCGAAAAGTAAGCTTTGGAGCACCTTTTTGCTGTTGTAATTTTATGATATTGTGCTGAAGTAGAGTTAATTTGAACACAACAATAAATTAAATTACAAAGTCTTGAAAACAAGACCTACAAGCTGAGGTACAGTACATCCAGAAATAAAAATAACGACACAAAAGCGGAACATAAAATAACAATTGAAGCATACTCGTCCCCGAACAAACAAAATCGTTTCTCGCAGAGATAGCGAAATTAAAAAATAACTTCAAAAACTTTTACCTCGATGAGCGTTTTTATGAAAAAGCGGTCGAAATTACAATAGACACGAACGGAGCCACTTTCTCCGGCGCCCATTGCGCTCACAGGCCACCGTAATCGCTTTTTTAGGAGTTCAACAACACGTCGAGAGGTTTACAGAATTTTGGCGATTTCAGACTTCTCAATTGAGCTAAGAAAGTAACGCATCAAAGTCTCTAGAATTAATTTCTCGAAACAGTTTCCCTCTTCTGAATTTATTTAAACAGTTTTGGATTGTGTTGTCACTTGACAATAGCTCGTGTTTTTACCTGAGATGCTGGAAGTGGGTCTTCCCCGCAGACGAATTCTTAAGAATTGTCGGCTTGTTGTCAAAACCGACACGCTAATTTTATCTTCAAACTTAGGTACTGAGCTACTGCAATGCTCTCTTCACGGAAATGTTTCATATTGGTTTAGGCTTTCTTATCGAAACAGATATTTCTGTGCCTTGCGAACCCTTGAATAACTAATCCTGTGCATTCTCTCAAATTAATTATTCGGGACTCCTCTTATTTCTATAATTTCGCAGTTGCTAAGCCCTAAAGAAGCAAAGACCTGACCACAGATCCAGTAAATGAACAACCTAGTGCGGTAGTAAATAAATAGACAGAAATTGAAAGTTTAAAGCGGGGATTATTCTCATTGTAAAGGATATTCTTGAGCTACTTTATTTCAGTTTCTGTTTGGTACACGTGTTCGTTGCCCACTATTTGTTGGCGATTCTAGTCGGAGAATCGATTTGTAGCGAAAATGACCAAAAATGATGAACCACTTTATTTTTTTTATTTAATATGGGTTTGCTCTTGACTATAGTCTAGGTCATAGATGACAGAGACAAAGTCGACGATGGAGCGAGCTTGCCCAGAAGAAGCCTGTTCACTCTAATTTTGGAGAGATTAGGGTTGTGTGCGTTCGGAAACACAGACGCAGGCAGAGAGTTCCACTCCTTTGCTGTGCGCATTATACAAGACGTTTGGAAACATTTAGTGCGAATTGGTGGAATAGCAACAAGGTAAACCTCCCTGCTTGTTTTGTTCCGTTGTTTATAATTGTTTCCTTCAGTTCCTTTACTTCTGGCTTCTGTAAGCCAACCCTTCGCATCTTCTCAGCAGAATCGAGCCCACATTTTAGAAGGCAGAAGTTAGTCTCAATCAGCTTTTAACTCAAATCCAACGACAGTCCCTTTCCTAACTTGTCAGCTTCAATTCAATGTAATCTGTCACTAGCAGGCCAATTAATTTCAACCAACTTGATACGGACCGGTCCGAGATACTGAAGATTTTACATAAAATTACTACGAGTTAGTCCAAAACATTCTAAAGTGGTATCTAAACATGTGCCCTCCCGCTCTTTATTCGAGTGAGAGCAAAGGAGGGAGAGTAGAACCAGTTTGGCAAGCATTTGCCTTGAACTTGCTTAACCGCTAGGCCAAGTGGTACCGTCAACGACACGTCCATGGTAACAGTTTGAGTTTCGCAACGACTTTATTTCGTAGCAGAAAGGGTGGCTTTTGTAGTTCGAGTGTTATTAAAGACTCGGATGACCGTACCCGGCTGTGTGCTAGTCCACGGTATTGTGTGTTTGCTTGCCAATTTGTGTTCGTCCGACAAATCGGTGTATTAGCAATTGGGCAATGTTTCCAAGAACAATCTGAAACAGATCAAAGACAAGAATGAATGCCACAAGGTGTCGGTAGTAAACGACGCGAATCATTCCGATTTTTGAGGATCCTATTTAGATTTTTTGTCATGAACTCGTGACTGAGCCAATCAATACTTCCATTTTTTATTTTAACATGTGGAATTCAAATTGGATTCGCAAAAACTGAAGCACAGATGATATCGTTAGCTTTTTAAGTCTTCAAAGTCCATTAAATATGTGTGTGTTTTTAATTCAATGCTTTTCGAAATTCTAGATTGTGACAATGTGAGTTTTTAAGGAAACAAAGCATTCTTTTTCCAAAAGTTTTCCCATCTGAAGAAACTTTCACTTCGCCGCCACAATAAAAATCTCGTCAGATTGTTTCAGCCATTAACGGCTGGTTCACTGAATTCAATCGGTTTGTTTCATGAAAGTTTTACATAACAGGAAGCGTGTTGTTGGCAATTAATTGAAAAGTTGTGATTAGCACACGCGGTTACGTCGCCGCCAGCCAATCGCGTGCGTCCAATATATTGGTGATCGGCATGGAATTAACAAGTACAGTGATCGGTCAATGATGAGCTGTCTATTAGACAGTCGGGGCTTTTTTGACAATAGGTACCTAAAGAAAATTTGAGAGTAAGTCTGCACTGTTTTGTGAATTTTAAACAACAGTTTTATTGTTTAAAAATTACAATTGATAAAAACAGACCATAATTAAACTGTTGTGGGTCCCGTGCATATCCTATTTCTGGGTGGTTATCTAAACGGTCAGAAAGAGGCGTTTAAGAGACTGTCTTTCGGTCTTAAATTTTAGCGTTAATGACTGCAAGTATTTGGTATAGTTACAAAAACGCAATAAAATTATCATTTGTTACGTTTTCTACATACCGCACCGCAGTTATATTGCACACGCGTGCACGAATAACCTTGAGCCACCATAAAATAACAATAAAAAACCAACATTATCAGTGCACTGTCAATGTCAAAAAACAGCCTCGCGATGGACGTCGACCGCTTGCTGATGCGCGGGCGCAAAGAATGTCAACGTACCCCCACCTCGATCCCCCACTTTTATAATTGAAACATCACCATGTTTCACATTCTTTGATGGGTACGTAGGAGCTTAGTAGTTCGTCATGCGAATGTACACAGCAATGGATGCGAGCTGAAATGAAAGTGTTGTCAGAGTAGGTCATTGACTCGTATGCATGGTTGGGTATGGTGGAAAATCGTCGGCAGTTAGTAACCATGGCTGTGATAGGCTTTCAAGGGCATGGGGCTAAGTTTGTATGCATCCTTCGTGGCTCGTGGCTGCTAAACGTTCTAAATGGTAATATGTTGGACGGAATACGGAACTGTTGCAAATCAGCTTTCGGCCTGGTTTATCGTAACTCGCCACGACTCTGAGTACTTAGATACTCGTATTGTTATATCTTGGTATCCAAAGGCCGAGAGTCTAGTTATAAAAGTTTGTTTATAAGCACGTATTTTACTTATCGTGCTAACTCTATACAACAAGTTCTAGAATACATAAGGGTTCTAAAAATATTACGTAATTTTCTTTGCATCTTGCCTGTATTTTTAAAGTTGTAAAGGTTCACATAAACATATTCCCCTGAGAAATTCATTAGAATTTTCTGAAGTCGAAGAACGAAGCTAACTAAATTAGCACATATATAGGTAACCTTGTCCTATTCAACCCTAAACCCTTTACATTACTACTGGTGCTGTCAAAGTGTATGTTTTAATGTCTAGTGGTTCCATGTAAGAGAGAGCTAGCTGCTTGACCATTGCAAGTGAAATGTGTGCTGAACTTGACCGAACTTGATTTAAAACCTTTGCTATGTAATTGAAATGCGCAGAGTCGTGGGAAAGTACCTATAGAAAACATCATGTTAAGCTGCAGTCATAAATTTAAAAATATTACCCCAGAGATCAAATTATTTTATAAGTTTTTGTGGAACTTGTGAGACATAACCTGACGAGGAAGGCCAGCACCAGCACACTGAGTTTGGCTTATTGAAGAGGCTTTGATAAGTGCGACTGGAATTGGGACTGCACCGAATGCCTTTTCTAATCTCAACTAAATCTTCTGAATTAGAGTTCCTCCCCTCAACTCAATCCCCCTGGCTCGTATTGTAAGGAGGTTCATCTATAGGATTATCGTAAATCTCGATAACTACCCGCTACCACTACGTATAACCATAGATAACCCAACTTAGGAGCTCGCAGCCCCATACTTAATAGTTCGACACTTAGTGAGGCAGACTAATTTAACTTTGAAAGGGGTGATTGATGGAAAAAACTTCGCTCATTGAAAAAACTGGCTCAGTGGGCCGCCATTGTTGCCTCAAACTTGCGTAGGAGTTGAATATTACCGAGAAATCTCATACAATGATTTAGATTGATTCAGAAAACTTCCGCGCCGTTGCCGATTTGAGATGGAAAAGAAAACGCGCTCCTTTTTTCAAAGATTTCGTTTAAGGAATGGTATTATGAATATATTGTCCTGAATATGGCAGGCTACGTTCTGTCTTGCATCATTATTATAAACCAACTCTAAACTCATTCGGCATAGTATTGGATGATGGCATACACAAATGGAGGACTATATCCCACATTGGGATCTTGGAAGATAATTTACAAATTAATGCAAGTTCCACAACACACATTTTACAAGGGAGGCAAATCAAATAGTTCCTTCCTATTTGATTGATACAAACGATCCACAAGTTCGTTTTCATCTCCAACCTATGCCTCTTAAGGTTTCTACTTGTTTGATCATGCAGTGATAGAAGAGAGAGATACTGTTAGCTATTTTAGATTGTGTTTAAGATACTTATCACCATTTCCTTTGTTTCTGCAACACACTGACCTTTGTGTATGAATATAGTGTCAACCAAACTTCCTTTGACCGAGCGCATCAAATCCAGTCATCGGGTCATACCCCGTACAATCTGCCATGATGGCCAACCACGATTGTCTCCACCACAACAATAATTATTATTTACCTTCCCATGTTTCTTGTTTCCTCCTATAAGAATATTGTGTCTTTGTTAGATTGTATAACTTATAATGATGGGGTGACGTTAGTAATCTCAAATTGTATGAAATCATTCTTGATCTCTAGGGTTGTAATTATTTCATCTGTGCATTGAAATAAAATGTTATGATTTATCTGTGAATGTTAGTATGGAAACTAACGCTACCTGCACTTTGATTGTATGCTTCAAATTAGTCGATGAAGAAACTTTGCCGCGTTTTACTAGGTTATGGGCCCAGTACGCTTCTTCTTATTTATCTGTTCTGCAAAAAAACTTCAAATCCTTATCGATGAACAGGCAGAAAACCGCCTGTTAGTAAAAATTTTGTAGGTAATAAGTTCTTGTTTTTTTCTGTCGTTAAACTCGATGCGTCATTCGGCTCACCAGCAACAAAACAAAATCCAGTGCCCTTTGCGACCCACAGTAACAACACGACAGGCCATCATTACGATAATAGCGAGCGTCGCCGGCGCAACAGTCTAGCGAATTAAAGAACTGTTAGTCGACCCCTGACTCGCAGCGCGCGAGGCTAGAGAAACTCTTGCGCATGTTATACGTACACTTGGCCGAATAAATGGTTGCTTATTGTTTGTTTAGTCACGATAGGCGAGCATGCCGTTAGGTAAAGAATAAAGATGTGAAGTTTAGCCAAGGGAAATATGGTGTGGAAAATTTATTTGATTTGATTCAGTAGCTCGGTAGGCCAAGCATGTAAACCGTACCTTAAGTTATTTAAAAACCTGGCGGCCGCTTTCCATATTCATTTTGGTCTCAGATGCCTTGATTCGATTTAAAGATTCACCCGGTTTAGGTCAAATCTTCTTAATGCAATCACACATGTTATCAAATATACCTACAACACTTTTCAACTTCCTAAATCTCAGAACACCTCCAATAAGCACCTAGACATTATACAGCGTGTTCACAGAGCGTGTCGTTGAATTATTTAAACTGCCGGCTCCCGTACGGTGCAGTCCTTTAAATATGTAGTGGTCAAGATCGGTCAGTGTTTGTACTCCTATGCCCTCGACAATATTAGGGTTCAAACGTGGAATAATGAAATAACTTAAAATTGAGGAAGATGAGATGGGATCTCGGGTGACCGTCGGCGTCGGTGGGTTTTTTTAGGTGTAAGGTGCTTTATCAAGCAACCTTGTTCCACTCCCTGATGAGTATAGGTCCTCCCTCATGTGTCGTGCTTCCCTTGTTTTGTTGCAGTGGTTGGGTATTCCCTACTGTGTGTGACAAACAACCCAGTGAGCGCGCTTAATCTGTGCGAATATCAACCAGGTTGACTTTTACATTTTCGAAAATGGTAAAGAGCCTTTACTTGGTATAAGTAAGTGCCAGAGTACTTTGAAATATTTGATCACACTTTTATTTGCTTTTTTCTAAAATATACTTAGGTTACTGTGACGTTACAATAGAACTTCTAGCCGAGTCATCGTTATTATGAAAGTATCAGACAAAAAACATACGAATTAGTTTTCCTCCATACCTGTTATAGCCAAGTTACTGGCAACCTTGCCAGCACTATATAATGTACAACAAATACATCAGAACATACATTATGGACGTCTATGTATTAGTTATGGCTGTAACACGTGATTAGCATTGCCATACGCCGCGATGGGGCGTTGTGGTACTACGCAGCATGATTTATAGAGCCCCACGCCGTACTTATGAGGTTATGATCATGTGTTAGGCCACGTGTACATAATGGGCCACGCTGGCTACTTGAAACGTCATTACAGATTACTATTAACCACATACTAATGGTCGTGAGGCGAATATTAGAACAAGTACGTTTAAAAAACTATTGAAGATTGCTTTTTTGTTTAATGTTGGTATCCAAAGATTTAATAGTATGCAGGGATCTTTTGGAACTTATTGTTAAAAAATAAAAACATTATTGCTACATAATCTAGATCATGGTTTGATCAAGTCTGGTTTAGAAATTCCGTAGACAAGAGTGTTGATTGGTCGCCACTTTATGTCAGTCCACAATTTCTCGGGCACGGAGATATTATAGAATACAAGATTTTGAATCGTAGGTATAACTGTAAAACAAATATTCATTTGACAATGTATCGAGAGTTTACAATCTCTCAAGATATTTTGTAATCTTACGTAGTTTGCAATTATCCGGTGACACATTCATGGTGATACTTCGAGAACATTTAAAACTTTAATTCGACACAAAGGTACAAAACAAAGGCGGGCTTAATGCCTTGAGTATTCTCTACAGTCATTCATAGGTTTCCAGAAACCACAAAACTAAAAAAATATGAAGAATAGTTCATGTTTGAAAATAACGATAAAGAAAACCGATAAGAAAATCAGAACAGACCTTATTATTTTCATAGTATAAATATAATCTACTCAATTTCTATAAATAATGACGGCAATTAATTTCCTTTGAAGTCTCTTATTATTTATTGTTTAAATCAGATAATGGAGAAAATAAAGGCATTCAAGGATGGTCGTGGACCTGTGTTTATTAATGATAGTGTCTCATTATAGGAATCTAGGCCAAGAAGAAAACTATTGTGATTTGTTGAACCTATAAATCTAGAATTTTATTAATAACTAGCTTCTGCCCGCGACTTCGTACGCGCATATCCCGTTTTTTCCTGTTCCCGTTGGGATTTCGGAAAATCCTCTCTTATTGCTCCCCTTCACCCCCCAAGGAACCTACATGCCAAATTTCAGCCTTCTACGACTAGTAGTTTCGGCTGTGCGTTGTCTGTCAGTCAGTCAGTCAGTCAGTAACGGAAGAGTTTTATATAAGTGATTGTTTTTTTTTTCTATTGTACAATACAATTCTCTTCTGTGTCAATCTATGACCCTGTATAATGGTACCTAGATATCTATTATCTCATCATCATCGTATTGTCCCTGATCCCATGTAGTGCACCATGTTTTTATCTTCCATTCTCCCCTGTTTACCACCACGCTATCACTCCCTTTTGACCTCTAACTACCCATCTTTCTGAGGAATGTTAATGGATGGAGAGGGAACCATCCATTTACATTTACTGATAGAATTACCTATAGAAGCGTAAAAAACATAAAATAATTATATTTAGTACGTATTGTGATGGGCATAACACGCACAAAAGTAAATATCAGATACAAAATCAACATAATCAGTTAATATTCATCCAATCAATCATGAGAATGGCGGATTAAATCGCATGATTTGTGTGTAATCGTTGCATTAAAATTCCACGCGAGCTATTTTTATTAGGCAACGCGTTTAGTACCCACTGTACCAACTACTGGTACTTTACAGGAGTTAGTTAACTGCACTGTTAGCGTTACCCAAAATAACGAAATTTATTTGACTCGATAATAAATTCTTATGAAATAATTTTCTAGATTAAACTTTTTTTTTTTTAATTCATTTACAGGGTTTTTTCTAAAAAGAATATGTCACCCCGATGATTGAATAGATTAAACTTGCTAAACATATTAACGAAAGTTCGACTGCTTCGCTAGGTTGGTCCAGTGATCGCAAACGCTGCTGCTGAGTATGATGTCCTGAGTTCGCTTCCCGGGTCGGGCTAAGGGTTATTGGGTTTTTATCAGGAACTTAGTATCAGCTCGGATTCTGGAACATGGGTATTTTATTTGGCCTAATCTGGGTGTACTATAGGTAGGTATCACTTTTCCCTAATCCTTCGCGAAATAATGTTAGTTTGTCTTTTGCCTAATGTCCAAAGCTATTGAAAGTCAAAGTCAAAAGTCATTTATTCAAATTAGGCCGAGTGTCAGCACTTTTTGAACGTTAACGTTTACAAAAAGGCAGTCCCACAAAAATGCCCGCCCGTCACCACTTCCTTATGTTTTAGCTGGGAAGAAGAAGTGGCGCAACAAACTCCTCAGCATTAGATCATCAGATCTTCACCAAATTGAAATGGGACCTCTCCGAGAAAGTATTCTTCCAAAAACTACCCAAATCGCTTCAAGTGTGCCTATAAAATTTGAAGAGTTCTCTCTATTTCTCCAGGAACCCATCATCAGATCCTGACTTAATGATCATGGGACCACCTGGGAAGCAAACCCTTTCAATAAAAAAAAAATAATCCAAATCGGTCCAGCCATCTTCGAATAATAGGGGAACATAAAAAACCGACGAATTGACAACCTCCTTCTTCTTTTGAAGTCGGTTAAAAATAACATAGTTAACACGTACATTATAAAGACGTCAATAAATTAATATGCAAGTAACAGCCCACTCCTCGCCAATTAACGTATAAACTGCAAATACGATGAGTTAAACTAAATTCAAAGCAAACTAAGTTCAATACTAACCTGCGTCCACTGAACCAGAGGTAGTTATTATAACTTTCGAACATCAAACATGATCGGGCCAATCAGAAATTAGTTTAACCTATCACGATTCTGCAGTACTCCGGCCTGTTCGTTACTTTGTTCAATTACTTGGATCTAAGTATACAATGGGTATAGTATCAATTTAGAAGTTAATAATAATAATATCTTGGGACAACTCACTCACGGTCATCCGACCCCAAACTAGGCAGAGCCTGTGCTTTGGCAACCAGACAACAGATAAACATACTTATATATTTCTAAATACATAGGTACATATTATAGACAAATTACACCCAGACACAGAACAAATGATCATGTTCATCACACAAACATTTTTCCTGGGTGGGAATCGAACCCACGACCTCCGGTTTAGCAGTCAGGGTCACTAACCACTCGACCAACAGTTACCTGTTGAGAATTTTCTTTCCTCAAAATTATTGTCAATAGCAGCCCTACAATCTGTATTGGTGCCTGGTTGATGACAATAGGGAACCCCTCGATTACAATCAGCTGCCTAGCCTTTTCAATAGTTTCAAGTCTATTCGGGTACAACTGAGTACCAGTATTTGGCAAGACTGGTGTCAGATTTACTGGCTTCTGACTACACGGAACAACTGTTAAAAGATTTACAAATGACAGCCGGCACCCATAGCTAACATGCTTTCTGAGTCACGGAGGACTTAATATTATTGCCGAAATGTCGTTGTAATATAAGTAGGTACTGCCGGTCGATTCTGCAAACATGTTAAAGTGAAGGCTTGGGTGAAGTGATCACGAGGTGAGCTGTCAATCCATATAATCAATATGGAATGACAGCGCACTTCGTGATCACGTGATATCTTGATTATATGGATTGACAGCTCACCTCGTGATCACTTCACCCAAGCCTTGACTTCGACATGTTTACAGAATCGACCGGCAGCTCTGCCTAACCCATCGGACTATACAGGCGTGATGTTATGTTATAAAGTAAGTGGGTCCACTTTGAAATTACCTCTGATATCGAACTTTGAAACTAAGCCGATATACCGCTGAGTTACAATTGTGTGCACAAGTGTTGTTTTACAATAATTACCTTTATTTATTTTCAAAGTCACCTCTGAAAACCTACCGCCCTACAGTTGCTTAACCTTGCGCTCTCCCATCATTGAGACTGTATTTGTGTGCACAAATGTCGAATCTAAATGACAGGTTATTATAGCGAGGGTCGCCGAGTCGACACCCGTCATTTTCAAAGTTTTTGTATTAAACTAAACATTGTTATTTTGATTATGAATACAACAAGGGTCATCAATGAAGTAATTTATTAAGATTTTTTTGTACGGCTGCCACCCATCATATTCCAGACCGCGATTTAGTTGCGTAACCTGGTGCTAACCATTAGCACGGTATTTGTATACTCAAGTGTCGTCTGAATGGCGCGGGTTAGTTTTCTAAAGAAACAACTCGACTACTTGTGTTGTGTTTTTAAAACGGCCTCCGTGCTGATAGGGCCGTTTGTCGCGATATTTCACATATTTGCTTCATTAAAAATTACAAATTGAAGATTTTATCAGGACCGGTTACAGTTCTTATATCAGACAAATATGTTGCTGGGGAGTTAATTGTACCATTTGTTCTTCTCAGCTAAAATAGTAAGATGTTTTGGTAGACCATTTTTTGACGTATGGGAATACTGATTTTCAGCCTAACTTCAATAATTTCGTAACTGTCCAATTTACATAAGATAGGTAGGTAATTAGGTATTCATTATTTTCGACATAATTTTCTGAAGTACAAAAAAAAGCCTGAAAAGTCTTGAGTTTTATTAATCCCACAAATCGATTACATAATTAATTTGTCCAGTTAATATATTTATGAGCTAATTATCTCAGAGACAGTCCCTAAATAGTTTACACACACAAAAATTCTCACCTTTCATAACCTAAATAAAATCCCACCATTATATAAACAACGTTTATTATGAAACTAACCACCGACTAGCGGGGCAGCCCTAGGAGCGGCGCGCGCGCAGCCTGGCACGGCCCGGCACCGCTAATGCACGGATCATTGTCAACCGGCCATTGTGTGCAGGGCTATTGCCACGATGCCAGTATCACAACATTACGTATTTACATTACTAGATTTATTTCTAGAAAAAAAAACCTGTTTTGTTAAATCTTTAGAGGATGATATTAATCGTGGCTAAAGAACAACAGCCGCACTGGTCGATCAAAGGTTAAGCAACGCTTGCCAAGGTTGGTCTGTGGATAGGTGATCATCTTAACATACCGATTTTCCTCTGTGCCTCGGGAAGCACGTTAAGCCGTTGGTCCCGGCTGTCATTTGTAGATCTTCGGCAGTCGTTACGGAATGTCAGAAGCTCCAGTCTTGCCAAGAACTACCGTGTTACCCAGTTAATGGGTTGTGGGTCTGGTAGGTAGCCGCTTCACGTAAAATACTGGTATTCAGCTGAATCCGGTTTGACTGGAAGCCGATCCTAATATAGTTGGGAAAAGGCTAAGCAGGTGATAAATGCAACATACTACATACAACAACATAACAAGCCTTCTCTCTCTGTGACTAAGAAATTCTCATAAGAAAGAAATAAGTAATTATGTTCAAAGATATAAAAAAGTGGGGATAATTCATTGGGCACCGATAAATTCATCAGCAACATGTCAATGAAAAAAAAGAAGAATGAATATAGACCACTCCTAACTTCCCAAAGCAAGTGTGTACATACCATTGTCGAGCACACCATCACTTACCATCACGTGTGATATGGCATAATAAAACATGTTACAGTGAAAAATATGTAGCTTTAAAAAGAAAACCTTGCAAATCGTTTCAACGTGACCTGTATTCATGGAAATACGGAACAGTATGGCATAAAACAATAAGCATTTAAACATAACTAGGTCTCAGTAACAAATTGCAGCAGTTAGTTAAGTTACGCTAGTGTTTCTAAGACGAGACATAAGGTGCTCAGTCAACAGCTGCAGGAACTGGGGCACGCGGTGATAGCTGATAAGTGATAACAAACTAGCGACCCTCCCTTTATGAGCTATTTGTTTTTAAGATTGAAAAGATTAGCTTGGAAATTCTGGAATGTTTTGGGACAGTGATTTAACGAGAGGCGTACATTGATGCTAATCTCGTAATTCTCATGAAGTTTACTCCAATTTAGGTAGGTAGCAGGTCCTATTCTTTCATACGCGTAGTCAACTGTTATTTCTTTTATCTTTGTATCATCGTTTTATTTATTTACTGTATTGTACACCTCATAGTAAGAACAGGGCAATCAAAATAAAATAAGTGTACAATAGGCGGTCTTATCGCACAAGGCAATCTCTTCAACAACCTTTGGATGGATTGAACGAAAGGATATACATCTAGGACTACGGCATTTTTCACGGAATCTATACACCTTTAATTTGATCTTAATTAATACAAAGTTTGAACACCACTGTATTTTATAGGTGTTAATACTAATTATACAATCTTTAATTATTGCTAATCGTAGGCATTATAACCGCCCAATCCTGGAAATCAAAGAAATGGCAGACGTACTGGCGGCCGCACTAGGTGTAGTTTTTTTCTACTTTACCTACACCGAGTGGGCCACTAACCAAAGTGATATCCTATCCGCTAAAACCAGAGAAACCATCCAAAAGTATAGTATTGACATATGCTACCGAAATGTTATTTGTAAATAAACACAATCGCAGGCAAAACCCCAAAAAGTAGTTCTAAGAATAAAATCCAGTACTGATTATTTCAGCCGTGTCTAACACAAATTCGACACACATTGTTTCAGTGGAAGCAAAATAAACTACTTTACTCTTGTGACCGCAGCCGAACTGCTTCAAGTAATTTAAACAAAAATACATACAATGCGTTTATTTTAAAACATGCAACATGTTTATAAACTGCAGAGTTATAACATCAGCAAATGTAACGCTGTGCTCGACCTAGTTTGTGGCACGTATCGTCACGGTCGCATTTTGGATGGGTGTGCGCTTTTGTTGCTGACACGATTCGATGTAATTGTCTGGGAAGTAGGAAGTAATGCATTGTTTTATATTGTGTAGTTGTGACGACGCGAAATTTTCAAAATATAAAAAAAAAATATATTTTGAAAATGTCGCGTCGTCATGGAAAAAGTTTAATGTTTGATTGTGGGCATTGTGGGTGACCATTAGAGTAGGGAAAGACTAAGGAAACGATGGATAGGTCAGGTTGAGACGAAGATGATGGTCAGTAACGGAGTGACGAATAAAATGAGGGCAGACGTGAGTTGTTTGGAAGAAGATATGCTTCGACGCACTTTAAAATTTGAATAAGAGTCATCATTCTCATTATTCATCTGATAATGGGGATATTCAAAAAAACAGTCTGCCTAGCCTTTTCCCAACTACATTGGTGTTGGCTTCCAATCTTACCGGATGCAGCTGAATACCAGTATTTGATATGGAGCGACTGCCTCTCTGAGCCCCACAACCCAGTACGCCCAATCGGTCAACACGATATCCCATGGCAAGACTGGTGTCACCTTTTCTGACTTCTATACATATATCTTAGGTGCATTTTGTATTGTATATAGTTCTCATGACCGATTTCGGTGGCAACAATCATGCATGCAACCAATCTCCACCGAGACTAGCCATCGGCGCGGGAGATATTATAGTGCTGGCGTGTGTACGCAAACACTGGTGCACTCCCTCTTCCATCACTCATATTCCGATGGGATGGCAACCCGACACGACCGGAGAGAGATCTGGCGCAGGACCAACGGCTTAACGTGCTTTCCGAGGCACGGGGGTGTCACACCACCAACTCCCAAACTCCAGGCTGTAACTTAGAAATCCCTGTTGGAAAAACCCCTACAATACTTTTTGCCCGACCTGGGAATCGAACCCAGGACTCTTCTTACGATCAGTCCCTACCTCCAAAGAAGACCACTAACTAAACTAACAATATTACATTAGCACCCACTTAACTAAAAACCCGTTCAAAACATTTTCATTTGCGCTCAAAATGTCGAAACTATTGTATGGACTCAAAATGAATTGAGACACTCTGTGGGAAATAGCGACCATAGACAATAACTGTGCACTGACTATGCTCAGTTATTACAGAGTTATTTCATGAAATTATTGTTCCCATTGACGTTGAGATATGATTCTGTGAATAGCATGTCGATTACTGTAATTTTTTGGCATGATGGAGAGGATTTTCGAACGGAAAAATACAGTTTTGATCTAATGAGGACGTTTTAACTGAGCAATGGACACGTTTTGCACACACTGCGTGAGCCTATGGTAACAAATGGCCTGATTGAGTTTTAGTGTGAAGTAGGTAGGAGTGAGGGTTGTTCAATTGTTTGATCTTTCAAAGTCTAAGTCTATTCAAGGTCCCTTGCCATATGCTGTTTAGATCCAATTTCTTCTTACGTAGCAGACAGATGTATTGCTGGAGAGTTCCTAGCTCAACGTCTTCTTCCTCGCAGAAACACTCCGAAGTGATGACGGGCGAGCGTCAAGGATTTTTTTTTTATTTCGCTCAAAACTCAATCTCAACTAGTTATCTATATAATATTTTATTGGGTCATAAAAAGTGTAACAATATTTAGGTGAGACACTGGATCCCGCACTAGGATACCCTGTGTCGCAGGATCCAGCCTCTTTCGACAGATAATGTGAATCATGAAATTTAGGTTAACAAATGCGACGGTTTAATATAATTCACTAAAATTAAGACTAAAAGGTAACCATAAGTATGAGTCTATGCGATGAGTTTATGTACGACTACGTGTTGAGTGTAAGTGTGTATGCCTGTATATCTATGCCTGTATAATATGAGTGACGGACGATAAAACAAAGTAACGAAAAACAATCCCGAACTCAAAACTATCAGCGGTTCCCGCCGCAACAGCCGTACTTATCCGCACAATAAATACAGTAGTTATAAGCAGAACGGCGTGGCTGCAAACGCAGCGCATTACACTTATCAGCCACTTGCAGCCACTTGCAGCCACCGCGTTCCCGTTTACCTTATGTAATTGGGCTGTTTGTCTGCCGCGGAGCTTTCCGAGCTATTCATTGGTGACAGTTATTATTTTCGTTTGGAGCTGTCATTTTCATTGGTTGTTGTCGTTTCGTTGATTGTTCGTTACTGGAATTAGCTTTTGGAGGTCTGTTATTTTAGGTGATGTTTTCGGAAGTTCTAATTAAAGCCTCGTATCAACTAGGCAACATTAGACGCGCGACATGATGCACAACATGTTGCTCATCATGTTGAACGGCAACGAAGAACTTTTATTTAGTAACATTGTCAATGTTGCGCGCCTGCTGGCAACGTCGCGCGTTGTTGTGCAACGTTGCTGAACATGTTGGGCGTCATGTGTTGCGCGTCAAATGTTGCATAATGATTCGAGGCTTTAGTGTATTTTTTTGGTGGTTGGTTATTTTTGTTTGGATATTATTTTGTTTTCGCCGCGCTAAGAAAACATTCACTGCTTAATCTTTAGCGTTGGGTGGTCCTTCATATCTCTATCTCCAACAGGTATTTACAAAAGCGTGATGTCTTTTCCACAAAATCAATCAGAAACTCCAACATACGAGCACGTGACGACAATGTGACAACGATACGGCGTTGCCATATTATGTCACATTGCGTGGTCTCGTTGTTGCAAGTTCGCGACATGTCGTCTAACTCGAAGTTTCTCCTGACGATCCTTTTAATTTCATGACCTAAATACCTACTAACCCTTGAACAAATTGAACATAAATAAGCAACTCAGCACATGATGACTCACGCTCGAGAATAGTCTAAACAAATGAGTGAGGTATTGTTAATGAAACATCTGGCTGTTATGTGTGTATGCGAATAAATAATAATTATTGTTATGTTAATCATGATGGCGTTTTCAATGTAACCTCGCACAACCTTGAGGTTTCAGCAGCCCATATGACAGGTATCTAGTACATTGTAGGTACGTATAGTATTTTTTGTTTTGGTTACCATGAAAATAATGGCGACGATATCTTCAAAGAAGATTATCATGTTCTGCTATTTGTGTGTGTTTACTTATCTAATGATTAAAGTTTGGTGGTGGTTCATTAGCATTCACCAGCGTTTTTAATGGTTTGTCGACAATTTTCATTTGGACCAAATCTACGTTGAATCCTAGTACTCGTACGATGTACGACGTTGTCGAATCCATTCAACTTTGCCTGTTCATAATGAACTGTGGGATATCGGTTTGCATGAGTCAAAACAAAATCATAAAAGACCGATATTTGCTGTTAAAGTGCATCGACGCCGCATTTAGATGTCTTGGCCAATAACTTGGCTAAAACACGTTGCCAATTAATTAGAAATATTTCAAAACTGCGGAAAATGATCAGGTTCACCGGCAAGGAACCGGACGGATATCGGACGGCGTGCAGCTGTGCCGGACACTTCGTTACCGTGGTGCCGGCGGCCGGTATTCATTAATTGCGTTAGTCTTTTATTAGTTGCCCGATGGACTGGATACGATGGACTTTTGATTAGGTTATGTTGGGAAAATAATGGCGTTTCTGTTGTGTGACATTTTGTGGGGGTTATCTGACCGGGAATGCAACTATGCACTTTATCAGTCTAAATGTGTCTGTATGTTGTGCAAAAGGTACATAATATGTTGATGCTTGTGGGCAAATAACAATAACATAAAAAAGATTCCATCGAAGCGTTACAGGAGGTGATATTTAAACTATATTACATGATCGTTGCGCTTGCTTTATCAAACATCTGCAGTAATCGCGCCTCCTTCTTTAGTCAGTAAAATCATGCGCACTTTCTTTTCCAATCTACTTAAGTCCAGTAATGTCTAAAATGTATCCAGTCTCTTAACTGACATCACAAGGACAAGTAATAACTTATTTTAGTCTTCGTAGTGTCATTATTTTGTATCAGGTCATAAGTTAAAGGATTCCCGTGTTTCTGCAGCATCTTTGACCACGAGACCTTTCTTTATGTCTGTTTCGTTCGTTATCCTGTTCATCCAATTAACAATACTTCTTAAACCCAGTTGTTTGGGTTGTGTTGTCCCACTTACCAGTGTGTCCAGTGTCCACTGTGTCCACAACGAACGCGCGTCCGTGCCGACTGTCCGCTAGCGTTTGTGTACAGTTTGTGTTTCTCCTGTATTTGCGAGTTATTTCTGCTAAACACCGCGCATCGCTTGCTCAGCCTGTTAGGGCGAGGCCACAACACTGCGTTGCAGCGTCGCATCGCGAAAACGACGTCGCACAGCAATACAATTACAATTCGATTACAGTAAGATTTTTGCGATACGACGCCGCGACGCAGTGTTGTGGCCTCGCCCTTACGGTAGTTAACGGTGATCGAGGAGTGTTTTACTTGGAAGTTTTTTGTTTGAGTTTAATTACTAGATAGTATTAACTATTATTTAGAAAGCATTTAGCTTAAGATACTTTTATTTTTAAAGGTAAAATAGTTATGCAGCCTTAGGTGTCATTAGAAATAATTAAATTTAGTTTAGCAGAAGGAAAGAAAGAAAGAAAAGTAGCTTATTTGGCACACACAATATACATACAAATAAAAGGAAACTTAATTTTAAAACAATTATATTGTGTGCCCGACGACTGCGCCAAATAGGTCCAGTTCAGCAAATGCCAGACAACTAGTAGTTCCCTGACGCTGGTTGAAGAAGGCTTGTTATACTATTCGGTAAGAACCTGGCTTATGTATTTTCCGTCTCCATATTTTGAGTACTTCACCTCTGGAGACAAGAAGCCTACCCCAATAAGTAAAGGCAGACCTTTCTGAACATCAATGGTTGAGCTCGTTGCTCTGCTCCTAAAATTGCAATGCAACTACCTATTAATTGAAACAAGCTTGTTTATTTGATTGTGATGAGATGATCAGGAAACACTTTGTTACATCTCGTAATAATAAACCATTGCTAATGTCGTAGTTTTCCATCGAGGTTCAGGAAGTAATACACCCTATGATTTCTCCATTAAATTAACATTCAAGAAATTATTGCGTCGTACCATCTTAATTGATAAGTAATTAATATTGCATTTACACACGTGTCCAGCATAGTTGCGCAGGAGTGGAAATCTGCGATTTTCTTAGAAAATGCGTTGAGTGCGCAGTTTATGCTGAGGAGAGTGTTAGGTACATAGTTTTACATGGTTGATTGGTTGTGTTCATGCTGGCTGTTCCGTGGAGGGTGGGCAGCTATTCAAGCTATAATGGTGTTCCGTTAATATTCGAGTACCAACACACAATAACTACTTAACTGGTTTTCAGCGAGGATAAAAAATTAGTCCTTTAGTTCAGTTGCCATTTTTTTTCCTTAGCCTATTGTGTCCCACTCATGGGCGTGCAGTAGGCTACAGTAAGGGTAGGCCAGCCCATACGTAATGCCCAAAAAAAACTCACCACGTTATTCGGGGTTGAAATCACGATACTGACAACGCGAATTTTCGCTTTCAATTTTTTTTTGGGCATTATCACGCGCATGGTCCCACTGCTGGGTAAATGCCTCCCCCATATCCTTCCAGACATTTGCAATTCAAAATCAATAATTTACCACCAGCTCTTTTACACCCAATCGAAAATTGCAAGTCACTCTCCAACAGGTACGTATATTTTTAGTTAATCAATCATACTGACCAAACACAAGAAACAACGTACATAGGTACTGATAATACCAATAATACCTACCTATACACCATAATAATACCGCTCCGAACAATTCATTGATTAATCCATTGAATCAATCAAGCCAGCTTACCTGGCTCTTGGGCCTGTGAAGCCCTTTACACGCGGCCGGGCCAATGGCAGCGAAGCGATTTTAACCCGAGTACATACCGGCCGATAACAGCAATTACTGGGCGCCACTGAGCGGAGCAATTTGGCAGCGAACAGTGTATAATTAAATGTTGTTGAATAGTGTGCAGCTAGCCGTATTGCCTGGAGGGGTTCTATTGCTCATAAGATGGGGTAAGATGCTGCTCGTGTGTCGAGCTTAGGGATGCTTAGAGCATGTGTGTACTTACTTCCTTAGGTAAGGCTTTTCTTGCTAGCGAAAAATATACAATTTAGGTACTCTGTGTAAGAATTAAATGAATGGATAGGCTAATAATAAATAGGTCCATCATTTTGGAAAAGGTGAAGGTCTTTATGAACAGGCATATTCCAAACTTTACTATAAAAAATACAAACTTTAGCCCGCTACTAAATATTCGTAAATCGAAAGTTATTTTCTGACGTAAGTATTGTAACCCAGCACCAAAAGCTCAAGAGTTCTTTTTGAGAATTTAATGAATTATGTATTAATATCAAACGTCGGTTTTCAACACAAATATAAAAGTAATCTGCAAAGGGTTTGATGTAAGATGTAAGGTACACTGTATTCACTTCGGTGGGTCCAGACGAGGTGGGGTCGTACTGACAGCGATGTGTCAAACATACATGATTGTAGTTTCTTGGAAGTCTTGTAGCAATGCTGGGAATCTATATTATATTTCTGTTAATATCATGGTTTTTCAATCGTCGATAAGCCAACTGATTTACAAGAACAACAAAGTCAACCGATTTTGGTTACCATTGGATGTTAAAATATGAACACACTGTTCTTTAAACGAATGCAAATCTGTCACAATAACGTTGAGCTTTTAACCTAACCTAACCTGTTAAAATTAATTGTGTCGAACTGTAACATTAAGTACGAAAGTTAGTCATACTATCACCTGATTAGCAACTTCGTCAATTACAATTTAAGATTTTGGCCTTTTTTTAAAGGATGGGAAATCATCAAATGACTTCGGAGGAGTTTCAGACTTTTAGTGACTAAAACTCATCCCTGTTCTTTCTAATGCCCTTTGCGTTCCAGGGGGGCTACTCTCTAAGCCCGAAGTCTGTAGTTTCGGGCTTAGTTGCGGGCGTATTCTAGTCTGTATCACCTAATCACTAATTCTTAGTTTGGGTTCGGAACTAATCGTAAGTCCGTAGGTGGTACGGAGTAGAATACACCCGCAACCAAGCCCGAAACTACGGCCTTCGGGCTTAGAGAGTAGCCCTCCAGGGCCGCGGTGACTCTTTCGAACAAATTCCGCAACGTCCTTTGGCCCTAGCATTTCTCTTCAAAGTTCCACTCCTCTGTGAGTGGCACTGCACCCCAGGCAGAGCTTTGACCACCGATGCATGCTTATCCATACGATAGGGTCCAGGCGTATTAATTCGGGCACAATCGCTTTTTTAATGTACAAACACGGCGCTCTGGGTTCACGAAAATTACAAATTCCTTTGTTAGAAAGTCTTTTGGGTAAAACTTTGATGAAAGGGACCAGGATTTGAGTTTTAGTCCAGTGAGGGATCTTTTAGGTTGTTTTAATCTGTTTATTTGTTTTTATGGAAGCCTATGCCCAAATTGGAAGCCTATAAAAAGGAAGAGTCCTAAATATAGGCACGCGACTGGGAATTGAAGCGGGAGGTCAGAAACCTTTAGAGGTTTAAAGTGAAAATTAAAAGTTTTGATGGCTGACTTGTGTGATTCCTTATCAAGCATTTTTACTCAAATTTCGAAAACGTAAATTAAAAATGATTTCTCATTTATAAGCTCTGATCACTGTAAACCCTACATCCAAAAAAACTCCAATTACTAACAGTTTATTTAAAAGATTGAAACTCGTCGATTCTGAAAAATCTGCAAGTATTCTATTGATAAAGCAAATCAAATTCTAATAACGCTTGGATCATCAAAATAAATTCAAGAATAAAACGCTTGGGTAAGCAAAAAAATGGCCGCTAATTTTGCGTGAGAATAATATTGAAGTTCGATTTAAGCCATTAGTTTAATATCTGCCGATATGATCTGAAAGCACCGAGTTTAACTTGTTCGTTAGTTTCATTGAACGTTCACTTTTGACCTACGTAGGTGCTGTGACCCGATACTTGACAATGTCACAAGTTGGTGATATTTGCCTAACAGTTCTTGTTTATATACTATTGATATGCTTGATTATTTTATTATAATACATTTTGATCAAATATGCATAGTTTGCGGTTAACCTCCATGTCCACATTTCTGCCGTTCCCTAGAATTTGCGAGGTTGGAGTAACATCCTCCCACTTTAGACACAGTTAAGGGCGTTACCAGCCCAATATTTATAACAAAGGACCACTTCAAAACTCATGGCGTAAAAACAGACACAATAAACAACGAGGTTCAAGATTAAGAACTCTATTTTAAATAAACCATTTGAATTGTCAAGATTGGACAGGCAAAAACATGAAGCTATTTACAGTTAAACTGATCACTTAACCTCAGCATCGACATACATTACAAAATACGATATCGATATAGTATCAATACTTACGCATGCCACACGCCGTGGTCGATCGGCTCCACCGGAAAACGCGCCACGGAAGAGTGGGCCGGCTTCCTGCGCACACGCATCGATCGAAAAAATCCAGTTAAACTCATGTTCGAGCCGAACAGGGCTTAGAAAGTGATTAGATAACTCATTGGTTAAGTAAATAAGTGTTACTCTAAATAAGGATTGTACATACAAGAGTTCTAGAGGTTTTGGTAAATCTTTGGTTGGTCGATGCCTAATGTGTAAACTACTGTTTTGCCGCTAGACGATGACGAGATGATTTTGAAATACAACATACCATACGTTTAGTCGGTACAACTATTCATTAAATTCGGATGTGTCAGTCATTCCTTGAAAAAATGTCAATAAATAATAATGATTTTTCTTTTAAAAGCTGACCCACCTTCAAACTCAAAGCAGCTAAGCATCTTATTCATTTCAACGCAAGCGTTTTTTTAATGTACAGGAGTCAATCAGTCAGCAGGCCAACAGATACTTATTCATTGTACCAAAGAGCAATAATTACAAGAAAAATCCTCCATATTCATGACAATAAGACCTCATGTTTTACTTGTTCACATCGTGATATAAATCACGAAGCCAGGCATATTGTTGAGCCTATCTCCCATCTTGTAATTACGGCGCCTGAATAGACAAGATTAATTACTTATTATTATTAACGACCTATACTATTTACATAAGTATTACTGCTGGGTTTCTTAAGAAATGAGGTCTTGTACCTAAGTTAATTGTCCTAGGCTGGTAGGAATACAGTTATAAATTTGGTCCTCAGTGTCTGAGTCCCTTTTCATATCTAGATCATTAGTGACGTACTTAAATAAATAAAATGGAGCTGTTCTTACTGACTGATGTCTAATTTCATTTTCGTGACAAATTCATAATTTGATTCTTGTATTCTTCTTTTTACTAAATGATGTAGTTAACTGATCACACGGCGACCCTAAATAAATTAAAATGAAGGCTCGAGGTAGATGAAAAACCATTTTTTATAGACGTTCACGTCATCATATCAACCAGTTCTAGATAACACAAGTTTAAGAGTTAAATTGATTCTAATTCGTGTAGAACTAGTCATCAGAGTGCCTGTAACCACTAACCCTGGGGCTCATGTATCCCTACAGTTAAGCTGCCACCTTGGAACCCCAAGAACATAAGCCCCCACCACCGCTGTTCCAGCATATAACCATTATCCGTGCCCGATACCCGCCCGACACATTAGCGAGCTAGCCCCGGACACCCGGACGCGTCCGGACTTTCCGTCCGCCGGCCACAGCGTCCGGAATGTTGTGTTTAATGTTTATGCGGCTTTTGTATGTGAAGCTGGATTTTTAGTATGTCCGTTTTGTTATAGCTTGTTGAATTGTTGTATTGAAATAGAAGAGTTTTTTAGCGGCTGTCGTTTAATGTACTTTGTGTGGGTTGCCATTTTTATAAGAGACTAGCGGACGTCACGCGGTTTCACCCGCTTAGTTCCCGTTCCCGTGGGAGCACGGTGATAAAATATAGCCTATGTTACTCGCTGATAATGTAGCTATCCATTGCTGAAAGAATTTTTCAAATCGGTTCAGTTGTTTTAAGTTTATTCGTTACATACGAAAATACAAAACTTTCCTCTTTATAATGTTAGTATAGATAGGGAAGAGTCTTCCCTACCTCTTATAAAAATGGCAAACTACAACCTGGGGTCTTACTTCATGAGTGGATAGGTCACTTTTAGGCAAGCGTGCTCTATGGTCGACCACACCATCGCTGTCCATCAGGTGATATTTTCATGGTCAAACGCGTACCTATCAATAAAAGAAATATTTTGGTTAGAGTATGCGAAAGATGAGCTAGAAGCTAGAGAAGGGTAATTTGCTGAGTTGACTAATAGAGATATGAGAAAATAAGACATATTTCACCGCTTCCATAAAAGTCCTTATATCTATAGGGTGTTTCATAGTAAAGTGACAAACAACCTGTATAACTTGCAATATACCTACGTGAGCACCTATAGCTAGTGCCGAAAACCGATAAGAAAAACATAAATAATAACTTTCAATGCACTCCTACTTCCGATAACACTTAACCCTGTACTACCGTATATCTGCACGAGCAATCCTTCCTCCACACTGTCGATATCCCAGCACAGCGAGCAGGTGGAGCGGTATCGGGTGTTAACCCTCGCCTGCCTACGTCGTCGCCTGCCATTAGCTAGGCGGGGCACGACGGCGCGACGGCGTACCGCGCGGAAGTGTCGGCGCTTGCACGGCGCGGACGGGTTACAAAGCGGGGAGGTAACGTTGAGCTACATATTGCGCTTGGAAAATGTATGGTTTTAAAAAACTTGTGCAATATAAGAAACGTATTCTTAATGTAATCGTACAAATTAGGCTGAAAGCCAGCTCTTTGAATGTCAATTTTGCATAAAGACAGTCTCCAAAATGCCTACCCGTCACCCTTGTGTTTTGGCTGGGATGAAGTGGCGCATAAAACTCTCTAGCACCAAATATGGAAACATTACTATCCTCCGGTTTCTGAAAATAAACAATCGACGCATGACAATTAAAAGTCAGGTGTTGTGATTCGCGGATGAGCAGTGATTCAACTAATCACAGCAGGGGCCTATTTAATAAAACCGACAAGTGACAAGCGGCAATCTGACATTTCGAAAATTTTGTAATTCATTTCATTAATTCTCTGGTTTATTAAACAGCATCTGTCGCGAAATAATTACAGTTATTTCAGTTTTAGACAAATTTGTCGCATTGTCAGTTATATTAAACAGGGCCCAGCCCAGGGTGACGCGCGTTTGACAATTTGTCACATTAATTTTGCGATACTTCTACAGTCGTGTACACCATAAACAACTATAGTAGGCGCCAGATAATCGTGGAATAACGGTCATTGACCCACCTACAATTATTGATATTTTTAATTTGAAAAAACGGAATTAATGACACAAAGCTGTCCCGAATCATCATCTCTCGTGATCCTTAACATTGTCTAATAATGAAAAACGATTCATATTTAATTGTTCAGGTACCTATGAACAGTTATTAGGGAAAGATTTCTTTTACTATAAGATTACTTTATCTGGCGCCTACTATAAACATTAACATTTAGATATAAAGCATTGTCCTTCCGTTCTCATTACATTGTAAAGAAAACCTTCGTTGAAGACAGTAAGTTATTTTAGAAACTGCGCATACGAGTTGATTTAAACTAAAGGACGGCTCTTACCTCCACCCTCATCATCGTCAAAAAAATTTGCATCACCATTAAGTTTTAATCTACCTGTACTTACTTTTATAATAATGTCTAGTATTATCATCTAACCTTGCATGTAGCATCTTAACAATATTAATAGTTAATATCCATAACCTGCTCAACATCAAATACCTACAGTTAATGACATGGTATCCCATCTCAGGCGCCTCGCAACCGACCAATACAACAAAATGTCGTACATAATACAATGCATTCATATTGCATTCAAACACCAGAGCAATAACATTGACATCATAGATGTCGATCAATCATTTTTTTTTTTTTTTTTTTTATTCATTTGCAAACATGGGTAATATACAGTTGTTTCATTTATAATAAGTCCTCCATATTCTACCGTCACATGGGCATGCAAATTACATTAAATTTCAAATTAAAATAAATTAAATATTGACATGAAAAATGCAAAAATAGTAATGTCAGATGGAAACAAATGTCAAACAGATCAATAATGTCAAATGAAACAATTATGTCAAAACTTTCACATAAAAATAAATTAAATATTGTCATGAAAAATTAAAAAATAATAATAATAATAATAATAATGTCAAATGGAACAAATGTTAAATAGAACTATAATTTCAATTGAAGCAACAATGTCAAATGGAATTAAAAGTATGTCAATTTGTCAGTGACTTATCATTCAGGTAGTCATCAATTGTGTAGTAACATTTTTCAATCAAAATATTTTTTAGCGTCTTTTTAAATTTTAATACAGTCATATTTTTAATATTATTAGGTACTTTATTAAAAATGCGAGGGGCAATACCAAAAAAGCTTTTTTGCATTAGTGCGGTTTTACATTTCACTTGACACAATTCATTGACATACTGAGACCGTATTGGATTTTTTCTGGTTGCTGACAATTTCTGAAATAGGTCTGGATTATTTTTAACAAACAAAACTGTTTCCAATATATACAAAGACGGAAAAGTTAAAATTTCTAAAGATTTAAAATAAGGAAGACAGCTATCTGTTGTCTTAAGACCACACATTGACCTTACACATCGCTTTTGCATTCTGAATACCAGCTCCCTATCAGTAGACTGTCCCCAGAAAATAATACCATATCGTAAAACAGAGTCAACCAAACCATAGTACGCTGTTAAAAGAGCTTGACTGTTGACTTTCTTTGATAGTTGAAAGAGAGCATATGCGGATTTACTAAGTCTATTACATAATTCTTCAATATGAGGTTTCCATGTGAGTTTGTTGTCAATCAATATACCTAAGAACTTAGCCGTATTTGCTTCTTCAATAGAGCAACCTTGGTAGGCAAGACTAACGTCTGGGTTTTTTTTGCGTTGATGAAAGTGCATAACTTTTGTCTTACTCAGGTTTATAACTAAATTATTGTTATGTAACCAATTTATAATGTCATGTAAACAAGTATTAATGTCATGCTCATAACTATTTTGGTTTGTACACTTTATTACAGCAGTACTGTCGTCTGCAAAGAGAATCATTTTGTTTGCAGTTACTTTTGGAAGATCGTTTATGTATATTAAGAAAAGTGGCGGCCCCAGTACGCTACCTTGTGGGACGCCATATTTAACATACCTTGGTTTTGAAACATAAACGGTTTCTAATTTACTTTTTGGACAAATTCTTGAGATTTCTGTGCATTGAAGCCTATTACTTAAGTACGATTCCAGTAACTGAAGTATGTTCCCTCTTATACCATAACTGTGTAATTTCTGTAACAAAATTTTATGATCCACATAATCAAATGCCTTGGTCATGTCAGTGTAGATTGCACACACTGGATTTCTCCTGTCTACAGGTGACATTACATTAGCTAATAGGTCAAATAGAGCCATGTTAATTGTTGTATTTTTTCGGAACCCCTTTTGTTCCTTGCAAAATAAATCATATTTTCCAAAAAATCCATATAGAGAGTTACAGATATATTTCTCAAAAATTTTTGAAAATATAGGAATTTTTGCTATAGGTCTGTAATTTTTTAAATGAGTTTTGTCATCTTTTTTATATAAAGGCTTTATTATGACTTCTATCAAATAGTTGAATCCCTGACCTAGGGTACTGTAATCTGCTCGTCATCTCCAATATCCTAATACAGTACAATAGAACATAGCATAGTCCGCTAATAATGTTCCCACTGCTGGGTCTATGATGCATAGGTCCATAGATCCATGATGCAGGATGATGAGCAAGCACGTGTTGATAGGTGTCGCATGTCTTCGAATTTTTGCTTTTATAAAATACTCCAGTATGTCTGACCTCCAAAACCCAGTAACTGCGTGCCCCCCAAGACTGCTGTCAGATTTTCTGACTTCTGATTATCCGTAACAATTGTCAAAGATACACAAATGGCACCGGGTCCAACGGCAAGTGATGTCCGAGGTACGGAGGAGTTTTGGTATGTAATGGATGGTGACCACCCATCCACGGTGCAACCTCGACCAGCGCTACTTACCCTCAAAGATTAAACCATGCGGCTGTTATTATTAAGCCACGGGCTCCTCTAAGAGAAGATCAAGAAGAGCTCTATGATGAAATAAATATAGTGTTGAGTTTCCTACCCCTGCTCCACACAACAGCACAATACATTCCTACCCGCATGCTTGCACAATAATCACTATCAATTGGAGAGATTACCCAGTTATCTCAAGAGACGTCAGACGCGGAACTTAGGACCAAGATATGTAACGGTTTCCTCAACATAAACAAAGGACCAACCTTGCTGTCCCCAAGGCTGTAGAACCTGCATTTTTCCTCTAGTCTCTAGTTATTAGCCTGCAGTCACGTATAGGCCATGTCTAGATAATATTTATGGTTAATATGTTCGTGACGATAGGACGAATATGTTTCTGTTAAGTTTTATTTTATTAGTTGGTTGCTTTGTAATAACTAATAAGATATGGCTCGCAACCTGTTATCGAGTTAGTTATTGCCAGGCGGGATGGAACTAAGAAACTAAAATAATTTTGCGATATCGATCTTCTATTGATCTTCGCGATGCAGTCCAGCCGGTCTATTTGGTTATAATCTGATCGTGAAAAACTAGGGTGGAGTGGACATGAAGTGAGTCTATCCATCTCATCAAGGTGGATTGGCAGCTCACTTCAAGCTCACGCCACTGCCATTTAACAGGCTTCAAAAAAGGAGGAGGTTCTCAATTCGGTTTTATGTTTTTTTTTGGGTTTGTTACCTCATAACTCCGTCATTTATTAAGAATTTGAAAAAATATTTTTAAGTGAAAGGATAGACTTTCCCATAGAAATTTCATCAAAATCGGTACAGTAATTTGGTTTTAAATGAAAATATCTGGAAAAATATGTTATCCAAGTAAACGAATTAGCGTATTTTGCTTTCCTGTGACTTTCCAGTGGTGTTGTTAGGCGTGCGATACCACAAAAAGTATAAAAATAAAAAATCTAAGAATCAATCAAAAACACCGACTTTTGAAATAAAAGTTATTTTATACTTAGTAGTGTTTTTTTATTTGGAAGTCGATCGCATATTTTTGTAAAAAAGTTTTTTTCGTATCAAGCATTTACTTGGATTCTCTATGATCCTGGGCTTTTCCGGGAAAAATATCTTACACACATATCTCTTGCGCAAGAAAAAAGATTCCAGAAAGTTCAGTGTCTAATTTATGATGTTCGCTTGAATTCAGCCCATGTACACTTCTAGTAGATAAATAAAACTACAGCAGGTGCTATTGTATACCACCGCATTTTCTCTGAAATCACAGCTACCCTACATACAACTATTTTGTTTGCCCAAACTATCCACTAACACATAGAGTCCAACAATAACACAATATATTCACGCTCGCTCACTCGGGGGACCCTCAGCTGAGCCACTATTATGCCACAACAAAGGCGGAGGACCGTAAGAGGATTTGGAGGACTCCTTCCACAATGGACGGTTAATGTTGCCAGATTATTAGCTTCTATCTTGTTGCATCATGTCTAATTATATTTTCACTGTGTTTGTTTACGTAAAAACTTTTGAAACTGGGACTCTTAATAAGAACCTGCTTAGAGAGATCCATAATAATTAATGCCTAATTAATTCAACTTTTTTCCAAGCCTCTTTGGATATCTAATGGTATCAAGCGCTCGATTTATTCAAACATCAATCTTAAAATGAGACAATAAAAACTATAGCGTCAAAATTAGTTTATTAGCGAAACTATATTGTTTAAAAGTCGATACCACCCGACAATGGGGTCACTGGTCTACTAAGACCAGTGACCCCGTGTACTAAGGTAAAATATAATTATAATTCTTTTCATAACACTACATTTTATTTTGACGGCTTCCTTTACTTTCAATTGTACTTATTAATTTATATAATTGAGTAAATACTCTTTATTATGTCCCTAAGTTAATAATATTATGTTCTTCGCCAATAAATTTTCCTTCGTTCTCTGATACTTATGTAAATAACATCCTTACCGCAATAATTAAATACTAGATGATAATATTTTTACTATGCCGCCTGGCACATGGTGGTACGAGCAAACTGTCACCAATCTGTACTTTACTGTGATACTTATAAAGTTTGTTTTTATTTGCAGGTAATTGAACATTATTTCTTGGGATTCATTATGGAAAGACTTGAAGGATTTGTCCGAAGAAGGCAGATACATAAGTTAAGTATAATGTACTTAGTTATTTAATATTGTGAGAATGTTTTTCTTGTTTCTTGCTAAGTGACGAGTATGTTTCTAAGAATACTGTGTTTATTTACGATGTCTTAGATGTTATGTTTTTGAACTAGGTACTTTTAAAGAAATACAAATTGCTGAAACCAACAGTTTCAATTTGATCAGTAGGCAATTAATTAACAATGAGCACCTAAAAATACCTTTTAAAATACAAAATACAACGTCAAAACTGGTTTTAATCGTTTACAAAAATACAATCAGGCGCTGACACGTACATTTTACGAGTTTGGTTGGTTATTATATGCAAAGAGGAAAACACATAACACTTCCTTTTGTCTGCGGCACAGTCGGATAAAATCGAGGAAAACCGGAAGCGGATAGATTTATAGCTTCCCATTAAAGTGTAATTTACAGAATTTTAGTTTCTACCTCATTATGCAGTTTTCTCCAATCGTTTCCATTTATATTAGAAAAACATTCTTTCACGATTTTCTTTGAAAACCGTCAGTGGTTAGTAATGCTGTAGATAGCAAATATTTTTTTTAATGAGATAAATATAATAGTAGGGTACTTCAATTCTGCCAGGGTTGCGGAATTTGTTCGAAAGAGTCACCGCGGCCCTGGAACGCAAAGGGCTTTAGAAGGAACACGGATGGGTTTTAGTCAGTAAGAGTCTGACACGCCCTTCCGCTCCACCCAGAGCGGAAGAACTCATTTGATGATTTCCCATCCTTGTTTTCGCTGAAATTTTTACAATGATTTGATTTGATTTCATTATTTATATAACGATTTCCGATTGCATAGCGAGGTCGACAGTTTCACTCGTAAATAATATAAATATTACTCACGGAAATGTATTAGGTAATAAAGTGTTATCTAGAATACTTAATTATGAAAAAAATCGATAAATAGGTTCAATAAGTAAAAGAACTTACCATTATTTCAACGAAAAGGCCTGGTTGCATTATGTCTGTTTTATGTACCACAACTGTACATAAAGTTTAAACAAACAAATGAAAGGGATGATTCAAAGTCAATCAATTAAATCGTTATTGCTAAAAACAGCGCGCATATTAAATACATATCCAGGTGTTAGGTGCTGTTACACGTGATTGGGGCTTTCAAATACAAAATGACGCCTTCACAAAAATCTAAATTGAGCCTAGTAAGCTCCCTTCAAAGAAACGTCTAAGGATTTAAGTTTATCCCAGTTTGACAGCGGAGGTGACTGGCTGACAGGCATGAGGGATTGTCAATTTGTCATCTGCTGAGTATGGAGGAGTCCTGATGGATTGGCGACGCCTGTCATGTGCTAGGTTGTGGTCCAAAGTGTGCGGGAATAAGGATGATCCAATTAAAAAAATAAAAGTAGGTCTAGAATAATAACATCTGTGATTTAGAATAGGTACATAATACAATAAAATATTATCATGTTCCGCGTTCTCTGCGTTGTTTTTAAAACGAGGAGGAACCAACATAATTATATTTATGATTTACCTACCATATATATTAGATTATTGTTATTAGGTCACCTGAACAATAGGTTCCTTCAACATTCGTCCAGCTATTCTTCACAAACGCTCCCGTCTATACCTTGCACCAGACAGACACATCCTCTCTCCGTGATTAGCCACTCCGTGGCGGCCATTATTTAAATTTGACAGCACCCCCCGCGCGCCCCTATATCGAAGACCCATCATTCACCGTGCTATAGGTAATATTGAAAAGTGCCTATTGATTGAAGGAGATTAAGACTACTTATTGGGATTTAGGGTGACATTCTGGAGTAGAAGGTTTAATAGAACTTAGGCATTAACGTTATCGTTGTAAATTCGATATGTCTTTCAGAGAAGTACGCAGGAGATATTATAGTGTACAAGTATAATATCTCCTGCGTCCTGCAGCTAGCAAGCACAGGTGTACTTTCTATTCCTTTACTGTCATAGTCCGATGGGACGGCATCCGACACGAGCAGGGGGAAGTTAGGCGCAGGACAGGACAGGTTCTACTTTCCGGGACACAGTGTTGTCATACCCCCACTTACTGACTCCGGGCTGCTACTGTGAAATTCCTAAAAGAAAAGCTCAAATACAGTTTTGCCTAACCCGGCAATCGAAACCAGGGCTCCACTCCTCAGTAGTCCAAGACCAACGACCAGCAGATAAGTAAAAAATAAAGGTTTGACCTGTCATTCGTATTTCTTTCTTTCTGTGGGATTCTCTCGGTGACCATAGGCGGTAAGTTCGAGGTGTTAATGCCCCTGGGGCGTAGGTGCTAACGATCTGTCACACGCTATCATTTATCAACAGAATGTGTAAATTGAAACATGTAGATTTTGTATAAACAGCATCTAGACGGTAAACATTTATTCATCATTATTTATCGGCTGAAACAACATTTTATCTATATCATACGGGGTGAATATGTTAACCTTTTCTTAACCTGTGGCCTGAGTGCGGGTTTTTACTTGTAATCGATCGCGTTACCGTAAACGTTCTGTTATTGTAACCAAATAAGAGGCTTCTGGTGACAATAACGGAAAACCACATGTTTCTGTACAAATTGTCATTGAACGTTTACATATATAATAATAATAATAATAATAATAATAATAATTTACGTTAACGCGATCGAGTACGTTCATCATCATTTTCCTAGTTTAGGAGTCAGGGCTCAAATTTTATATTGCCTGTACTTTACCCATCTCTAGCACAATTCATTTTTCTGACCCCTAGTGACAATAAATTATGTGTACTTTAACATGTGTCAAACTTGTATGTTGCTAATTAAATAATATTATTATTAAAAAACTCACACGAAGTCCATTCAATTTCTGAGTAGTATTGTAAAATGACTTGTCTTGTGGAGATGTAATCTTTTAAAACACGAGCTGATGAAGAGAAAGCGTTTTATTGATCCCACACAAAAGTTAGAAATAATAGCAGGTGAAAACAAGCTTTGTAAGCTATAAAAGTAATTGGCACGTAGAAAGTACTTGAAGGGAGTGAATAGGTAGCTGGTGAAAGAATGGGAAAGGTTATAGTGGTACTAAAGTCTGATTAGTAGTGATCGGAGTAGGTAGATTGATTTTACGTACAAGAATTGCATCATGAATAGTCATAGAAATCATAACATGGATAAGCCTTATTTCCGGGATTTCATTTTGGTACTTATGGGATTGAATCAAATATTGTTAATGTAAAGATTTTTAAACTACTGTATTTGAAATTTATAGAATGCGATAGTTAAACATTTAAAATAGTTTTTTTCATATTTATCAAGTAATAAAGTGAATCTTACTTTTGTGCGTCCATCGAAACTTACATATGACTAATTTAGTTGTTATTTCTTGCAAGTTTATTATCTGCTGCTTGTAATGACTATATTCTTGAATAAATAAATAAAAATAACTTTTTATACTCCTTAATATTTTTTCGCATTCAGTGCAATAACTTTTATGAATATGAAAACAGGTAAAAATTAAATAAAAAGCAGTTTCCTAAAACATCTTAATTATTACAAAATCCCGGAATCCCGGAGGCATATCCATATTAATATACACGTGCCAGTTCATTGACCCAGATCAATCTACCTACTCCGATCACTGCTGATTAGTAAAGACGATTCATCTTAGATTGACGATGAATCTGCAGCCTTGTAAGTTCTCGAGAGATAAGCATGACAGATGTAGAATATAAAAAAAATGCCATATAAATATTTTACCCTAAAGCCCTCAATGCAAAAATTTATCGATAGTAGATTTAATGACCCTAAAAAGTTTGTCCTGTTGTCTAGACGAATTCAAACGCATGCAATCCATAGAAAAGAAACATAATAATGAAAAATTGAAAGGTGAATACTTAGTCAGAATTGAGTGTAGTAAAAGCGTCCACCCACCTATTGAAACTTAAAGTGCAGCAAGAAATTGTGAGTCAAACGATGATCTCAGTAGGTGTTTAGTATTCTTCCAATGTCTCCAAGTATATGACCTTGTACGAGGACAAATGTAATTCACCTGGTAGGTAGCTGACTTCTCGGGTTCTTTTTTATAAAAAACTGTGTATCAATTTTATTAAAACCGAATGAAATATTACTAGAGAAATTCTGGTAAACCTCTTTCTTCAATTATCTCTTAGATGTGGGATCTATGCGAAGAATTTACTAGTTAATTGACCTTTCATAAGAGCTTGGACCCTTTGTGAAATATAAACCTCTTAACTACAAAAGAGCGTTTTACAAGTATTTCTCGCAAATAATGCCACCTTTTCTTCAAAAATTAATTTAGAGTTCTCGGTAAACACTCAATGGCCTCCAAAGTACTTCTTTTCGTCTGTAATCATAGAACTTCATCAGATAACGACACATACTCGTCTATATTTAGCTCCAAATTAAGCCTGTTGCCGGATCGCGGCACTTCGAGTCCTGACAGCATCGGATTACACGTCCGCCCTGATTGATGATCCGAGCCAGAATGGTAGATTGTTACACCACTCCTGAGGATTTTTGGAAACGTGCCTATTTGGCCAATACGGAGGCTTGATCGAGTATGTGCTTTAAAAGTTCAAGGGCGTTAGTCATTTGGTTATTTCTCGTTGAAAAAAGAGGTGTACGAAACCACTTTAAAGTCTAATTTACATGTTAAAGTAGTGTCGTGAGTTATCAAGATTAACTACCTTCTCAATCCAATCACGACTTTAAATGAGTGTCTATTTAAGGAGTTCAATACGTGAAGTCCATACCACAGTTATACTGTGTCCATCCGCTGAAGTAAAGTGACTAGTCAGTTTATTTCGTCGTCATTCAAACAGGATCCGAATTCTGCAGTTGTATGTTGTTAGTCATTTGCCAAATGCTTGAGGACTTCTGCAATCGCTCCCTTGTCACTTAATTGACAATTTGTCATCTTATAGGAAAATAGATCTTATATCTTTATCTATAAATATATACTTACTAGTTTTCGACCGCGGTTTCGCCCGCGTGGTAGTAGAAAATTATAGCCCAAAGGAAGAACACAACACTACTCACGGGAAAGTATTTTATGTCCTAATCTATCAATTTCTGTCGATGGGTGTCCTTCGGTTGTTTATTGCTCAAACATAAAATAATCAGAGACTCAATAAACAATCGAAGGACACTCGTCGACAGAAATCGATGGAAAAATGCTCATATTTCTATTTGTACTTTTTCCCGACACGGCTGCTTTAAGCATCACTAGGTCCAGTTAGGATATCTCTTCTCGCAGGCTGTGTTCTGGAAGTCTAAACTTTCTCTATTGTCACTGTTGATCACTATACTTCTGCTCCTTATCATCATCAGTTTTCTTCCTTAACACCCCACGTGATCACAGCTGCGACAAGATGCGCGTCTCCACAAAGAGAGTCGTCACATCGTCTCAGCGGCCGTCGACTCCGCTGTGCAAACTCGACAGCCGCATTGTTTTGGGTCAATCACTCGGAGCGGTGCCGCGGCGGCCGAATGCTAATCATTTAAATGTACATATTCGACTGTCACGGGGTTTTGAGGTAGTTTTATTTATGTTATATGTTAGTAAAAGAATATGAGAGTTTTTAAATAAGCACAAACGTTCCATAATAATTGATGTTTCAATTCATCTTTTACCTTTTTCTGTCTATTCAATATCCTTGTTGATCGACTCCGGAATAAATTCAAAAATATCCATTTCTGAACCAGTCGGACTATGTTCTAGCCCTGCCCTTACCTTTAAATCATTAGCAAACACCAGCTTATCTCGATCCTCACTCATAACCACAAAGCCCACTTTCAGAGCTCATTTTTCAATGGGCTCTATGGATGACGTCACGTGATGTACCGGTCCTGCACCATATTGTATGGTAATGTACAAATATTAGCTACTAGTTGCCGCCCGCGGCTCCGCCCGCGTGATTGTCGAAAACTATCCTAAGGGAACATATTCCCGGGATAAAAAGTATCCTATGTGTTATTCCAGACTATAATCTACCTCTGTGCCAAATTTCATCAAAATCCATTCAGTAGTTTTTACGTGAAAGAGTAACAAACATCCATACATACATCCATACTTACAAACTTTCGCCTTTATAATAGTAGTAGGATTATGATTATTCTCTGTACATTTCCGATGAGTAAGTTCAGCTCTTCACATTGTGTTGTGGGAGGGTGATCATAATATGTAGTAGAAATTGTTTTCTGCCATTGGACAATTCTGTCAGAAAAAGGGACAGATGTAAATAAACGAAGTACACTTCTTAGTTATCTAGCAAACATACCTCTTGCAGCGTTGCTTCACTTAAGCTCTCAAATCGAAAGTCATATCCTCTTACTCGACTCCGTCATCCTCATTATGGCAGTGTGACTTGGACTTAGCGTAGTCATGTGGTCCACTTAACTGAGCCTCCCTTTATCAAATAGACCAGGGGTAACTGTGCGTCGCGACTCCCCGGGGCGCCACGTCGTGGTGCTTTCCCAGAGGTGGAAACGCATACACTGCAAGTGGCGAATGAAATTAATTTTAGAAGAATTTAATATTGTAGAACAGAATAATAGAAATGGAGTAAACAAATACTGACTTTTTATGCTTTGAAAGGGTTCTGCAAGTAAAGTCTGTTCAAGATTTGATGCTTAGTTTACAATATATTTTGTCGCACTTATAAGTCCTAAGCACACATTTTATAAATATTTTCAGTGAATCTTATTCAGAAAAGCAAGTTCATCCGTCTTATTGATTTACCGTATAAGTACCATCCCGTTTTCCCAAACGGAGCTACACTTACCTAGGTTACTTCTTCTACAAGGGTGTCGCAAAAAAATATAACATGTGCAGGGAGTCGCACTATGCTGCGGGATTTGTTCGAAAGAGTCACCGCGGCCCTAGAACGCAAAGGGCTTCAGAAGGAACACGGATGGGTTTTAGGCAGTAAGAGTCTGACACGCCCTTCCGCCCCACCCAGAGCGGAAGAAGCCATTTGATGATTTCAAATCCTTAAAAAAAAGGGAGTCCGCACTATAAAAATATTGAGAACCCCTGAAATAGACAGTTATAGCTTGTTATTTACTGTCGTTGATATTCTCAATGTGTTAGTTCAACAGTGGAAATCAACGAATCAAGTGTCGTGGAGGAAGTTTCAGACGCTGAAAATCAAGTGGTGTCAGTCAGTCAGTCAACTGTAGCTAGACTTCTCACACCTGTAGGCCTTGTTTATGTCGGTCCCTTTTAGTAGTCCATGGCGAATCCAGGTGACAAGACTAGGTCTAGATAATTGAATCAGCGAGTGATTCCGCGTATAATTAAATTTCCCTGAACGTGAAGACATGACGCTGAGCGATTAGGTAGCCGCCCAGCTGTGTAATTGTGCAGTCTGGCTAGCGACTCGGCGCAGCACCACACCACAGGGACTGGCAGAAGTATTTGCTGGATAGTCCTTAAAATACATGCTAGGTCATGTAAGTACATGATTGGCAAAATAACATCATGCCAGTATTGGCAGTATTCCTCAAAGAGTTTGACAGAGGTGTCCAGATATAACCCCCATTTCGGAAGTTATATGCCGAAATAGGGGTAAGCCTATTGCCATCGACCAAGCAGATATTCAGACTGCGGGCTGTTACTCAGAAATCCTTTTGAAAATTCTTCGGGAGCTCATGTTTGGTGTCTATGTACGTTTTAGATGCTATAAAAAAGGCAGCGCTTCGGCGATGCTCAATTTTATACTGGCACCCTATTTTCTGTAAATAGGAGACTTAGATCTGTGCTCACATAAAGGTACAAGTAAAACCATTGGGTCTTCATCACAATGGCATTCCTGGTTACTTGCCTAGATAGCAAGACTGGTGGTGATGTGTCAGTAGTAATCATTTATAACAGCTCAGAGTGAAATTAACGACTGAACACTATTTCAGTAGTTGTTAGGAGTAGTCCTTCTGATTTCGTTATTTAGTAGAAATTGTGCAGTCTGCTCAGAATCGACGTATCAGTGATCAATGATTTGTAATACTACGCGTAGTGAATCTATTTGGACTGATGTTTTGTACAGCCTGAAATACATCATTAATGGCGGCCATTTTGAATCAAATGAAGCGTATGAACACTGATATAGTACCAAACAGAACTACTGATGTGTCATCGGGAAAGTTATAATTGTTTTCTTATCTTTAAATTTTAAGACAAAGCAAGATTTTTGGAATCGTTTTCGTTTTAGTATGACAACACCGGTCATCGACACACCTAATTTTTGCGTACCTTATGTCAAAAACTAAAATACACGTCACAAGCCGTCCTTAACAGACACGCAGGTATTGTGATCCTTAACATATTGATGATGAAAGATTCTCAATTTATTGTTCAGGTAACCCTAATATGGCGTCTTAAAACTATTATGATTCTGTTGTGGATGGGAGACGGAGCGACATGAGACGCATGGCACTGTCTCTTTCACACTGGTGTCTACAAAGAGCAGTTCAAAAAACAACAATGTATTTATTTATTTAAATCGAACACAAATGATTCATTTTGTTGTTAGTAACACTTATAAAACTATGCTAGTAATATTTCTCCTTAAAATAAAACAAATTAAAAAAACCAATTACTATGTCCGCTACCCGCTGCACCAGACCTACAGCTCTGCAGTGTGCATTACTGTGCATACGGGTCCAGTGCCCCAGGAACGGGCAATCAGGCTCATTCACTATCACCTTTTAAATGCTGAATGCAATTGCCATGCTACCTACAATCGGCTATTTATATCGAAACGTTTTACTTTCGAATGGTTTTACACAAACGGGAATATCCCTCCATAAAGTTACCAGTAACAAATGTCAATGCCTCCCACTTATTCAGTATCTTAGTCACACCTCCCACTAGAATACTAAGGACGTCTATCTTTAGAGGACCACCCAACATTTCAATTATTCTCAATAGTGTAGAGTAAAAATAATGTGTTTATTAGTCAGCGAGCCACGCCGGGGCGCGTGGGTGTATGTGGGTGACTCTAATAGAGCGTTTAAACTTACACCTAGAGGCTATTTATAGTTTATAAAACTATAACAGTACAACAAAGTTTTATATTTTTCATTTTTCAGTGGACACCCATAATGGGTCGTCGAAGTTTTGGACGACGTTATCGAACAAGTAAAAGAAACAAAAAAAAAATACCCACCAAATTGACAACCTCCTCCTTTTTTGGAAATCGGTTAAAAATAAATTGAGTCATATTAGTAGGTCGTACAGTGGTTTATGTAGGCTGGGTTTAGAAGCTTGGTTTTGATTGGCTAATTATTATAATCCTTATCCGTTTTTAATACGGAAGGTTGCATTTTGATTTAAATTGTTTTACCTGTCAATGATTTCAAAGCTTTCCAATTCAAAATTCAAAAGTCATTTATTCAAATTAGGCTGAGTGCCAGCACTTTTTGTACGTCAAAGTTCTACATAAAGACAGTCCCCCAAAACGCCCGCCCGTCACCACTTCCTAGTGTTTTAGCTGGGAAGAAGAAGTGGCGCAACAAACTCCCCAGCAACACATCTGTCTCTTCCGGTAGAAAATGCGTCACGATGGCGTTATGTGCACTTTTATCGAAATAATAAACGATTACATGATTTGTTGTGATGATTGTCACCATGCTTCTTACGAATGCGAATCCATACAAGTGCGAAAGTGATTGTCTGCATGTCTGCCCGCACTTTGTTTCCTCTTCACGTCTTAAAGGCTGAAGGAATTTGAATGAACTGAGCACATGAATAAACCTTGTCCTGGAATAGGATAAGATGCTTCTTTGATGCTTTAAATAGGCAAATCAATTGACTGGCTAGTCATGTAATAAATCTTTAACAAGCCACAGCTCTGCACCTGAAAATAACGATCAGACTCACTGTTAGTGCCATACTATTTTGAGTGATTTGATTAATTGTGTATTTGCACCTAATTTACTGTACTAACATAGTGTGTATGTCTTTACTAATAAACATATGGATCACTGTTGTCCGAAATAAATAAATAATAATAATAATTAATTTTAATCCTTTTCGCGTTAAAACAGGATGTGTAATAAAACAATGTCGTGTCAGTAATAGAGACAGCAGTAAAACCCAGACGACTGTCCTTGACAGCTGTCGAGAGACGAGGGCGTCTGGAGTCACTTCCTCGAACGATTGGAAACTGTTACGACGAGTGGCTCCTCACTGCTTTTATTGAAAAGGATGAGAGGTTCGAGGGGTATCAAAAGCACCCTCACTTAAAATGTTGTGAAATTGTCCAGGAAAAGTGAAATTAATTACTACCTTTACGATAGGTTTGCATTGTCATTGGACCCTATCGAAGCTTTTTTTATCAAGACCGAAACAGACAGAATATCGATGTTTCCTGAAGAAAAATTTAGTCCGTCAGTTAAACAATATACTTGTCTAATATTTTTTGGGAATCTAACCAAAAAATTTTAAACACATTAGTATATTCGTTCGGACAAAGACGAACAAAAAATTAAGTCACTGCGTTGTATTGTCACGATTTAGTAGGTACAGTTTATACCTAGACTTGTCCTCACAAGCCCCTACTGCTGATCTTTGATGCGTTTCATCTTTGTAAATTTTTATTGATTTAATAAAGTAAATACGTGTAGGTAGGTACAACAGTTTTTGACAATCTGACTGATGTACTGAACCTATATACTAATATAAATAAAGATGATGAGTTTGTTTGAACGCGCTAATCTGTGGAACTACCAGTCGGATTTGGAAATTTCTTTTTGTATATGATAGCCACATTCATGAAGAAGGCTATAGGCTCTACGGGAACAACCCAAAAAATACTCGTATCCCTATTCTGACTGTATTGATATTTACAAAAAAAAAGGTTTTTTTTTCCCAACTTTGCATTTTATGAATGGCGATTAAGAATCACCAATACATCTGCCAAACGTAGTGATTGTGTCAATTTTCCTTTTCAACTTTTCTGTAGTGTTAGTTTCTTCAGTCAGACTGGGATTTTAATCTTATAGGGGTTCTATGACTTCTGCCTACACCTATATGAAAACAATGCGGTGTTAACAAAAAAGGTGGAGACGACGATACGACAATAAATCAAAACACTGGCAATACTAGTTCATACGAATATGTTGTTTTTTATCACAATGTGTCACTAACTGTAACAGACTGCTTGGAATATTTCGTCAGAATAGTAGTCACTATCCTTGACTAGTTTGAATTTTTTTGACGTTTTAAGCAATTGGAAAGTTTATTTTTAATTTCGGTGATAATATTCCTATGAACCAGTATTGTCAGTGTTTTCATTTATTGTCGCATCGATGTCTACACATTGTATAACACCACAACGTTTTTATCGTATAGCTCAGAAGCCATAATGATAAATTATAATTATAGTCGTAGTACGGTAAGACAGTAATATATATATTTGGTTACTTGAAACACTTGTGACCCAGATTATGTAGTTTTACAATCTCCGTAGTTATGTAAATCAGTATTTGTTACCGCAAGTTTTTTTGTGTCTGAGATTTATATCTAAATCGGCCTTATACTTCACATAATGGGTCATAACATTGAAATACAACGGCTATTTCTCAATTTTGTAGAAATCATACAGGTTTAAAGTATTAGGCAGTATTGGGATTACATTGTAAGAAACTTGAGCTATGCTTAGTCTACATTATTTAACACCTGAATGGAGAAGCTGATTTTAAATGGTTGAAATTCACAAGCAGTAGGTTGGACATAATACCTAAGGATTTCGCTAAAGTACCTACGATATAGCGGTGTAAACCTTAGGTAAATAAATAACAAACGTTATCAATTTACCTGAGACTAGCAGACGTCACGGTTTCACCCGCGTAGTTCCCGTTCCCGTGGGAGTACGCGAATAAAATATAACCTATGTTACTCGCTGATAATGTAGCTATCCATTGCTGAAAGATTTTTTCAATTCGGTCCAGTAGTTTTTAAGTTTATTCGGTACATACAAAATACTAATCTTTCCTCTTTATAATACTAGTATAGATAACACAGTTTTGTTTTACATCAATATCTGTAACATTCTCACAAAACTGTCTTACCGTGTACAAAATAAAAATTGTGTGCGCATCTCATTCTTTATATGTAGTACCTGCATAAAGACAAAAATAACATTACGAAAACCACTCGTCCACTAAGTAATATTTTTTTCCGTATGTGGATAATATTTTTTTGATTACTTTAGTTGCCTGCTGAAATATTCTTTCCCCCGTAGCTACCATGGGTGAAATATTTCATCAAGTAATGGACTGTTACCACAAAGGACCAAAATCTTTGCTGGTACCCTAGTCAAAGCTATTTATAAGGTTTACATATTACATATGGATATTATAGATAGATGTACCTATACGGGATGGGTATGGAAAACTAAGCTTGGTAGGGTAACATATCGAGTTGCGGAATTTGTTCGAAAGATTCACCGCGGCCCTGGAACGCAAAGGGCTTTAGAAGGAACACGGATGGGGTTTAGTCAGTTAGAGTCTGACACGCCCATCCGCTCTACCACAGAGCGGAAGAAGTCATTTGATGATTTCCCATCCTTAAAAAAAAAGGATAACGTATCGAAATAGATTCACAGAAAATACTACTGTACTGAACACCATAAATGTGTGACACAACATGTTAACACAACCTTAATTCTATGGGTACCGTTCTATGTATGTTTGCAGCAGATAATCTCTTGAACTACTGTCTCGATTACGAAAATCTTTTACTAATAGAAAGTTACCCTATCGCAAATTGGATACGATGTTTTGGTTTTGGACTTAACACAAAAATCCAATAAAAAAGTAATCAGCAATTTATGTGAAGAGTCAAAATAGAGAGGATTAGAAGGCGAAGCACACTTACACTTAAAACGACGCGATGCCGCAATGGTCGATTGATCAACGAGGTTAAGCGTCGTTCGTCTTGGATGGGTGAGCGATCGGGACCGTCCCATTCGTCAGAGTGAATGCATTTGGTCTGTTTGTATTGCATGTACCAGTACAAACAAGAGACTCTCAACCCGTTTCTGGAATGCAATTTTCGACATTACACAAATAAAAGATAAATCAAGTGATGTGATTGGCTGTTGAAATTTTTTTCAACCAATCGACGTCAGTTAACACACGTCTTACCATTTAATATGGCGATCATTTTGATCCCAGACTGGGCATGACTAGCCTAAAAGGATATTTCTTTAACTAATGGAAAAAAGCGAAAATTTTCAGCCGGCAAAGCTAATTAAACATTTTACAGCTTTGTCTATTCAAAAAACTTATTCATTAAATTTAAATGAGCATCAACGACAATGTAACTAACTGTACGAAATGTTTCATTTTCTCTTCACATTGTGTAAAACACAAAAATTGTCGGCCTTAATCGAATATCCGTTTACAATAACCTAAAAAGTATTTATTACAATAGCCTGTAACATTTAATTAATCATTTAAACACATAATCAGCGTTTAATCTGTCGGTTGCTGTCTGACGGGCTGTCTCCCACAACTTCAATGGCGATTGTTCCTCTGACTCTTTCGCACGTGGGGCTATAGTTCGAGTGTGAGAGAGACGGATGCGGTGCAGTGAATCACGTGCGCGTGCGCTGCAGACCGTTAACTGTGATTGCTGGTCGTTAAGTTGTAAGCTTGCAGCGATGGCGGGACAGATTACAAGTAATTGACTGTTCGATTAACTCCGTAAGTGGTAAAGCGGTATAAATGTAACTCGATGTAATGCGCTTCCAATTCCTAGCAACTTCTTGAGATTTATTTCAATTGGAACCCAATAAAAAGAGAGAATCTTGAGAGAAGTAGCAAGTTAACAGTAGTATAAATAGCAGATCCTTTAGTGATGAGTCCATAACACTTGACACAAAACTGAGATTTTTCTGCCCGAAAAAGAAACAGGTTTCCGAAATCCTCTCTGCTGTTGTCCTCATCCGGATATAGGCCTCTTAGAAATAGAACCGTTTCAATACACTGTCCACCATCGGCTGCACATGTTGCTCTTCATCGACTAGACCTTAGTCCTTATGTATCCATGTCTTCTGAAGGTCTGACCAGCTCCCGCTGTCGCCTATGACTTGGATCCCTGCCGGTACCGTTACGGTGTGTCGCTGGGCGGCCGGCAGTCAGCTTTTATTTGCTCTGGCTCGGCTGCGGGTCAGCGATGTGGGTCACCGGCAGTGTATCCAGGTGGTGATACTGCCTCCGTTCTGTTGATACATGTGGGTGGGTATGGGGATTCCTTGGGTTTAGGTGTGGCTTAAGTTAGTTTCTTTTGGGGCCAGCTGATTGGCAAGAAAGTTTTGTATTCATGTCCATTGCGCAGGAGTTGGGTGTACGTTGTAAAAGAAGTACCTATAAGGTGGAACAGGAAACTCTGCTTTTCTTTTGATTGGCAAAGGTTTCTGTCAATCGCAAAGTTTTGCAAGAGCAATTGAAAAGTTTTTTTCTAACTTAAATTATTTTGTTTTTTTTTTTTATTAAAATTAAAAACATAATTTATGATATTAAAATTAAACAAATAAAAAAAAAGAAAGAAATTAATCAATAAATTACTTTAAAAGCAGGATCAGCTAAACTGACGCGTAACTTGGCTGGTTGCACCTCGTAACGGCCAAATAAGCCTATATATAAGACTAAAGATCACTTCATACCTCTCTTGCTGACTTACTGCAAGCAATTGCTTTTTACCACAGTATTAATATTGGCTCTTGTTCATTCTTAAATTCTCTGCTGTAGTATCTGGCCTAGTAGGAAGTAAATCGAATCGCCAGTGTCACATTATAATAAAATACCATTTTATACAACTAGGTATAGGTATGTGTATTTTCGGTTCGTTGACTATGTTTTTACGGTATTTGGTGAAATATGGTGGTTTTACTGTCAACAAAAGTTGTGTTGTGTCAGTAGTTCAGTAGCATCCGGACGCAGGTCATACTGAATGTCAATTACATATTTGCAGAATGAATTTTTTCCGCGGTTTGATTTCATTGTAATCCAATTTTAATGTACAGTATGTGGCAGAAACATAGGTCGAAGGATCCAGCTCGAAGGACCAATGAAGAGGCTCCACCCAAATTCAAGCAGTATCTTAAAGTAAAGAATCATGTTCGGTCTCTCTTTTTAATGATCTTTGTGTTTTAGCTAAAGTGAAGAAAAAACTAGAAATTGTTTTGTTTATTTGACGATTCTCAGAATCGGGACCATTTTCCTGCATGAGATTAAATGGTAGTCCAACAGTCACCTTAGAGGCTTCTGTGTACCTTCTTTATCATGTTTTATAGCCGTCTAATATTTAATTAGACGTCTGATTCTGCATCTCACTTAAACACGTATTAAATTGTCTGCGAGATAAGTTTATTTATCTGCATCACACAATTAATGCTCTGACATTATTGGCAGAGATACTTTGACAGTGAGATTTGGAACTAATTTATTGAGATCCACTTGAATTATTGTAAGGGTAATTGACTTTTGATTGCAGAGAAAATAACGCCCAGATTTATTTAGTCTGTATTATCTCTTTTCCTAGCCTTATCGCATTATTTAGGGTTGGCTCGTAAGTTTTTTGTTTTTCAGCCGTCTGTGCAGGGTTGTATAAACATCCAAATTGTCTGTCTCCAGGTTTAAGACTGACACCCTTGTCAGAGGGCGTCTTTAACGCTTTTTCGGATCGGTGTTAAATGACCAAGCCTTAAAATAAAATCTGACGGATAGATAGTCGTGGCCAAATTAAGTGTGGTCTAGGTGCTTTCAGACATAGGAACAGCAAAAAACATTGCACCATGAGCTTAAGATCAATTTAGTTTGTATTTTTTGCTAACAAGGGCCAACTTTTCCAAGGTGTACTTGTGCTCTACCTGTGAGAAGATAACTGTAGGGATTACGTACTCTGTTTATTGATACCTGTTTTTGTGTGGATAGACTTATTTAGAAAATAGCTTTTGTTGACTTTTCCCCTTTCCCGTAGCAATTTTACTACACAAAAAAACATACTCTTCAGCTTTATTATATTTATTTATTTATTTATTTATTAAAACTTTATGCACAAGTAAAATCACTGTACAAAGGCGGACTTAATGCCTTAGGCATTTTCTACCAGTCGACCTTAGGGTGGTGCAGAGACAACATGGCAGGTGCAATTTAAAAAAAAAATAACTAAAAATAGAGAGAAGTAAAATAAAATAAAATTATAAATACATAGATACATACATACACTTAAACAAAGTTATTAAGAAAAAACGAATCCAACGAATTAGCGCTGTGTATTCAGTATAGATTAGTAGCAATTATTAGGTGGTCCTGCTTATTAGTCCTAAAACTTGGCAGATATTATGATAATTTAAGTTTTAGATGTGATACGGTCCAAACAAATTATTATTATGTATACGAAATTATGTTCTTGTGTACGATGACCCAAAATAATTGTTAATTGAATCGAATGAACCTTTTATTGTGAATCGTACGCCAAGCAGTGTCCGGGTAGATCTGAATATTTATAAGATCGTTATTAAAATATGATGAACCAAAAATTTATCCATTGATTGATTCAAATACATACGAGGTCTGTAGAAAGCGATTTTGGAACATCGGATTTCCGAATCGTATTTATTGTTGGTGCAAATTATGATACTTATTAATAAGAGGAAGTTTAATCGAAATCGGACCAGTCATTTCCGCGCTGTTAAGCTTGGAAGATTTACTTTATTAAATGATTAGAATAAGAAATATAGTCGTAACTTTCGCGTACTCGAATCTAGCCTGAATTTAATGGCTGTCTGATTTTTTCAGGTCTAGACCCCTGTTACAGGCCGATTTCGTTCCGCTTAGTGAACGGTACATTTCTCATACTTTTTGTTACTTTCGGATCATTTCGAGCGTAAAGTTTTGCTGGCGCAGTTTTTGTGGATCTACGCTAATCGGCGCGGCCTCTTGATGATAATGATGACTGTCTTATAATCATTTGTAAGATTATTTTGAGAGAAAGCGATAAGTATTGGTAATGGCGGGAGTGTGTATCTTAGGGAGTTAAAAAAAAAACATCAACTCGAGGTACATTTCGGTCGGGTTAGGCCGCGTTCCCACTATGTTGTGACGACAGATTATCGTGTCCTTTAAAGCGTCGTGGCTTGTGTATTTAAATGGAGGTGTTCACATATAGGACGACGCGATTAACCGTCGTCAACGACTTTTTACATACAAAATGTATGTAACAGTCATCCAATGATAAACTGTCACGACATAGTGGGAACGCGCCCTTATGCGAAATATTATGTACCGAAGACCAGCAGCCCTACTATGACGTGCTAATGCCATCCAATTCCGATGATGTAAAAGGGATAGTGCTATTTTCTATGTATAGCTCCGTCTCCCTCTTAGAGCTGAATCATGATCGTTTTAAGACTTCATAGTAGGGCCCCTGATTTTCTTCATTATTAAGACTTTCTTTTCGTAGAAATCCTATCTTTGTTTGAGACGTACTAAATGCCTGCAAAAAACATTGCATGCTAAAGAAAACAACGATTTACCTAGATCAACTACCACCTACTGCAGCTTATTCATACAATATCGCCAATATTGTATTAATAACCGAATTCAAAAAGAGAAGGTTCTCGCTGAATCACAGCTGGATGCCGGATATTACTACTTTGTGCATTGAAATATCTTTGGCTCTGAACGTAGCAACCAACGATACATACATTTATTATTGTGTGGGTTTATAAAGCCAACTGCTGGGCTTATACTAATACAGTGATCGGATAACCGGGCACTAATATACCTAAACTTCACTTTTATATCCACGAAAGTATAATACGGACATGCTTTTCAGAATCCCGGATCCCGAAATCGTTCGAAATTCCTGATATTGCTAAAAATGCCCTCATACAAAATATAGTAAGAACTTGTTGTGAACTCTCACATTAATTCATTCATTGTTATTTTTTTTTTTTATTTAAAAAGCCGATTCTAATGGAACTTTTAATTTACAATGAAGGTTTTTATGATTTTTCATTTGATTTGAATAAAATAAAGAGACTAAATCAAAATAACCAATGCTATAATTTCATTAAGTTTGTTATAGTTGTTTTTACAAAATTGTTCAATCCCGGGAACCCGGGATAACTTATTTATTCAGAAAGGAATGTCCATATTATTTTTTCACGCGAAGAAATTTAGGTATACAAGCGCCCGATTATCGGATCACTGCTAATAACATGAATTAATTCACTTTCTTCGTACTAACTGTTCTCGCCCAAACTATGATTTCAACATAACTTAATACAACATAAACATGGCATCTCTTTGCACCATAATTGCAGTATTGTTTGAAGACAAAGAATGCGCTCTTATGCAAATAGGCACAGTCAGAGAAGTACCCGGTAATGTGAGCAAACTGTTTCCACTGATAACGTGTTTGTTCGTCTGTCTGATAACAGACGGTTTTGTTCTCACTTGATACGGTAATTAGGTAGTGATGAGTCAGGATTATTCGTTAAAGAATTGTTGGTAGTCACTAAGAAATGTCGAACGATAGAGCGGTGATTAAAAATTATTAATTTCATTCTCAAGACGTTTGAATACCAAATTAATTAGAGGCTCCAGATAAGTGCTATTCTGTCAGCGGTAGTTTGGCGAAGGCGAAATGTCAATATGTGTGATATTGACGCAAAAGAAAACGAAACACTTTCGAAACGTCGCGTGATCATAAATTTTGACATTTTGACAATTGCATTTGCCTATAATATATATGGAGCCGTTTCCGAGATTCAGATTATATATCCACATATAAACAAGAATTGCTCGTTTAAAGGTGTAAGATAAAATATAAGCACGAATCAGCTCAATTTTAGCCAGCCACGTACTCAGACATTGAACATTTCATACTTTACATGAAAACGTAGATTTTCTACAATATATTTTGTTGTGAAAGTTTCATCTGCGACGCGAGGAATTTCAACAAACACATATATCTACATGTACACACGTACATATGGACAATCTTCTTGCACATATTATAAGAAACTGGCGGTATATCTAACGAGTTGGTCGCGTGATCGGGGCTCGTCAACTACTTCTCATTAATTGCCAACTAATTAAGGGTTGCATTCAAGACTCCTGTGTGATGGATATGGGGATATCTGCCGGAGTTCTGATTTTCGGAATGACTGATCATTGTGGGGGCTAAATGACTGATCATTGAGATGATGGAGGAGTTTCGGAGTATGGAGTTCCATTGTTAGATGTGGTAAGGACGGGATTTCTTGGTGATTGTTAGATGTGTTCATCGTATAGATGTATATTTTAGTAAAATGATCTGTCTCGGTCTCTTCAAGATTATCTTCCAAGCGATAATCGGGGTCTTCGAGATTATCTTGAAAAGAATATATGAAGGGAAGGTTGAATTCTTTGATTTTCTTAGTTAACTTAATCCTCCAGGTTTTTCACAAACATCAGCCGTAGGACGTTAGGACTGAGTCACTTTATATTCATGTTATCTTGCAACTAACAAATTCAAGTATTTTTGTAAGTTTGATAGCATGTTCATTGTGAATTTCACATAAATGCAGGTGCTCGAAACTTAATACAACTTTGCTGTTTTCAGTTTATCCTTAATTTTCAGTGTCAAAGTCAAAGCCAAAACGTTTATTTCAATTAGGCCATTAAACGGCACTTTTGAACGACATCGTTTACAGTTCAGTAAAATAATAATATTACATTAATAAAGTGACTCTACAGTCCATTCGGAAAGGTAGATTCTTATCGAATTTTCTGGGCTCCTTCGTTACATCAATTCTCCGATCAACAACAACCAATTCACTCCTTGAACTTGTGATCCAACAAACAAACACGTCGTATCGTATGTATCGGTCACCGTACCAGTAGGTAGCCCCACAGGCTGTTTATAAACCGCGCCTCGTGTGTCAGCACGGTTCCTCATTCATTCAGTTTCGGTTCGGTTTACGCAGTCTTTGTAAACATGATCAATTATTTGGAATAGATTTCTACGTTGTGAGTGGAAATTGTAACTGGTATTGTGAATACTTGAAATGGGACATTATTCACGTCTGTTTTTTAAGATCATTGGTATCCGAATCGAAGTCTGAAAGTGTCAAAAACACCTCTTATTTTTCTATATTTTGAAAAGTTTTTGACAGTGATAGTTGTTGAGATAATGCAATTTGAATTTGATTGTTTATGAGTACGAGGCTGTTGGAGGCAGCATGTACAGAGTGGTCCACATTGCAGAAGATAGCATGGCTTGAGGCAGTGAGGGAAAGACGAAGAAGAAGATGTACGAGGATTGGTCTTCAGGGTCATGGCCAGGTCGATCATAACCTGGCCAAGATAATGGCTGGACTTTAAAGGGGACATCTTAGTTTCCGAAGCAAACTTGAGGTCCCCTTTGTGTTTCTTCTTGGGAAACACATATCTTATAAATTTTCAAAATATTAGATGCTTTTCTCTTTTAAATTAAATTTAAACAAATATTATTTAACCACAGTAGTCATCATCATCATCCTCCTGACCTTATCCTATGTTACTTGGGGTCGGCGCAACACGTTTTTTTCTTCCATTCTGTCCTGTCAGCCGTCACGCCATCACTAACTCACTTTTCTTTCATATCACTTCTAACCTAACACAATCTATCCATTTTTTCTTTGGCCTCCCTCTCCCTGTCCATCCATCCACATTTATATTCATTACATACATTTCATCCATATTAACTACAGTACCTAGTAAACGGCTAAAAAAAAAAGATAAGAAAAAACCAAGAATAAAGTTCTAAGGAAAAAGTAAGTTTACAAGGATACCTACCTCGATAAAAATAAACAGTTCCACGAAAACGATAATGTAATATTTACTGAAACACATGAAAGCCACGTTTTCTCAGTATTCATTTAGTAAACTGTGTGTTTAATAAGGATTTTACCTATTTAATATTGAAGGAGCGATGTCAATTCATCAAGACAGTCATTGAACTGTCATTGACTTTGTTATTTGACGTTTTTATTAGTGAATAAACGTTAATAAGAGTTTTTAAGAACATAAAAAATATTTGAATCACGCTGATTTGTAGAGGAAGTGGAAGCAATCTGCTCAATTTGGGAGCTCCTAAATTTTGCGATCAGCAGGCAGTACTGGTTTATGGTGACAAACAAAAGGAAATGTAGGGCATTCAGTGGCTAGAGAGAAGAATATTATAAGAGAAACACACTAAAATGTTTTCACTGAAGACAATAAGCAAATCAAAAATAATCTTACTCCTTTCATTCAGTCCTGCAAAGGTTGTCCTGTCTGCGCGATGTAACCACACTAGTTTTGGTACAATTGTTTTATTAATGACTAGCTACCGCCCGCGGCTCCGCCCGCGTTAATGTCGAAAATTATACCAAGAGAACATACACCCGGGATGAAAAGTATCCTATGTGTTATTCAGACTATAATCTACCTCTGTGCTCTGTGCTCTGAAATTTCATCAAGATCCGTTCAGCCGTTCTGACGTGAAAGAGTAACAAACAAACATCCATACTTACAAACCTTCGCGTTTATAATAAGTAAGGAAGGATTGCCCTGTACTTAGCGAAACTAGTATATTAACTTGATCGAACTTAAGACTTAAAGTTTATAACAATTTCCTTATTTCGTCTCCCGACTAAAACCGTTCTACTTTAGTACTATCTGTGGTTCACAGTTGACTGTCCATCGAAAAACCGGCGTGACGTATAAGTTCATCTTAATACTTCACTCACGTTGTTATAAAGTTACTGAACTTAGGATCGTATCGTGTTCTAAAGTTGTGGCTTCTCGTAGAGAAGACTCTTCACGTGGAGAGAAGTAATAGAAGGACCACTTCAAGAAAAACGTTATATCAAACTTACGGATTTTCTATGTAGGTTTTTTTTGGATTTTGAACCAACTGCCCCGGAAGGAAGGTTACGAGAGTATTTGTTACTCAAATCTTATGCCACAATCCCAATTTAGGCATCACACGATCATAGCTCAAAACGGAACTTAGTTCACGACGAAATTAGTAGCTATGGTGTTTCATCAGTGTGGCTGATCCTCATCATTGCTCCCAATCAGTCAGCTCAGCCTTGTCCCATCAATATTGGGGTCAGCTTCCAGTCCAGCCATGGTCAAGTACTCAGCTGCATCTCTCCTTGGCTGGACTGGTGTCAGATTTCCTTGCTTCCGACTACCTAACACCTATCAAAGATGTACAAACGACAGCTGGGACCAACTTAATATGCCTTCTGAGGTAGGTACGAAGGAGTCCCGGTATGTCCCTATTTTATCTAATAATAATGTTATGAAATGAATGTATAATAAATCTAATTCAATTTTAATGTCTTTTTTTGTTTTGTTAATTAGTTAAATAAAAGTTAGTAGTAGTTAGTTAGTTTAATATGTACTTTGTGTTTAATAATGCTTTTTAGTGGCACATTACTTTACCTGGCTGCAATATTGTTATCTACTTTAACTTATAATTTTTGTAATGTTTAAATTGTACCTATACTGTAAAAAAAAAATAAATAAATTAAAAATATTTGGATTGCCAAGAGAACTAGTTCACTTTGGAGTTAACCTTCTCTTTCTAATCCGTGTTTTCACTAGTGCTGTCAGATTTTATGTGACGCGGTGTGCATGAAGCATAACTCCGTGAAATAAAGACGTAGTGCCATGCGCCGGTTGAGCATATTACAAGTTATGTTCACCGCCACTGTTAAGGAGTATGAGTTCTTTCAGTACGTCTTCTTTATGGGCCCTGCGTGTTTTATGTTAATGCTGAGCTTTATTTCAGCAATTTGTGGATTATTGCGAGAACTGAGTGTATGGTTTAAAAGAATTGGTCTGACGAGTATGTGTATGAGGAGTTCTTTGAATGATAGCAATTTTGACGCGGATGTAGAATTGTAAGGGTATAAGGCCAAACAAATGCCAGGTATAACGGGTAACCTGAAATTATATACGTAAAGTGCACTTACGCGATTTTACGTAGAAATATGTGATTCACAGCGACGGTAACAAATCTTGACCTAACTAGGTTTTTATAATTGGCGATTTCCCGATAACACACCAGACTTTGGTGGTGGGAGTACCTATTTAGCAAATCGGTACATTCCAATTTTTGATTGCTGTTTATTTACCTTTTGGCCATCAATATCAACAGAAACAAAAAGCCTTTACAATAGTAAAAACCACACCAATTGTACCTTCCATCCTCTGACTATCAATTGTATTTGACTGTACGCCAATTCTTTGTGAGTAACTGCCGGCGGCGTGCGAGTGTGCGAATCAGTGCGAAGTGTGCGAATATAATGGAGGTGCGAGCGGTACAATTGTGCGAGTGATGCATGGGGCTGGGTGATGTAGCGCAGGCATTTGTCATCGCTGTGTCAACTGGAGCTCTAGCGCCGGGACACGTGTAGAACAGGTTGGAAGGGACTTGAAAATGTTGTCGATGGTGAGTGAGAGATAAGAAGAATGCTGAGTGTTAGCAGTTTCACTGTTAATAAGGTGTTCATTAAAAATAATTCGGTTCAGGATAAGTCAGATGATGAGTGATTACTGACTTAATTGATACTTACAGTATTAGAGTCATTTTGATTATGACCTCTTGAAGTAAGCTGTTTTATATTCTCGTCGCCTAGTTTGTTATCGGGTTTATCCATAAGGAATTTCTCAAATTCGGTCGGTAGGGTTGTGGGTGTCATTATTTATATAGTTTCTAAACTTTGACCTTGTCGGGCAGGTCATTAGGACTTTCTCATCTTTTAGAAATCTAGACAGTGTCTGTTTTGATCTGTTGAGTTAGTCACACCAAACTTTGTTTCCGATTCGTTACTTTGGGTACAACTTCTCCTTGTTTGATAATTTTGAACAAAACTGTCTTACAACTCAACTTTGTCGTTTCAATTCGACCTCCTGACCTGACTTCCTCGTCATTTCTGATAGCATTTTACGAACTTGTTTGATTCACATGAGTCATGCGATTTTGGCTTTTAATCCGTTTGATTAAAATGTATGCACGATCTAGTTGAAGTTTGTCACTGTGTAGGTTAATTCAGTGTTGTCAATTTGTACGAGTAATAATTTCGTTTGGTGATGTAATTTATTTTTAACTTTTAACAGTCGTCAACGTTCAGTTAGATAGTGTAGAATTGTATAGAAACAGACATGACTTTGTTTTTAGAATGATGTCAGTTCATATTTAATTTGTGCGGGTCATCTCTTTATTGTTCGGTCTTATAAATAATGTAAAGTACCGTACTTACTTTATTTCAAAGCGTGGTATTTACATATTTAACTGAGTCATACTTTACAGTGCCTACCATTGTATCATTAAATTCATTTACTTCAATAATATTTTTACTTAGTTTATAGATGGGGAGTACTATGGGGAAGGAAACGTCCTTCGGGGAATACATGCGTGCAAGTTGTTATGTTATTTAATAGATAATGGCTTTTAGCTTAGATCAGATCAGAAATACGACATACTACGAGAGTCGTCATCGTGTGTCAGTAAAATCTATTTGCAAGCGATCCCAATCATCATTAAGTCTGGTTCAGCGCTCTCTATCGCCAATTCAGCGAACTGCGTTAATGACATAAATACACCCGGCTCAATCAATGCATTGTCACACTGTTGAATGTTGATATGTCATCAATGCAACTAAACGGTAATGCGATGGAACTAAACAATGCCACGTTTCAACGAGTGATTAACCTCTTGATTGATATAGTGGCTAGAATAGCTTGATATTTATTGTTTCCAACATTGATTCGGGGAATTCCAGCATGCCTCGTGTGTAATAAGAATATGTTATGTTCCTAAATTACCTCATTGATTGGACGAGAGAATTCTGACGTGAGCATACGATCCATGAAATTGAACTTTGATTCAATTCCGCTTGTGTACGAGGCACGAGCCTAGTTCTAATACAGATTGATATGGAAATGGAACTCTATTAAGCAGCGTATAATTGTCACTCAGTGATCGTGTGGCTTTCTATCGGTGAAAGAATTTCTTTAATCAGTAGTTTCAGAGATTATCTTTAACAAACATGAATCAAGCCATGAGGTTTATTCGGATAGCTATTGGTAACAGCGGCGGAATATCAAAGATGAATGGATTGAGTGAAGGGATGACATGGCTAGATGGAGGATGGATGGATGGATAGGAGGTGATGATTATTGAGTTGGCGACAAAAAGAGATGTATGGAAGAAGACGACATGTACACATTATAAAGAAACTAGCTTTTGCTCGCGACTTCGTACGCGCATATCCCGTTTTCCCCGGCTTTTAGGCTATAGGCTATACGGGAACGGGCAAAAGGTAGTTATGTATAACGCGCTAATCTCAGGAACTACCAGTCGGACTTGGGATATGCTTTTTGGACATACATATATGATAGCCATGTCACCGGAAAATAGCAAACTCCGTAAGATTATAAAATAACTTGAGAGATTGTAAACTCTCGATAAATTGTTAATTGAACATTTGGAATACTATTTAACGCATCAAATTTTGATAGTCTATAATCTCGCGAAGGAATTCCGAGAAATTGTGGATTATAATAAAATGGCGACCAATCAGAGCACAAGTCTACAATTTATCTGTTTTCGTGTGATAGTAAACCTGGAAACAAAGCTCTCATCGGTCTTTTCAGAGGAAACAAAGACCAATGGGGGCCAAGTTTCCAATTTAACTATCACACCAAAACATTTAAATTGTAGACCAGACAGCTGATTGGTCGCTAGTTTATGTCAGTCCTCAATTTCTCGGAATGACTTCGAGAGATTATAGACTATCAAATTTTGATGCGTAAAAATGTATTCCAAATGTTCAGTTGACAATTTATCGATAGTTTACAATCTCTCAAGTTATTTTATAATCTTACGGAGTTTGCTATTTTCCGGTGACAGCCACATTCATGAGGAAGGCTATAGGCTATAAGGGAACGAACGAAGTCGCGGCCCGCCGGCAAAAGCTGGTCCAAACAATTATATTTGGGGAATATCCATCCATACTAATATTATAAATGCAAAATGAAAGTAACTCAGTCGGTCCTTGGGATATTTTTGGAATTTGTCGCAGGCGAAGCCGCTGGTATTAAATAACCTAGTCTATTGTAAATTAAAGGCATTCGTATATGATATCTAATAATTATTATTTGCTAAAACCAAGCTTAAAAGCCTTCAGTAAAAGCTAACAGTTTCCAATAGTTATTTCTGTTAAAGTAATTTGGGCTCCAATATGATTTTAGTTAGTTCTGACTAAATACTAAAATGTAACGTTAATTATTAATGCCTTTATTATTATTATTAATAAGCTTTTAAGAGCTCCAAATAATTGAAATGGATTTATGTTTGTCTGTAAATAAAAGCCTTTGAATTACTGTGAAATTACTGTAATTAACCAAAAACAAGTTTTATTTGCTGGTAAAGTTACTGTCTATTAACTGTAACAAACAGGTGAAATTAAAGCCCAGCCTTTTAAGCTTTGTAAGTATATCAAAGTCTACGTCATGAATGACATGTACCTAGGGCACTTCTTATCAGTTAAACATAGTCTACGATAATGCAATGTATGTTTATGCCTGCGACTTTGTCCACACAGATATCGGCTCCAAAGAGTAAAGACTTTAACACAGCTTTTACCTTCCCATTCCCCCTTAAATTTGAAATTTTCAAAAAGTTTTTAGCAGATGCTTTCATTATTAGTCGTTTCTAGTATTAGTCGTTTTGACTGTGCGTTGATAGCCAAAACAAACGATTTTATAAGTGTAAATGACTTGCTCCCACCCTCGTGAATGTCGAAAATTATCCCAAGGAAACACACTCCCGGGATTAAAACTATCCCATGTTCCTTCCCGGGACTCAAACTATCTGTATACCAAATTTCATCTAAATCGATTAAGCGGTTTAAGCGTGAAGAGGTAACAGACATACAGACAGACACAACTTCGCATTCATAATATTAGTAGTTATGATAGATCAGAAAACTGAACACCTAACACATTAACCTGTAACCCAACATTCATGACCGAATTCATCCCAAAAACATGGATTAAATTAAAAAAAAACATCCCTAATAATATGTTCAAGCCCGGCTCGCCACCGGTCCGGTTCCTCGTCCGGTCACCCAGTACTAATCGCCGTCTATTGACGCCCTGTGCCCCTAAGCGGATTGCCGATTTACCTGTATCGGCGAATCGGATTATTAAAGGGTTAAATTATTATCGATTTGGCACTCAGAGGAGGGAGTTTTTCAAGCGTAATTTTCGT